>CM040188.1:76217065-76277065 GCA_022606455.1 Callitettix versicolor | reverse complement strand
TTTTTAATATTCGTACAGGCATGCATCAAATAACGTGTTTTCACGGAACATTTAGCGTTTAAACGATAGATAAATGGAAAAATTACGAAATTCGGTAATTTGTAAAGTGACCAGCCTACCATTTACCAGCCTAAAACGTATTGAAAATTTATACACGACTTGTTTTAAATCTTAAAAAAAGAAATAGTTGTAATAAAGACGAAAAAAATGAAAATTATGTTTCACTTTTTCTAATAATCTCTGCACGCATCTGTTTCGCTGACGCGATATACATGAATTTCAAAAAAAAAGTAACAATACTATAATATTTTTTTAAATATATTACTTTAAAATTTAGGACTTGTAATTTCACCATAATAATCAACTTTAAAATCTGCGTGAATACATTTTAAAATTGTATTGAATTGACGTCAAATTCATTTTCGTAATTTTAATGAAAACTTATAACTATATAATATGATTCCAACGTTAATTAATATTGTAGAATTACTTTTTCAAAAAAAGTATATGATTAAAAAATAATCTCGATTAACTATCAGGTTAATTCTGTTATCTGACATTTTTAAACTGTCTTCCGTAGTAAATAATTTGTAGTGAATAATAGGTTAGGTAAGGTAGAAGTAAAAACTAGACAAAACAAAACACTGTAACTGGACACAACTTACTTAGCATAGGCGACGGCAGCTGACACTAATTATCCTAAACAAACATTGACAATCGAAAAGTAAACGATTCTATCATATAGTGAAATGAAACAGAAACACTTCCAAATTGTCTCAACAAATTCCGAACTATTGCGTGAATAGTTCAACATTCATTCAATGTGAATATTCAACATTCATAAAATAACATTCATTGTATTAAAAGATAAACAATCACACATGATTTACGATAATACCATTCAGCGTAAAAGTCAGTCATGTAAAGTTATGTGAGTAGTCTGTTAGCGAATACTGGTCAAAATGTTAAGTTACTGTAATAAAGACCTACGTATGTAAATATGTATAATACATAATTAGAGTTAAATAGAAAATTTAAGAGTTGTATTACATTTTCCAAAATAATAATAAAACATTATGTGCTGTAAACAGAGTAGCCTATGGTATGTAATTTTTATCAATCGCCGAAAGTACGTGTGATCTGTTTCTGTTATCCGTTTATTCTATCCTCCGTAACCTCCAATAGCCCCTAGAATGACGATTAATCGAAACTCTACTGTGTTATATTAAGTTCAGAAGGTCACCATTTTAAAACGGTCAACTGGATTTTATTAGGTAATGAATTTATAAAAACCTTTTGCCAAACTAAGTTTTTTTACATATATATATATATATATATATATATATATATATATATATATATATATATATATATATATATATAGCGCTGATTTGAAGATATCTGGTCCGTATTTTGAAAATGCGGTGACAGTTTTGTCCACATTATGTTTGAGCCCTTAAAAGTGCACTTAGTAGCCTAATCAGACGTCAACACAATACACAGAATCGATAGCTTCTACGCAGTGACCTTGAGGTGATCATACCAGTCAACAATACCGTCAAGGTCAAGTTTACTATACTGTATTGACCTTTATTGCCACATAAATTTCCTGGACAGCAAAGCAAGTATTCTTTTGTGACTTGACGCAATCCAAGATGTCTGTTTCGTAATTTATTTTCAATACATGTTCAAATTTCTTACATACACCAACACACCCATGCTGGTACAACTTGGGAGCTCTGCTTCCTGCAGTCAACCTCTCCAGCTGCTTTGAATCCTAACAGCGCACATAGCTGGCTATTTTATACACTACAATTATCAAATATGTTAATGAATAAAACACACTAATTTTAAGAATAAAACAAAAAAAAATTATGAAACACGTTTTCATTCTATGTTACACTCTTCGTAGAAGTATTTTCTTCAAGCAGAAATCAACACTTATAAGAATTATTTGAACGTATAAAGTTTAAATTGTGAATTACAAAATTACTGATAACAAAAAAATTCTGTTATTGAACAAAAAATAAAAATCATTTATGCTTTCTCTTACTTTTTTTTAATTACGATAATTTATTCGATAACACGAAAATTAAAATAGCTAGTTTTGAACAGGCTATCAGCTGATCGTTACGAATTAATATAAAACAACTGATCTATTACTACGAGTATAACTACCAATATAAATTTGTGCACTCGCATCAAGCGACGCGCAAAATCCAAACATCACAACCAGCCCTAAAACATGATATTGCTCATTTCTCTAGTTGTGCTTACAAATTTCGTGACACACCGACAGACAGATGAAATTTTGAAAGATGTGTTTAGAAATCGATCTAGCTGCTTTGGAAACAGCTACGATGCGAAATCAGCTGTTATTACTTTTCTGTTGTGTTATTAAATTTGTATATTTCTATATAACGACAAAGTATGTTTGTCAGTAAAAAAAAAAATTACTAGTGCGTGGATTGACAAGAAATGTTGCATAAGTGCAATTTATTCACTTTTTATAGGGACAGGTTTGTTTGAATTGTAATTGTAATCACCACATTAACTAATGCAATGCAACTGTATAAAATCAGGCCGGTGTACAATTTTATTGAACTACATGGGTCTGTCTGAATATGAATTACTATGCTATCAGTCGATCTATAATATTCACAGATCATCCGATTATGCATCTATCTTTCGATAACCTAACAACAATGTTCTCATTGGCATTAACGATACAAGGTTGTAGCATATACATTGTCTTCGTAAAGCTTGGTGGGATTTTGTTTGCTTGTTATTTTAAGGCGAAAAGCACATTGAGGCTATTATCGCCTCCTTAAATGTAAGTTTTAATGTCTAAAACCAAATTCTAAAAAAAAAAATATTTACAGTAATGCAACAATAATTGTTATCCATGAAAGTAATGATATCGCTGTGAATGTTTGTTTTATTCTAAAATACCGCAGCACAGTTATTCAGCTGGTGTTGTTATATTAAGGAACGTGGTAGCGTTCCGCCTCACCAAGTTACTCGAGCTGCTCCAATATATATATTCGGCGATGATAACCTTAATGGCTTTTCGCCATATATACACGGGAAGTGACGAGTATCGGTTTTCAAGTATCCATAACCGATAGCTTAAAGGGTATGACGGATTGGTAAAAATCAAAGAAGTTTTAAAATCTGTAAAATCAAAGTGTAGAAAAACGGTTTGAAAATGGCCCTTTTCACTATTTTCTCTTTTTCTTTATCATTGACGCGTCTACAGCCTAAATTACTGAACCGATTTTGATCAACAATGACTCGTTTTATCCGCTCTGGCTACAAGGCTACGGCTTTTGCATAAAAACTCCGAAAATAAGTATGTTTACGATTGAAAAATTGCACAAAAAAACAGCAAAAATGTAGTAAATTTAAACATTTATGCAACTACAGTCTAAACTACTGAATCAATTATGATCAAATATGACTCGTTTTATCCCCTCTGGCTACAGGGCTACTACAACAGCAAAAATGTAGTAAATTTAAACATTTATGCAACTACAGTCTAAACTACCGAACCAATTTTGATCAACGATGACTCGTTTTATCCCTCTGGCTACAGGGCTACTACAACAGCAAAAATGTAGTAAACTTAAACATTTATACAACTACAGTCTAAACTACCGAACCAATTTTGATCAACGATGACTCGTTTTATCCCCTCTGGCTACAGGGCTACTACAACAGCAAAAATGTAGTAAATTTAAACATTTATGCAACTACAGTCTAAACTACCGAACCAATTTTGATCAACGATGACTCGTTTTATCCCCTCTGGCTACAGGGCTACTACAACAGCAAAAATGTAGTTAATTTAAACATTTATGCAACTGCAGTCTAAACTACCGAACCAATTTTGATCAACGATGACTCGTTTTATCCCCTCTGGCTACAGGGCTACTACAACAGCAAAAATGTAGTAAATTTAAACATTTATACAACTACAGTCTAAACTACCGAACCAATTTTGATCAACGATGACTCGTTTTATCCCCTCTGGCTACAGGGCTACTACAACAGCAAAAATGTAGTAAACTTAAACATTTATGCAACTGCAGTCTAAACTACCGAACCAATTTTGATCAACGATGACTCGTTTTATCCCCTCTGGCTACAGGGCTACTACAACAGCAAAAATGTAGTAAACTTAAACATTTATACAACTACAGTCTAAACTACTGAACCAATTTTGATCAACGATGACTCGTTTTATCCCCTCTGGCTACAGGGCTACTACAACAGCAAAAATGTAGTAAATTTAAACATTTATGCAACTACAGTCTAAACTACTGAACCAATTTTGATCAACGATGACTCGTTTTATCCCCTCTGGCTACAGGGCTACTACAACAGCAAAAATGTAGTAAATTTAAACATTTATGCAACTACAGTCTAAACTACCGAACCAATTTTGATCAACGATGACTCGTTTTATCCCCTCTGGCTACAGGGCTACTACAACAGCAAAAATGTAGTAAACTTAAACATTTATACAACTACAGTCTAAACTACCGAACCAATTTTGATCAACGATGACTCGTTTTATCCCCTCTGGCTACAGGGCTACTACAACAGCAAAAATGTAGTAAATTTAAACATTTATGCAACTGCAGTCTAAACTACCGAACCAATTTTGATCAACGATGACTCGTTTTATCCCCTCTGGCTACAGGGCTACTACAACAGCAAAAATGTAGTAAATTTAAACATTTATGCAACTGCAGTCTAAACTACCGAACCAATTTTGATCAACGATGACTCGTTTTATCCCCTCTGGCTACAGGGCTACTACAACAACAGCAAAAATGTAGTAAATTTAAACATTTATGCAACTGCAGTCTAAACTACCGAACCAATTTTGATCAACGATGACTCGTTTTATCCCCTCTGGCTACAGGGCTACTACAACAGCAAAAATGTAGTAAATTTAAACATTTATGCAACTGCAGTCTAAACTACTGAACCAATTTTGATCAACGATGACTCGTTTTATCCCCTCTGGCTACAGGGCTACTACAACAGCAAAAATGTAGTAAACTTAAACATTTATACAACTACAGTCTAAACTACTGAACCAGTTTTTACCGATGATGTCTAATTTTATTCGTCGTGTATATAGTAAACGTTTTTAAAAATAAAATTAGAAAAAATGTTTAAAATATTGCATAAAAAGTCAGAAAATAACAAAACGATTAAAATTAGACCATTGACGCTCCTACAACCTAAACTACTTAATTTTCATCAATTATTACTAATTTTATTTGTCACGGTTGAAATATTTGTCTTTTGTATACAAATTCTAAAAATTATTACTTTTAAAATTACAACATTGCAATAAACGTCTAATACATTAACTGATTTCAGTATTTTGTACCTTAATTAACTGAACAGCTGATCTGTGTAAGATAACTTGTTACTGTACTTTATGAAAAATTTAAAAAAATATTTTTTTAAGTTCTCTACAACTCAAACAGATCCACTATCTGTTACACTATCCACTATCTGTTGTGAGGAGGTGCTAAAGAATCACATCGCACAGTCTTGGGCTATTATAATTAAATGCTAGCACTAAAGTAATTTACCTGAATATACATTATATTTTCTTCAACAATTATTAGACAATTTAATTTATCATGATCATCTCTCACAATATTTGTTACCAGTGACACGCCTACAAAAATAATTCCAAATCTAAATGAAAAGCCCGACAAGTCTACAATAAAAAATCACCTTTGAATTCCGCCCAGAACCAGTCACCTGCTTACGCACTTCACTGAGAAATATCAGTCTTCGCACTTGGCGGCGGCGTGCCTTCCATGTTGTATCCTCCACTCAGCGCTTAAACAAGGTATAATCATTAGGTTATTTATCTTGAACCACACACTTATTTGAGTTCTCTAAAGTATTTGAAAAGTTCTTGTTGCCGAAGAGAATTAAACCAATAATAGAACAAAGGGATCTTTTACCGACACATCAATTTGGCTTTAGAGAAAAACACTTAACGGTCCAGCAAGTGCTTAGACTGGTTAATGCAATTGAAGATGCCATTGAAAATAAGAAAATATGTTCATCTATATTTTTGGATGTAGCGCAAGGGTTTGACAAAGTGTGGCATGTAGGCCTAAAGCACAAGCTGCAGAAAGATTTTCCTGAACAATTTTATAAAATCTTGAAATTGTACCTAGCTGATCGATACTTTCGTGTCGGGTGTGAAGAGGAGTATTCTGATCTTAAGAAAATTGCAGCTGGTGTTCCTCAAGGAAGTGTTTTGGGACCGGTATTGTATCTGATCTTTACAAGAGATATTCCAGTGCCTAACAACGTTTATGTAGCAACGTTTGCGGATGATACCGCTATAATAGCCGTCGGAGATTCTGTAGAAGAAACCAAATTATTTACAAAGCTCCATCAATGCAGTGAGTAGCTGGATGAAAAAATGGAGAATAAAGATAAATGAGAAGAAATCGACTCACATTAACTTTACAAATAGAATAATTAATACTTTACCAGTAGTAATTGATTCACTGAAGATTCCTTATGCTAACACAGCCACGTACCTCGGAATGACCCTTGATACTAAATTGAGGTGGAGAGCTCACGTCAAGAAAAAAAAAGGGACGAACTAAATCTAAAATACAGGAAAATGCAATGGTTACTGGGAATGCAATGGTTAGGAGCTATCCATTCAAAACAAGCTGTTGCTGCACCAACAAGTGATAAAGCCTGTTTGGATCTATGTATAAAACTCTGGGGCTATACCAAGAAGACTAATTCAGACATTATTCAAAGATTCCAAAATAAAGTACTCCGAAACATAGTGAACGCTCCATGGTACATAAGTAACGACGACTTGCACAATGACTTAAAGGTGGACTTCGTCAGAAAAGTTGCAAAGCACAATGCAGCGAAGCATATCCAACGACTTCAACAACACTCCAACCACGAAGCTAGCAGATTGTTGGAAGACTCAAAATCAATTAGGCGGTTACACAGAACGAAGCCTGTTGATCTATCGTATAATATTTTATTGTGATTTATTTTTCTGGAGGTAGCCATAGGGCTATAATCGATTAATTATTATTGTCAAACGCTATATTACTTAGTCTATTGTTGCAAAAAAAATAAAAAAATATTACTAGATGATGTATTATCAGTTGTGATAAATAAAAAAATAATAAAAAAACTTATTTGAGTTTAAATTATACAATTCACTGTGAAACCAAAACCACTTAATGAAGCCACTTACAGTGTGAAGACCTACCAGACCCTTAGTAATTATACATTCACACAAAAAGTTTAAATTAATAGATTAAACAATCAAACGATCCAAGTACTTTTCTACTTGGACCCCCAAAGGTCTCTTTGACTATACAAGACCGTCCATTCTCTCTCAAAGGTTCATTTGTGTGTTGGTTAACGGTGTTAACCACCACACCTAAAAAAAAAGATTGAAACTTTCAAAGATTTTTTGTATTCTAGAAGAAATGGTGTTACAAGCCAAACTGTATTGAAATCAGTCTTATTATCCAGTGATCTACACACGACTGCTGAAAAAACACGCTTCATTGAGTCTTGAAACTAAAAAACCAATATAACCAACATCGATTTTCGCAATAACATTACTCCGCATAGTGAGATGGTCGCAAACGAATTTCATTCAAATCGGTCGAGATAGTGGTTCACGCTTCACGCACGGGAAAGCACAATGGACCTGAGAAGAAAGTCAATTCAGTACAAGAATACAAGGAACTGTAACTGGAACTGACCTTTACAAAGGTTCCGTTACTCTATTGTACTCGAAGTAACAGTGACCAACATACAGCATGCATGCAGCAAATTACTTCCAGAAGAGAATGTCTGAAATTATACCCGATAGAGCTACGGTAGGCCTGTATTGGATGTTATTTACTGAACATACGTTATTATAGCAACTCATTCGCTGTAAGGAACAGGTTTATTAAGAGAGAAATACTTTTTCATTTTAAAAAACAATCACGATAACAGTTTAAGTGGAACACGGAAACGGATGTATTGTAACCAGTAATGAGGAAAATAACTGAAAATTAAATTTGTGCAAGTCTTATACATTGAGATTTTCTGTTTGATCTCTGTAGTATAAAGAAAGACCATGCAAAATCGGTCTTGATATGTTAATAAAATTATTTATCTATCGGTTTTTTAAGCGGAGCTTTTAATGTTAGCTTTGGCGAGAGGAGCGAATAGAAAAAAGTCTGGCGAACGGAAGAATGTAACGGAAACATGGAACGAACGATCAAACGAACTTCGTCTCTCTACTACTGTCTCTTTCTGTTTCTTCCTCTATTTCGATAACAGTACACACGTATTATTTGAAAACGTTTTATGTAGTTAATATTGCAAGTTTTTAACAACATACCCTGAAAATTGTGTCGTTGAACTATCACCTGTTCAATGAAATCAGCTGATTGTTACGAATTAATAAAAAATCAACTGATCTTATAACTACAGTAAATAAGCTAGGTTCACGTATTTATTTATGTAACAAAACCAGGTATTTGTAAAGATATCTTTAAACTAATTAAACAGTCAGCAAAGATATCATTAACAATAAGAAAAGGTTGGTAACTCTTCAAGTTTTACTTTTTTTGTCTGTACACACGTTGCTGGGAGCAAAACTAAATGACTGATGACAAAAACTTGTTCATCGAATCTTTTTTACGTATCCGGTCAGAAAGTATGGGTGGTCTTAACCTAAAATTTCAGTTAGAAAATTATCGAAGAACTACCTACTTTTACTCGAAATATGTGTTACTTATATAAGGAGACTAGTTGGATACCCATGCTTCGCTAAGTTATTCTTTCAGGAATAAAAGTTACAGTTGATTATCCCTAATGTATTCATCTTTTTCCGCTAAGAATGTTGTTTTTTTGTTGAGTCATACATCACTCACAAATTTCTTGAGTACAGCAAAACGTTTTGATAATGAGGATATTCCGAAACAAGTGAATAATTGTAAATTACATACATGTAAACACATGTATGTACTCAACAAAATACAGTTGTTTAATTTGAAACTTGACATTTAAAAAAATATTTTAAAAGTATTTCCTTTATTTTACATCTCGTGAAATTCTGATTTCACCATCATAATCATCATTAAAATCTGTACGTATTAAGAATTTAAACTTTCAAATTACGTTGAAAATGTGAAAACGAACCCTGATTACAGTCAAATTTAATTTCTTAATTTCAACGGATTTTGAAGATTCAAAATTCTGAGTGCTCAGTTTTTAACTATGATTGATTACGATAATGAAATCAGATTTTCAAAAAACTGTTCAAGATGAAATTAACGAATTTTTAAAAATTTTAAATTACCACCGTTTTGAAACTGTAGAAAGAATTTTTCTGGTTAATGAACTTGTCCCAAAATAAGTCTTGTATAAACATAGAATTAGGCCTACACTGGATCAAAACTGCGAATGTTAACGTACTAAAAACACACACACACACACACACACACACACACACACACACACACACACACACACACACACACACACACACACACACACACACACACACACACACACACACACACACACACACACACACACACACACACACACACACACACACACACACACACACACACACACACACACACACACACACACACACACACACACACACACACACACACACACACACACACACACACACACACACACACACACACACACACACACACACACACACACACACACACACACACACACACACACACACACACACACACACACACACACACACACACACACACACACACACACACACACACACACACACACACACACACACACACACACACACACACACACACACACACACACACACACACACACACACACACACACACACACACACACACACACACACACACACACACACACACACACACACACACACACACACACACACAGCCTAAAATAAGAGCAGCTAAATGCAGTGTCACGTAGCCTTAAATAAGAGCAGCTAAGTGTAGTGTCGCGTAGCTTAAAATAGGAAGCAAAGAGCAGTTAAGTGCAGTGTCGCGTAACCTAAAATAAGAGCAGCTAAGTGCAGTGTCACGTTGCCTTAAATAAGAGCAGCTAAGTGTAGTGTCGCGTAGCCTAAAATAAGAGCAGCTAAGTGCAGTGTCACGTAGCCTTAAATAAGAGCAGCTAAGTGTAGTGTCGCGTAGCCTAAAATAGGAAGCTAAGAGCAGCTAAGTGCAGTGTCGCGTAACCTAAAATAAGAGCAGCTAAGTGCAGTGTCACGTAGCCTTAAATAAGAGCAGCTAAGTGTAGTGTCGCGTAGCCTAAAATAGGAAGCAAAGAGCAGTTCAGTGCAGTGTCGCGAAACCTAAAATAAGAGCAGCTAAGTGCAGTGTCACGTTGCCTTAAATAAGAGCAGCTAAGTGTAGTGTCGCGTAGCCTAAAATAAGAGCAGCTAAGTGCAGTGTCACGTAGCCTTAAATAAGAGCAGCTAAGTGTAGTGTCGCGTAGCCTAAAATAGAAAGCTAAGAGCAGCTAAGTGCAGTGTCGCGTAACCTAAAATAAAAGCAGCTAAGTGCAGTGTCACGTAGCCTTAAATAAGAGCAGCTAAGTGTAGTGTCGCGTAGTCTAAAATAAAAACAGCTAAGTGTAGTGTAGCCTAAAATAAGAGCAGCTAAGTGCAGTGTCGCGTAGCCTAAAATAAGAGCAGCAAAGTGCAGTGTCACGTAGCCTTAAATAAGAGCAGCTAAGTGTAGTGTCGCGTAGCTTAAAATAGGAAGCAAAGAGCAGTTAAGTGCAGTGTCGCGTAACCTAAAATAAGAGCAGCTAAGTGCAGTGTCACGTAGCCTTAAATAAGAGCAGCTAAGTGTAGTGTCGCGTAGCCTTAAATAAGAGCAGCTAAGTGTAGTGTCGCGTAGCCTAAAATAGGAAGCTAAGAGCAGCTAAGTGCAGTGTCGCGTAACCTAAAATAAGAGCAGCTAAGTGCAGTGTCACGTAGCCTTAAATAAGAGCAGCTAAGTGTAGTGTCGCGTAGCCTAAAATAGGAAACAAAGAGCAGTTAAGTGCAGTGTCGCGAAACCTAAAATAAGAGCAGCTAAGTGCAATGTCACGTTGCCTTAAATAAGAGCAGCTAAGTGTAGTGTCGCGTAGCCTAAAATAAGAGCAGCTAAGTGCAGTGTCACGTAGCCTTAAATAAGAGCAGCTAAGTGTAGTGTCGCGTAGCCTAAAATAGGAAGCTAAGAGCAGCTAAGTGCAGTGTCGCGTAACCTAAAATAAGAGCAGCTAAGTGCAGTGTCACGTAGCCTTAAATAAGTGCAGCTAAGTGTAGTGTCGCGTAGCCTAAAATAAGAGCAGCTAAGTGCAGTGTTGCGTAACCTAAAATAAGAGCAGCTAAGTGCAGTGTCACGTAGCCTTAAATAAGAGCAGCTAATTGTAGTGTAGTGTAGCCTAAAATAAGAGCAGTTAAGTGCAGTGTCGCGTAGCCTAAAATAAGAGCAGCTAAGTACAGTGTCGCGTAGCCTAAAATAAGAGCAGTTAAGTACAGTGTCGCGTAGCCTAAAATAAGAGCAGCTAAGTGTAGTGTAGCGTAGCCTAAAATAAGTGCTGCTAAGAGAAGCGTAGAGTAGCTAAAAATAAGAGCAGCTAAGTGCAGTGTAGCGTAGTCTAAAATAAGAGCAGTTAAGTGCAGTGTCGCGTAGCCTAAAATAAGAGCAGCTAAGTGTAGTGTAGCGTAGCCTAAAATAAGAGCAGCTAAGTGTTGTGTAGTGTAGCCTAAAATAAGAGTAGCTAAGTGCAGTGTCGCGTAGCCTAAAATAAGAGCAGCTAAGTGCAGTGTCGCGTAACCTAAAATAAGAGCAGCTAAGTGCAGTGTCACGTAGCCTTAAATAAGAGCAGCTAAGTGTAGTGTCGCGTAGCCTAAAATAGGAAGCTAAGAGCAGCTAAGTGCAGTGTCGCGTAACCTAAAATAAGAGCAGCTAAGTGCAATGTCGCGTAGCCTAAAATAAGAGCAGCTAAGTGCAGTGTCGCGTAACCTAAAATAAGAGCAGCTAAGTGCAGTGTCACGTAGCTTTAAATAAGAGCAGTTAAGTTTAGTGTCGCGTTGCCTAAAATAAAAGCAGCTAAGTGTAGTGTCGCGTAGCCTAAAATAAGAGCAGCTAAGTACAGTGTCGCGTAGCCTAAAATAAGAGCAGCAAAGTACAGTGTCGCGTAGCCTAAAATAAGAGCAGCTAAGTGTAGTGTCGCGTAGCCTAAAATTAGTGCTGCTAAGAGCAGCGTAGAGTAGCTAATAAGTAGCTAAAAATATGAGCAGATAAGTGCAGTGTAGCGTAGCCAAAAATAAGAGCACCTGCTTGAAAAATTTTTGTGTTCGCTATCCAGATGACTTGAAGTTTGTATTTTACATTTTGAAACAAACCAGAAACTATCAAGTCAGTAAAACTATCCAAGTTTGGAAATATGTAAATAACAATTCTATTAAAATAATGCAAATGGAGAAGTAAAGCCGGTTAGCTAAGGAAGTGGTTATAAGACTTGATATTTTCAATATCCTGAGTTAACGTACACCTACACCGTCAGATTATTAATACAGATTCTATTCAAAACACCTCCTACGTGTTTTAAATAAATTAAAATGTTTAACTTGCCTAGTACGTGTTTTAAAAGGAAATAAACGCGTTACGCAGCTGTCTCGCTGACGTGTTAGAAGCGAATTTCCAAAAGTTTTTTTTAACTTCTTTTTGAAATTCTTATCCTAACTTCACAATAAGCATTAAAAACTTCATATATTAGTCATTTTAATTTTTTAAATTTAATTGAAAATAAATAAATGTACCCTGACCGCCGTCGAATTAAATTTCTTAATTTCACCGGATTTTGAAAATTCAAAACGTTAATGTGTGCTGTCTTTAACGCTGATTACGACAGTGAAATCTGTTTTTCAAAAGTATTAAATACAAAAAAGTTATGAATTTTTAAATATTTGCAGTGGCCACCATTTTGAAACTGTTAACGGATTTTGCTACGTACATGCTTTGTACTAGCAATTAGCAAAAAGGATTGGTGCGTTAAGTTCAATGAAAATCGGAACAAAATTACACCCACACATATGAGGTATTTTGGCCTGTTTATAAAATGCTTAAAGATCCCTCATTAAAGGTCAGAATCGTCGCTCATTTATAGCTCATTTCCGGGTCTGGATCTTACAATGTTGGCCGCTCTAATAGCTCATTTTCCAATAGAAATTTCGTTATACATTTCTGGAATACTTGTGCAGCACAATTTTGTTTTTCGTTACTGATTCACATCATCTAGTAAAGCTACTGTCTTTAAGCGAATTTCCATTAGAAAAATTTCCATTGAGCTATAGCGGTCTACAAACATTAACATACATGCGCGCGCACATGCTAAATGAAAAAAGTCTATTTTATGTAATGGATCTAAGTGGTTGCGAAGTCTCTGTTTCAACTCGATCTTTCGG
Organism: Callitettix versicolor; assembly: GCA_022606455.1. Lineage (NCBI taxonomy): Eukaryota > Metazoa > Arthropoda > Insecta > Hemiptera > Cercopidae > Callitettix > Callitettix versicolor. The sequence goes on along the minus strand of CM040188.1, from coordinate 76,263,540 downwards.
TATTTGATTTATGTATTTCTGTGTTACGCTGTTTTGGCCAAAATAATTAACCCATTGTTTTGAAGTTTGGCACCTTGTATAAAACCCGAAAGACGTATGTGTAAGACTTCCCCATTCTCTTTCGTTTGAAGACGGTGGCCTCTCCTTTAACGATAACGAATGTAGTTGGTAGCTGTTTCGTGTAATACAGTACTAGCTGAACGGCAAGGACTATCATAATTTTAACAGCTTCACAGAGAAAGAACATAAAATTTCCAATAAAAGAGGCCCAGGAACATTTTTCCTAAATATTACGCTTGCCGGTTAAATTGACGAAAACACATGGAGAAGGTGTCAAAGCGGCTGGCCTGGCATTTATTATATTATTATTTTTATTGTTATTTTAAGGCGAAAAGCACATTGAGGTTATTATCACCTCCCTAAATGTAAGTGTGAGTGTAGTGTTGTAAGTGTAAGTGCGTGTTAAACTCGGGAACACGAGGGACGTCTAAATCCTCTCAATAGGTGCAGCCAGTCTACAGCCCCCTTTGGGGGCCAGGTAATTTATTAAGAATATGATGTTCTTTGATCTATTAGTAACAGAGTTTTAGTTTACATTGGTTAAGTTGGTACAAATTTCTGTTCTGTAAGCAAGCCTACATCTAAGCAAGTTAAGGAGCGTCTAAGGGATTCCAACCTAAGAGATGATAAACTTTTAACATTTTGTAACTTTTAAAACATTATGCACACTTTAATACACATTTCACTAGCTGACCGTCATACAGAAGTAAAATGGAAAAGTGTATTAACTGAGTCAATCAGCTACAGCACACATTGTCCCAAACCCGGGCGTGTACCGGTGTCTGGTACCCGAGCTTGCCTTCCATATAAGGCCCAGATCGGTTCGCCGATTTCAGTCTCGCCGCTATTAACGCGTATTGTAATTTATTTAAAATACAGTTTACAAAACCCGCACAGCCATTATCGGATCAAACTTTCAGATTTAAATATAAATGCCTGTCAAGAATTGTGACTCGGACACACTTAATGATGCACGGGTTGATTGTGGCAGCCGAAACGGGATGATCAGGAGTCACGAGTTGCCTTCTATGGCAGTGTCGAGCTGCCTTTGTGTGCTCACGCGCTTCAGTTTAAGCATTCTGCAAAACCTATAATCTGAAAAAAGTACAAGTCAATTGGCAAAAATTATACGGTCGCAAGAGATTTTTTAAAAGTATTTAGTGAATTTCCATAAGCTAATGGCGTAACGAAGCAGCCATCATGGTAAGGCCTGTTAGCATCGATCGTGTTACTTAAAACGAGTGGTTAAAAATAATATTTTTACTATTTATGTACATTTTTGTAGGCAGGAATTTGTAATTTTGGTACGATTTATTCAGACTCGGCAAGAAAAATTATTTTATTAATATTTTGGCAATTTTATTAACGAGCAAAACCGTTCAAAATGGCGGTCATTAAATATTAAATCTTTTTTTATTTTTCTCATTTTTACAATCCTAATCCACGTTAAAATCTGCAAAAAAAATTATTTTAAATATTCAAATAAAATTGAAAGAAGTAACACTCATTACTGTGGTATAATTAGATTTAAAAAAAAAATAAGAATAAAAAAGTGTGATTATGAAGCTAATAAGTTTGTTTTAGTATTCTTATTGTAAAATACAAAAATATTTTCGTATTTATGTCTTTATTTATTTAATATTTTTAAAGTTCATTAAACTTTGTTAATTCTTTTTTAGCCAGACAACTGCATACCGTACCCAATTACAGCGATTTTTCAAAGTAAATAATCATTTAAGCCCTAATGTTGTACTCTTAAATGTCTTCAAATCTCCTTTAATATATCTTTAATACAATACTAAAATTCCAAAAGCACTCAAAACGTGTGCCGTAGAGGAAACCTTTGCTTATTTCCTGGTCCTGGATTTCAGATTTTCTATTATGGCCGCGCAAATGGTTACATTTTCCAGTGAAATATTTTTATCTTAAAAAAATAACGTTTTTGCTTTTCAATTAATGAATTATTAATTATTTATGAGTTTATTTATTATTTGCAAATGTACGAGAGTCTCCGTTGCAGAAAATCTACAAAAATATTGGGAATGCAGTTGTATTTACTGCATTCTGAGGTGAACCTAATGAATGCATGTTTAAGTGATTATTTGATCAAATAAAATCTCTCCTTGAGATTAGCATGGGAACTTCGATAGCCAGTGGGGCGAAGCTCTAATGAGGAAATGATAATCTAAATGCCTGTCATATCTGGGCGTAAAAACAAATTAAGCAAATCGGTCTGATAGAACTGCAGACTAATTGTATTAAGTTTCATAATTTTTTTTTGTAATATAGGGTGTTTCTAAAATAACCTGCCAAATTTCTTCAGTGGTTTTCTTATATTAAAATATAAAGTTCCTGTAGACATGAGCTCAGAAATTTTTTTGTTTTCCTGCTGGCTGCCCCTCCAGAATAGTTTGACCAATTACGTTAAAATTTGGCATGGTACTAAGATAAATACCTATTGATAAAAAAACTAAACAAATGTATCTAATATTATTTTTCAAAATGGTGGCCATTTTTAACTTTTTAATAAAAATAACGCGAAACCGATCAACTTAATGAAAAAAAAATACAAGAATCAAAAATTTGTTTTTTAATTTTGAATGAACTATCATAATTGCTCACACAACATTGGTACGCAACATTTAAAAAAATTCTGTTACGAAACCAAAAATATAAATCATACATCACGTTTTTCTTGATTACTTGTTTTTGTTATTAATTGGCTGATGTTCCTCTTCAGTCTTAACTCTTTTATTAATTACAATATTTTCATAGTTAATTTAATTTTTTTCGTTTAAATTTATTTTCTAATCATCCTAGTCTTTCTCGTTCATTTTTTCTTAATTAAAAACATATTTTTTTAAAATAATTTTACTGCCTAATTTTATTTAAAAATTTCATTTTTATCATAACTTCAATTGAAATGATACTAAATCAACAGCTGTAATGGGAAATCAGCTGTTTAGAAATAGTCATAATTATATATTTGTTTACAATAGCACGTAACGCGCTAAATGTAGGCTTACAATTATATGTAATATGACATTGACACGCGTGTTGCAAAATCCAGCATCAAAACCAGCCCTAAAACGTGATACATGTTAACATAAAAAAATTGCAGATTGTAACGCTGATTGTAATCATATTTTATAAAAAGTTAAAATAAAAATGTAATTATAAATTTTAAAAGATTTTAATAATGGTCAAGATTCTATTTCATATTTTTCTTGTACACGTACAAAAAACGTATATAACAAATTGTTGCTGTATCATGTATTTACTTCAAATGGAAGTCATTTCGAACACCTGTTGTGATTCTATCTTTCTGTTTGTAGACATTTTAGGTGTTACTTTGAATTTTGTTTTTCCTGTATTTACCAAACAATAAATGAAAATATATATTCACATGCATGATTACTGTTGTATTTTCTGTTCAAATTATGTATTTTTTTCGTATAAAAACTGTTTATTTTATGAAACAAGTAAAAAAACCAAGTATGCTAATTTAAAACATTTTAAAAACTTTTCTGACTCTTGTGTTTTTTTAATAAAATTTATCGTTTTATTTATCAAAACAACCTGTGTATAAATTTTAATGAATAATTTTACTAAAAAAAAGAAAATCATTTGTTTTTATTATATTGTACTATATTATTTTATGAACGAGGGTGCTCCATATTTACTGCAGTTAGCACGTTGTAAAACTTGAGATCATAAATTAGAATCTTTCTTCCACATAACTTGTGTCTTGTGGATTCGTTCCAACCCTTATTAAGACACAACGCACTTCAGTTGAACAAAATATTGAACACCGCTCCCACAAAATTTGATAAAAATCAGTCCATCGGTCGGAGCCGTAATCCTTACCTTGTTAATTAGAAAGTTTACATTCCTCGCCGCCATTTTGTTTAGGCAAAAAAGACGATACGGATGCGTTAACGTCACCACAAGATACAACAAATATCCAGAAAGTGTTTGTAAATTCTTAGATCTTAGATTTCATTTAAGGTTATAAATTTCTACATAAAGTCTCATAAACATGGCATGTTCTAACCCTAATTAAAATTACCGATTCACCTAACCGTCGAGTCCCTGTTTTTGTTTTTTATCAAGATTAAAGATAGTGACGCTTTTCTACACTATCGTGAAACAAAAATGTTTCAATAGAGGGTCAAAACTGTTCAATCTAGGTAACAATTTTCAGATAGGAGGGTAATTTTCAGATAGTTTCTTTTGCCAACCAACTTCGAATGACGTTTAAATTTTAGTCAGGTTTTCGTCATAAAGTCATTAACAATACATCCAGAAATCAATCATTTTTTGAAATTCGTTCGTATTTTTTCACTGTTTACAAATTGGTTCCAAACTATGGATAAATTACAAAAAATTTCAAATTTTGTAAAAATCAGTTCCTTAATTTATTTTCTAGCAATGTGCCTAGAAAAACATTAATACTAAAGTCATATAATATCTGGAATAACTGTTTAGACACTACAAAGGAATAACAAATATGTCCTAGCATTGCATATTCTTCCTAAGAAAATAAATATATTTACTAGCCTATCATTTGGTACTTGTTATTAATTTTACTTTTTACTTTCTTACTACACGAAGCATATAAGAGGTATGTGTCGTTTGCTTTATCGTGGCGCTTGACCTCGATCGGTCTAAGAGGTTTCCTCCATACTGTTAGTGGTGGGGGTAAGGAAACTGCTCAGTTTTATTAAACTAACATGATGTATTAAGGCTTGTGCTGTATCCGTAGACATTCCCCCACCACAATCCTACACGCTACTCCTTCAAGCGTTACGACAAAACAAACGACCTATCATGAAAATTTGAGTTTGAAATGGGTACATCCGTTTTCCGATAACCTGTATCAAAAATGAAAGTTGTCCACAACTGAATATCTGTGTGTAAACGAACTGACAGATTTATGTAAAATTTGATATAGTTTTTCGTTAAAAACCTAGAAACTCTACCTAATTTCTCAAAATCAAAATGTCAGGTCTCGTAATATAAAAATATTCATAACTTAAGACATTGCAGGAAGTTTTAAATAGAAATCTACATTTTGAAAATAGACTAAATCGGGAGAAAAGAAAAAATAAACCGTGACACTGTCATAGATTTTTGAAGGGAAAAATTTTAATATTCGCGGTTGACAAAACATGGGTATAATACATGATGCTTCGCGTCATGCTTGATTCCGTAACGCATACCTCACAGCATTAATTGTTCTTGTTCATATGTAGACATGAAATGACTTCTTATAAACAGCTGATTTCACACAACAGCTGTTGTTTCATTATTATTTCAGTTGAGGTTATGTTTAAAGTTTTTGTTTAAAAAATGTGTATTTTCTAAATTTGTTTAGTTAAATTATATTAATGAATATGACCTGTACTAATTTTCACTTCTGTCAGCACTACACCAAGTGCTACACGTAAATTTCTTTTTCCCCGCGGGGGGTGCAGACTAGCTGCACCTATTGAGAGGATTTAGATGTCGCTGGCGGTACCCGAGTCTGACACACACTTATACTTACAACACTACTCACTTACGACTTTAACTCTTTACATAATTTAACACTTACATTTAGGGAGGCGATAATAGCCTCAATGTGCTTTTCGCCTTAAAATAATAAAAAAAAAATAATAAATTTCTTTTTATAATTTTTGCACGCTAAATTTTTAAATATTTTAAACTCAATAAAATACTTGACATTTTACTAATTGTATGATAAACTAATTTTAAGAAATCACTGTGCTTTTGACAGACTATATTTTGAAACCTAAGTTTTCGATAGTGTTATTTTTCCCAGTCTAAAATATTGAAAATCAAGCTTAATGCACCTTTTTGCGTACCTCATTGGCTTTTCCCGTGCCGTTAACTCCGATCTCTAGACCTGATTGGTACAACTGGCATAAAAAGAAAGATTTTAACGCCTTAACACCAGAATAGGAACAATTTCTAGTATTCACTTTTTCTATCTAAATTGATTAAGTCATAACTCGCCTCACCAACCGCAACTAAACTGATTAAACTAACAATCACCAGACATGTTTGACTCTTGCAACGACAAAGCCTGTGATCTTTATTAAATTACTATAATTGGCCCTTCGCAGTGGTTCTGTCTGTTGAATGTTTTCTCCGACCGCCGCGGAACCAGTTCGTTCAAGTTTTTGCACAATTTTGTCTTATAAGGACTCAACCCGTACATGGACAAACTTGGCGCAGCTAGATGCAATTAGCCTACAACTTTCATAACCGTAACCAACCTGACTCTCGTGTTTCTAACTTTCCCACTTGTATTCATCGCCTCGTTAATACATTCTGTGACATTTCTGTTACCTCTAAAAGCGGAAGTAACTAAGATTTCCGTTACGGTAAGGACTCGATCGGAGACTGTTATGTTTGCGCCGTGCAGAACCGATTTACGGTAAATCGAAAAGAAACAAAACAGTTGCGTTCAGAGGTTGTTATTCTCTGTCGTTTATTTATTTCATTACCAATTCTCCATAACTGAATTTAGTTACGTACGTACACACGACAAACGTTTGAACAAAATCTGATAAATCGATTTCGATAAAACCGTCGGTTTTTTGTTTTCCCCGATAACTTCTGAACTGGATTTTTCAAAGGTATACATTTTGTTCGAATATTTGTGGACTACATTTGAGCAAAAATTTATCAAAACGGTTAGAGCCGATCATGGTAAACTTTATTCTTCTTCTACGTTAATGAAATTATTTTAAAATATTTACTGGGTTTTGGATTCGTCAGGAACGAAATTTCGCTTACGTTTGTTGAGGTTGGGTGACCTTCAAATGCGGAGCAGAGTTACGCTGAACTGAGTCGAGCGGAAAGGAGCGGAATTGAATGAAGATAAACTGCAACCAGAGTGGAGTTCAGTCAGTTTAAAGAACGCGTTTGTACCTTTAATCCAAATATTTAGGCCTACTGTAACGGATTATACAATTTTTACCTAGGCAACGAGAAATAATAAGTTTGGAGGCGTGGTCAACGTGGTGGGGGAACTAAATCAGCTTCAAAACCGAACCAAGACAGAGTCAAAGCTGCGGAGAGCAGAGCTCAATGACGCCGCTTGACTCCGCTTAGCGCCGTTACGCTTTCAGTGGCCGCACTTACGTCAAAAACAATACATTAGATTTTGAATACGTAGTCCGCTCCGCATTTGGTGACCTACCTTAAGGTAAACACTATTAATTAAGCGAATATAACTTTGTAAATGTAAATTTAAGGATTCACTCTTTAATGTTTGGTGTTTTAACAGAAATATGCTTTGTCATTTTGCAAAATTATTAAACGTGTTGTAGTCGTGAATATCACTGCTTTTGAGATTTTCATGGATAGGCCTACAGCCAGATTCTCTGAACGTAAAAAACAGGGGATTTTCAGTGTAACTCAATTGTTCAAGCTATTACTAAAATCTGTTTCTGTGTCAAATTTGAACCGGATTGGACCAAAAATCTCAGTTCTAGATTTCACCATGATGTTCGCACCAATAGTTTATTTTCTAAAAGAAATTCGTCAGGAACTGCCTACTGATTGGTTTCATGACGTCAAAGGAGGTGCAATGTCCTGTATGTGTGCATTTAGCCAAATTAAATGGTTTTATAACCGAAAAAATAACTATATATCGTCTCTGTGTTGCAAGTTTTAAAGTTTACTATATTTGGAATACACTAACGTTGAGGAATTTACGCGAATCGCGGTGGGAAAAAAAACTGAAAACTTTCTAAACTGCGGAAAACCTTGAACGAATTGTGATTGGCAGGCGCGGAGGCCGCCGAATTGCGCGTTTTACTACGCCAGTTCTTTTAATCGCACTTTTTCGAAGTGATCAACCGCAACCTTTACACCAGATGATTGCGTAATACAAACCGTCTTCAACAAATCTTTATTCAATAATTTAAAATGTAATAACGCTGAAGTGAGTACACAATGAGTAGACCAAAAGAACAGAGTACAGTACACTCCGTCTGTGGTAATTGGGACGGAGACTACCACAGGTAAGGTAAAACTGGAATGATACAGAGTTTGTAAATGACGAAAAAAGTAAGTTTAAAAAACAGGTTATACACAAACAACTAAACATAATTTAGTAAGAAACGTGAATCAAAATAAAAATTTGTAGAGTTTGTTACTTTAAACCTTTGATGGTTTTCTGGGCAAACGTTTTACTTCTGTTGGATGCGGCGATATCGCGGCAACGCTGCAGAAACAAAAGATATTGCGGTGAGGATTCCTCTTGCTGTTCAATTGCTTTTAAGATTTGATTCAATATCTTTTTCCCTCTCAGGGGGGTGAAGACTAGCTGCACCTATTGAGAGGGTTTAGACGTCCCTCGCAGTACCCGAGTCTAACACACAATTACACTTACAACACTACACTTACGACTTTTAACGCTTTACAGTCACGCTTACATTTAGAGAGGCGATAATAGCCTCAATGTGCTTTTCGTCTTAAAATACAAAAAAATCAATACTTTTGAGCCGTCAAAAATTCAGATATTTTCTGAATTAACTCGTCAGCACCGTCCTCTTCCCCATGAGGGTTGTTTACCATATCGGCAATTGCGTCAGTAATCTCCATTTGCACATCTTGATTACATCAATCATGAATGTCTGCATTATCAACAGGTAGTGCATTAACTACTTCGATTAGACCAATTGCAGAGTTTTCATTGTCCTGTTTTGGCACATTATTTAAATTTTTTTCATTGTTGGAAAATTACCGCCCATTTCTCCACCGCTAATCACATTTCAAACAACCAAGTAGACACAAATTCTAAAAATAGCACAAACATTGTATCTGTTCCTGATTCTGATGTAGGCCTAATGTATTGTAGTTTTTATTATGACACTGCCTCGGTTAATTCGGAGGCTCGGATGACCGGGACTCAGATAATCGCGAGTCTACAGTAATGGCACAAAATGGCCAAACACATGCGTCACTATAGTTTCATAAATAAGTACATATTAACACGAATGCATTAACCGACTTCAGTATCGTCTGCACCGCCGCGACGCGGACTGTACCGCTTGTAGCGTAAAATTTAATTGCTCTTTTGGAAACGTATTTGATGCCCAAACACAAAAATTACTTGTGAGTTGTATTCTGCTTAGTTTTAGCCAGGCTGCAAGAGGTCGAGCGACGTAAGAAAACCCTCGTAAAAATTTGTGTGAATTTTTCAAAACACGCCTTTGTTTACGTCCGCAAATACAAAAATACGTACAATTTTGAAAAATCTTGAAAAACCATTTTAACTCTTAAGATCGGACATTCCCAAATATTTTTTATTATCAACCACCTTATTTTATTTACGGTATTTTCCCTTGGTTTGAGCCGCTGCAAAAATAATTTTTTGACAAATTTTGTAGTGACTGGTCACTTCGTATACGAATAAGAAGTGTGTTATCGACAAACAACAGACGGACATCCACTCAAGCACGAATTTATTAGCTAGGGTCTCTAAAAATGACAAATAAATAAGTAAATATAATTACTTAACAGCATCAAAATGAAAATCATTCAAAAATAAATAAATAACTTGGCCTAGTAGGTCAGAGAAGTAGTTACTAGTTACTAGACCATAACTACCCAATTAATCACTCAATATTAATTAATAGGCTGTACCACGACAGCGCTCCTAACGTTTTCCGCCAATTTAACCGGTAACCGTAATATTTGCGAAAAATGTTACTGAAGCAACTTTATTGAACATTTTATACCCTTTCTCCTGTCAAAGATTGCCGTTCAGCCGATATTACAAGAAATAATTAACTACACTGTCAAAGGTAAATCAGCGCTAAAGGAAGTGAATAGGGAAATAATACACTTACGTCATTTAGGTTATGTACAAAGAACCTTCGTACCAGATTTCAAAACAATCGCCCAATGCGTTTGATTAAAACTGGGTATAATCGTCGGAGGCCACCATCTTGAAACGGATGTCAAAAAAAAAGATACATATACGTCATTTGGGTTTATACAAGATACCTTCGTACCAAATTTCAAAACATTCGTTTAACGCGTTTGGGTAAAACTGCGTAAACTGGGTTTTTCAAATTACAGGCCGCCATCTTGAAACGCAAGTAAATGGAAAAAATCTTGCACATACATCGTATGAGCTTTATATAAGCTACCTTCGTACTAAATTTCAAAATAATGGGTCAATGAGTTTGACCAAAACTGTGTAGTCTACATTCGTCATCGTTAAAACAGAGGCCATCTTGAAATAAAAGCACTGGGGAAAAATCTAATCTAATCTAATTCATATTATATTTCTGAAAGTTTGTGTGTTTGTTTGTTTGTTTGTTTGTTATTCAATCACGCTTTAACTACTTGACCAATTGAGATGAAATTTGGTACGAATATGGTTTAAGTATCAGAGATACATATAGGCCTATTCCCGTTTTACAAAACGTCATTATACTACTTACCCAGCCCAAAATAATTATCAGTTTTTAGTTTTGTGTCATGTGTTAATTGTAGTTCTTTATTGGACATGTGATTTAGGTACCTGAGATGAACATAGATTCAATCCTATTTTAATAATCTTAATCTGTGTTTTATTTAGTGCAAAATTATTGTTTTTAATGTAACATTTTCAATATTTTAGTTGAATTTTTTTTCAAAACTGACTTTAATTTGTTACTTTGTGTTGAATTTTCAATATTAAATGTAAAAAATCAATACACAGAGTGCCAATTGTAAGGTAGTATATATATTTGTGTAATTACATTACATGAAAAAATAGTAAATATGCAGTGTAGAATATTAAAGCACGAGAAGTACGATAAAATCTAAAATAAAAGTAACCAACATAACCTCAAAATTGGTATCCGGCGAAAATCAGTAACGTGTTGTAAATCGGTAAAACAATAAAAATACGACTAACACGGGTTTTGGGTGATAAGAAACCAATTTTTTAAAAGAATTCTGCATAACCAAACTGACACGGTTGTTAGGCCTAACAAGGTGATTCATGAAAAAACCTTTATATTTTTTTAAAAAATAGCCTACTATATATCCTGACACGGTTGTTAGGCCTAAAACGGTGATGCGTGAAAAACCTTTACATTTTTTTAAAGAATACTACATATCCTAACTGACATGGTTGTTAGGCCTAACACGGTGATGCTTGAAAAAACCTTTATATTTTTTTAAAGACTACTACATATCCCAACTGACACGGTTGTTGGACCTATCATGGTGATGTGTGAAAAAAACCTTTATTTTTTTAGAATACTACATAACCTAATTGACACGGTTGTTAGGCCTAACACTGTGATGTGTGAAAAACCTTTATATTTTTTTAAAGAATACTACATATCCTAACTGACATGGTTGTTAGGCCTAACACGGTGATGCGTGAAAAAAACCGTATAATGTTTTAAAGAATACTACATAACATAACTGATACGGATGTTGAGCCTATCACGGTGATGTGTGAAAAACCTTTATATTTTTTTAAAGAATACTACATATCCTAACTGATACGATTGTTAGGCCTATCACGGTGATGTGTAAAAAAACCTTTACTTTTTAAAGAATATTATATAACCTAATTGACACGACTGTTAGGTCTAACACGGTGATGCGTGAAAAACCTTTATATTTTTTTTTAAAGAATACTACATATCCTAACTGACACGGTTGTTGGGCCTATCACGGTAATGTGTGAAAAAAACCTTTATTTTTTTAAAATAGTACTGAAAACCTTAACTGACACGGTTGTTAGGTCTACCATGGTAATGCGTGAAAAATACTTTATAGTTTTTTAAAAGAATACTCCATAAGCTAACTAACATGGTTGTTATGCCTAACACGGTGATTCATTAAAAAAACCTTTATTAATTTTTTTTAAATAGTACTTATAACCTAACTGACACGGTTGTTGGGCCTAATAAGGTGATGCATGAAAAAAACCTTTATATTTTTTTTAAAGAGTAACTTAACTAACACGGTTGTTAGGTCTAACACAGTGATGCGTGAAAAAACCTTTATATTTTTTTAAAGAATACGACATATCCTGACACGGTTGTTGGGCCTATCACGATGACGTGTGAAAAAACCTTTATATTTTTTTTAAGAATTCTACATATCCTAACTGACACGGTTGTTAGGCCTAACACGGTGATGCGTTAAAAAACCTTTATATTTTTTTAAAGAATACTAGGCTACATATCCTAACTGACACGGTGGTGCGTAAAAAAACCTTTATATTTTTTTAAAGAATACCACATATCCTAACTGACATGGTTGTTGGGCCTATTATGGCGATGTGTGAAAAAACCGTTATTTTTTTTTTAAAGAGTACTTCAAACCTTAACTGACACGGTTGTTAAGTCTAACATGGTGATGCGTGAAAAATCGTCGTTTTTTTTTAAAAGTACTCAAACCTTAACTGACACGTTTGTTAGGCCATGGTGATGCGTGAAAAATCTTTATTTTTTTAAAGAATACTGCATAAGTTAACTAACATGGTTGTTAGGCCTAACGCGGTGATGCATTAAAAAACGCCTTTATTTATTTTTTAAAAAAGAGTACTCCACAACCTAACTGACACGGTTGTTGGGCCTAATTCGGTGATGCAGGAAAAAAGCCTTAATTTTTTTTAAAGAGTACTCCATAACTTAACTAACACAGTGGTGCGTTAAAAAAACCTTTATTTTAAAAAAGAAATACACCATAACCTAACTGACACGGTTGTTGGTCCTAACACGGTGATGCGTGATCTTTAATGTATATTACGATTGCGGGAAAAGCCGTGACGGTTAACAGGTAATCATATTATATTTCTGAAAATTTGTTTTTGTTTATTTGTTTGTTATTCAATCACACTTTAACTACTGCACCAATTGAGATTAAATTTGGTATGAACACGGTTTAGGTACCTGAGATAAACACAATACTATTCCAGTTTAATTGAATAATAGTGATTTTTTAATAATACTGTATTTTATTAAAATATGACAGGACCCTGTTTTAGAGTATCGAGTAGCAAAAATGTATATTTCTTGGCCGAAAACCATAAATCGTATAATATTGTAAATAGAAATATATTAAAATGAAATGATCTATTCTGATTTTGAAAATCGACTATAAATTTTATAGCCTACATTATAATTGCAGGCAAAGCCGCAACGTGTAACAGCTAGTCTTAAATATATGTCATTTGGGCTTTATAAAACGTAGCCAACCTTTTTATCAAATTTCAAAAAAAAAAAAAAATCGGTCAATGCGTTTATAATCTGTATTGGTAAATCAGAGGCCGCCATCTTGAAACGGAAGTAAAAAAGAAAAAAATCTTACACATACTCGTTCGGGTTTTATATACAAGATACCTTCGTAACAAATTTTAAAGCAATCAGTAAATGCGTTTGACCAAAACTGCGTAACAAACACTCAAACCAAATGCCGATCGGTCGAGTTGAAATAGAGACCTCGCTTCGTTCGGTCGATTAAATAATAATAATAACTTTTTGAATATTTTATTCCAATATCTTAATCACTGATGTGTGGTAGTCAGGACTTATCTTTGTATATTCAATGTAATAACTTAAATTTTTTTAATGATTATGCAAATTTTAATACAAAGTATGATTGTTATTATTTTTTTAAGGCGAAAAGCACATTGAGACTATTATCGCCTCCCTAAATGTAAGTGTGAGTGTAAAGTGTTAAAGTCGTAAGTGTAGTGTTGTTAGTGTAAGTGTGTGTTAGACACGGGTACAGCGAGGGACGTCTAAATCCTCTCAATAGATGTACAGATCGTTAGAAATACATACTATGATTGTTAAATCATGTGATGTAGGGTAAAGAAAATGATTGTTGGAACTTTGCTTGCATCAATCGCATCAGCAAAAAACCTGCCTGTTGCTATTATGTTGTTTAACTTTTGATCCATGAACTATGCACTGTTATAATTAAGTCTGTTTATGGTTATTTAATAAGCTGGCAGTATGACAATTAACTTGGCCAGGAGGAAGCGGCATGCTCGTTTCGCTCGGACGCAGTGTTCATTGTATCGAGTCGTGTCCTTACAACACACCAAGAAGTTGACCGCCTGGGGTCAGACAAACCTGAATATCAAGTCCTCAAAGACTAGCTCAGGACCGGTGTGTCGGCCAGCCGGCCGGCCGGGGATCAATTATTTTATTTTATTACAACATTAACAACAATTTTTTTTAGTTTTATTTATTGTCTAACGGTCTGCGAACGTTTATGTCTCTTTAATCAGCTGTTGCGTTGTTAATCACCTGATTCCTGTCAAAACAAAATACATATTCCAACTTGAAAGCAGTACTACCTCGAGCGGATATCACAACGAAGTATTGATCGTTAAAGAAAGAACTGGGAACACATTTTATAGCCACAGCACGCAGCTGGCTCGCTGACGTAATGGAGGTTAATTTCCAGATCGTAACAAAATTACATCACATTAACGTGCATAAATTATTATTTTAATTGCCAATAAAAGTTATTATTTTTTTAAAATTTGATAATTGCATGTTTTTAAAAAAAACATAAAATAAAAATTTATGTTTTAAAGATGTTAATTTGGCCGCAATTTTGAAACGAAGGGCCAACGGTTCAACGGATTTTTTTGGGGGGGGGGCTTGTCCAATCTATTACAGAGCTCAATTAATTTATGCACCAAGTTTGAATCAAACCTAACCACAACTGAGAAAGCTCAAAGGCAATGATTATATGAAAATTTAAAGGCAAAACAATTTTTCTCCGATAAGTCAGAACGGGAGCTCATTAACAACCTCGGGTTTGAAATACCTTAAAGGCAGTTTCAGTACCTTAAAGGCAGTTTCAGTACCTTAAAGGCAGTTTCAGTACCTTAAAGGCAGTTTCATTAGTTCACTTTCAAATGGACGTTTGCTAGCAACTGTTAGAGAATACCAAACCATGATAATTAACTTGTTATTATAATTTGCAGGTTAGAATTGACCATGGAGGCGGTGACTTTTGACACAAGTTCAGAGTGACTTTAACGATGAGCAAGTACTACCAGCAGACGTCGCGCGAGAGTGACGTCGAAGAGACGCTCTTTGTTTACGGTGGCGATGCCATAGAGCGTGCAGCCTCCAACCCGAGACCATACCGCCCTAGATCTACTGCTTCCGACACCATCCCATTCGTCGACTCCGATGTGTTTCCAAACACAATGAACGGTAAACCTGAAGACAGTACGGACTTGAACCTCTGTCATCAAGAAATACAACCTTACGGCGAGCGTCCTACGCTGGTATCTGCCTTGGACTCTGAAGATTCCACCAGCCTGAACAACCTGCTGGATGCTTTGGACGGCTTGGCAGATACGGAATCCGATGAAGATATCGGCAGGTCACTGGTGTTGCCTAAGATAGTAGTGGATGACGGAGAATGCCAACAAGAGATTGCTGTAACGCCGGTTAGTGCGACAAAGCGAGGTGAAGCGGTAGTGCGTGAATGTGCGGGGAAGTGTGAGGATGTGTGCGCCTTGGTTGACGTGAGAAGGAAGTCGTACGTCAAGAAGGGTGTTCCGCAAGGAGGTCGTGCTAGCATCTTGCAGACAAGTAAAACCAAAAAATCAACAAAATTTAAGGTAATGAAAACATGTCTTACTTAAGTATGAATGCGTATTGTATGATGGTTTAAGAAGCGTCGTATTAATTTAAGAGTTGTTATGTTCTAATTGGGGCCATCGTTAGAGTTGTGCTCCGATTTTTATGTGCGAGGTCTCATTTAAAAAAAAACTATATAAATCACAAGTGGTAGTTTCGGGAAACAATTATTTTATTACGGTTAACTTTAGGCAGTGTGGCAATAAAAGTACTATAAAAACGGCAATAATTGTCTGCAAACGTAAAAGCCATTGTTTCTCAGTTTTATATAATTCTGATTTGGAAATTACAGATTTTAGTATTGTTTAATATCATACTTCTGTCAGAAAATGAGTAGGTAGCTGCCATCATGTCATACCCGGAACGTCGGGATCACAAAATAAGCACTAGTCCTTATGTAACCCTTTTGAGGGGTTGTTTATTTAACCTATACGTGTTTTGACACTAGAAATATTGGTCCAATTTGAATTCAGATTAGCTAAAAAAAATTTCGTTATAGACAAATCAAAATCCGTTCAACCATTTCAAAATGGCGGACATTTGAAAATCTAATAAAATCATTAATTTCTACAGCTTGTGAAAATAGGATTCGATTATCGTAATTAGTGTGCAATCTGCATATATTAATACTTTAAATTTCAATTAAAAATTCGAAAAGAAATACGGCGGTCAGGATTAATCAGATTGTTTAAGTGAAACGTACAAAATAATAAATTTCACGGTAGTTGCACTTCATTTCCTTAATGTAGAACCAGTCATAACATTTTGGGCTTTTTCAATTCACTGTTAAAAAAGCAAAGGAAAAAATAAAGTATAGATTTTGTATCCAAAATTTGAGCAAAATCTGATGAACTGATTTTGAGAAATTTAGCTGATTTTTTTTATTTTTTGTCAATTTTCGGAAGTGTTAATTGCTCTTAGGTCTGTTACGACTCAAAAATTGAGCAAACTTTTATCAAAATCGATAAAATTATATTGAAAAATTTGACTTTTAGCTATTTTTTTAGCAATATATTTTGAAAATTAATTGAAATTAATTAGTCTCCAGCAATGTTCAGAAGTTGGACCGATATTCAAAAAGAAATAACTTTCTTGGATTGAGGAACCAGAAAACCTATATATATATATATATATATATATATATATGTAGGCCTATTAATATTTCAATATCGATTTTATTAAACATAGATTCTTGTTTTTTCGAAGTAGCCTACCTTGTACAAAGAGAAACAAGTAATAAAGAAAAAGAAGTACCTTAATATGTAGTGTCACTCTAAGTAATAATAAGTAATATTAAAAAGAAAGGAAGTAATTTAAAACTAACTTTAAACAAAAGATAGTAGTAATAAATAATTTGGTAGAAACTTTAAACAATAAGTGATAGACTAGTAATACAGAATATTAATTAATTTAGTATAAATTTTAAGTGATTTTTTTAGCATCCATATTTTATGTCCGTCAGGCTAATGAAAATGAGAAATCGGAGTTAAAGGAACGGGTAATTTTTACGGCAGTAACTGCGTCTCGAACCTACAGCCTTTTAAGTACGTAGTTCAGAGACGCAAAAGATTGACCGGTGTCTTAGTCACGTCGACTACCGAGCCTTTAGGAACTATTAAGTAATTAGTGATAGTAAAGAGCAATAAGTAATTTAATAACAACTTTAAGTAATGAGTAATAAATAATAAGTAATTTAATAAAAACTCTTAAGTAATGAGTAATAAATAATAAGTAATTTAATAAAAACTCTTAAGTAATGAGTAATAAATAATAAGTAATTTAATAAAAACTCTTAAGTAATGAGTAATAAATAATAAGTAATTTAATAAAAACTCTTAAGTAATGAGTAATAAATAATAAGTAATTTAATAAAAACTCTAAGTAATGAGTAATAAATAATAAGTAATTTAATAAAAACTCTTAAGTAATGAGTAATAAATAATAAGTAATTTAATAAAAACTCTAAGTAATGAGTAATAAATAATAAGTAATTTAATAAAAACTCTAAGTAATGAGTAATAAATAATAAGTAATTTAATAAAAACTCTTAAGTAATGAGTAATAAATAATAAGTAATTTAATAAAAACTTTTAAGTAATAAGTAATAAATAATAAGTAATTTAATAAAAACTTTTAAGTAATGAGTAATAAATAATAAGTAATTTAATAAAAACTTTTAAGTAATAAGTAATAAAGAATAAGTAATTTAATAAAAACTCTAAGTAATGAGTAATAAATAATAAGTAATTTAATAAAAACTTTTAAGTAATAAGTAATAAAGAATAAGTAATTTAATAAAAACTCTAATAAAAACTCTTCAGTAATGAGTAATAAATAATAAGTAATTTAATAAAAACTCTTAAGTAATGAGTAATAAATAATAAGTAATTTAATAAAAACTCTAAGTAATGAGTAATAAATAATAAGTAATTTAATAAAAACTCTAAGTAATGAGTAATAAATAATAAGTAATTTAATAAAAACTCTAAGTAATGAGTAATAAATAATAAGTAATTTAATAAAAACTCTTAAGTAATGAGTAATAAATAATAAGTAATTTAATAAAAACTCTAAGTAATGAGTAATAAATAATAAGTAATTTAATAAAAACTCTAAGTAATGAGTAATAAATAATAAGTAATTTAATAAAAACTCTTAAGTAATGAGTAATAAATAATAAGTAATTTAATAAAAACTCTTAAGTAATGAGTAATAAATAATAAGTAATTTAATAAAAACTCTTAAGTAATGAGTAATAAATAATAAGTAATTTAATAAAAACTCTAAGTAATGAGTAATAAATAATAAGTAATTTAATAAAAACTCTTAAGTAATGAGTAATAAATAATAAGTAATTTAATAAAAACTCTTAAGTAATGAGTAATAAATAATAAGTAATTTAATAAAACTCTTAAGTAATGAGTAATAAATAATAAGTAATTTAATAAAAACTCTAAGTAATGAGTAATAAATAATAAGTAATTTAATAAAAACTCTAAGTAATGAGTAATAAATAATAAGTAATTTAATAAAACTCTAAGTAATAAGTAATAAATAATAAGTAATTTAATAAAAACTCTTAAGTAATGAGTAATAAATAATAAGTAATTTAATAAAAACTCTTAAGTAATGAGTAATAAATAATAAGTAATTTAATAAAAACTCTTAAGTAATGAGTAATAAATAATAAGTAATTTAATAAAAATAATAAAATAATGAGTAATAAATAATAAGTAATTTAATAAAAACTCTTAAGTAATGAGTAATAAATAATAAGTAATTTAATAAAAACTCTTAAGTAATGAGTAATAAATAATAAGTAATTTAATAAAAACTCTAAGTAATGAGTAATAAATAATAAGTAATTTAATAAAAACTCTAAGTAATGAGTAATAAATAATAAGTAATTTAATAAAAACTCTAAGTAATGAGTAATAAATAATAAGTAATTTAATAAAAACTCTTAAGTAATGAGTAATAAATAATAAGTAATTTAATAAAAACTCTTAAGTAATGAGTAATAAATAATAAGTAATTTAATAAAACTCTTAAGTAATAAGTAATAAAGAATAAGTAATTTAATAAAAACTCTAAGTAATGAGTAATAAATAATAAGTAATTTAATAAAAACTTTTAAGTAATAAGTAATAAAGAATAAGTAATTTAATAAAAACTTTTAAGTAATAAGTAATAAAGAATAAGTAATTTAATAAAAACTTTAAGTAATAAGTAATAAAGAATAAGTAATTTAATAAAAACTCTAAGTAATGAGTAATAAATAATAAGTAATTTAATAAAAACTCTAAAAACTCTAATAAGTAATTTAATAATAAGAGTAATAAATAATAAGTAATTTAATAAAAAAAAACTCTAAGTAATAAAAGTAATAAATAATAAGTAATTTAATAAAAACTCTAAGTAATGAGTAATAAATAATAAGTAATTTAATAAAAACTTTTAAGTAATAAATAATAAGTAATTTAATAAAAACTTTAAGTAATAAGTAATAAATAATAAGTAATTTAATAAAAACTCTAAGTAATGAGTAATAAATAATAAGTAATTTAATAAAACTCTAAGTAATGAATAATAAATAATAAGTAATTTAATAAAAACTCTAAGTAATGAGTAATAAATAATAAGTAATTTAATAAAAACTCTAAGTAATGAGTAATAAATAATAAGTAATTTAATAAAAACTCTAAGTAATGAGTAATAAATAATAAGTAATTTAATAAAAACTCTAAGTAATGAGTAATAAATAATAAGTAATTTAATAAAAACTCTTAAGTAATGAGTAATAAATAATAAGTAATTTAATAAAAACTCTAAGTAATGAGTAATAAATAATAAGTAATTTAATAAAAACTCTAAGTAATGAGTAATAAATAATAAGTAATTTAATAAAAACTCTAAGTAATGAGTAATAAATAATAAGTAATTTAATAAAAACTCTAAGTAATGAGTAATAAATAATAAGTAATTTAATAAAAACTCTTAAGTAATGAGTAATAAATAATAAGTAATTTAATAAAAACTCTTAAGTAATGAGTAATAAATAATAAGTAATTTAATAAAAACTGAGTAATAAATAATAAGTAATTTAATAAAAATGAGTAATAAATAATAAGTAATTTAATAAAAACTCTAAGTAATGAGTAATAAATAATAAGTAATTTAATAAAAAACTCTAAGTAATGAGTAATAAATAATAAGTAATTTAATAAAACTCTAAGTAATGAGTAATAAATAATAAGTAATTTAATAAAAACTCTAAGTAATGAGTAATAAATAATAAGTAATTTAATAAAAACTCTAAGTAATGAGTAATAAATAATAAGTAATTTAATAAAAACTCTAAGTAATGAGTAATAAATAATAAGTAATTTAATAAAAATAAGTAATGAGTAATAAATAATAAGTAATTTAATAAAAACTCTAAGTAATGAGTAATAAATAATAAGTAATTTAATAAAAACTCTCTAAAATAAGTAAGTAATAAATAATAAGTAATTTAATAAAAACTCTAAGTAATGAGTAATAAATAATAAGTAATTTAATAAAAACTCTAAGTAATGAGTAATAAATAATAAGTAATTTAATAAAAACTCTAAGTAATGAGTAATAAATAATAAGTAATTTAATAAAAACTCTAAGTAATGAGTAATAAATAATAAATAATTTAATAAAAACTCTAAGTAATGAGTAATAAATAATAAGTAATTTAATAAAAAAATAATAAGTAATAAGTAATTTAATAATAAAACTCTAAGTAATGACTCTAAATAATAAATAATAAGTAATTTAATAAAAACTCTAAGTAATGAGTAATAAATAATAAGTAATTTAATAAAAACTCTAAGTAATGAGTAATAAATAATAAGTAATTTAATAAAAACTCTAAGTAATGAGTAATAAATAATAAGTAATTTAATAAAACTCTTAAGTAATGAGTAATAAGTAATAAGTAATAAATAAATAATAAGTAATTTAATAAAAACTCTTAAGTAATGAGTAATAAATAATAAGTAATTTAATAAAACTCTAAGTAATGAGTAATAAATAATAAGTAATTTAATAAAAACTAATGAGTAATAAGTAATAAGTAATAAATAATAAGTAATTTAATAAAACTCTTAAGTAATGAGTAATAAATAATAAGTAATTTAATAAAAACTCTAAGTAATGAGTAATAAATAATAAGTAATTTAATAAAAACTCTAAGTAATGAGTAATAAATAATAAGTAATTTAATAAAAACTCTTAAGTAATGAGTAATAAATAATAAGTAATTTAATAAAAACTCTAAGTAATGAGTAATAAATAATAAGTAATTTAATAAAAACTCTAAGTAATGAGTAATAAATAATAAGTAATTTAATAAAAACTCTAAGTAATGAGTAATAAATAATAAGTAATTTAATAAAAACTCTAAGTAATGAGTAATAAATAATAAGAGTAATAAGTAATGAGTAATAAATAATAAGTAATTTAATAAAAACTCTAAGTAATGAGTAATAAATAATAAGTAATTTAATAAAAACTCTAAGTAATGAGTAATAAATAATAAGTAATTTAATAAAAACTCTTAAGTAATGAGTAATAAATAATAAGTAATTTAATAAAAACTCTAAGTAATGAGTAATAAATAATAAGTAATTTAATAAAAACTCTTAAGTAATGAGTAATAAATAATAAGTAATTTAATAAAACTCTAAGTAATGAGTAATAAATAATAAGTAATTTAATAAAAATAAGTAATGAGTAATAAATAATAAGTAATTTAATAAAAACTAAGTAATGAGTAATAAATAATAAGTAATTTAATAATAAAACTCTAAGTAATGAGTAATAAATAATAAGTAATTTAATAAAAACTCTAAGTAATGAGTAATAAATAATAAGTAATTTAATAAAAACTCTTAAGTAATGAGTAATAAATAATAAGTAATTTAATAAAAACTCTAAGTAATGAGTAATAAATAATAAGTAATTTAATAAAAACTCTTAAGTAATGAGTAATAAATAATAAGTAATTTAATAAAAACTCTAAGTAATGAGTAATAAATAATAAGTAATTTAATAAAAACTCTAAGTAATAAGTAATAAGTAATAAATAATAAGTAATTTAATAAAAATAAGTAATTAAGTAATGAGTAATAAATAATAAGTAATTTAATAAAAACTCTAAGTAATGAGTAATAAATAATAAGTAATTTAATAAAACTCTAAGTAATGAATAATAAATAATAAGTAATTTAATAAAAACTTATAAGTAATAAATAATAAGTAATTTAATAAAAACTCTAAGTAATGAGTAATAAATAATAAGTAATTTAATAAAAACTCTTAAGTAATAAATAATAAGTAATTTAATAAAAACTCTAAGTAATGAGTAATAAATAATAAGTAATTTAATAAAAACTCTAAGTAATGAGTAATAAATAATAAGTAATTTAATAAAACTCTAAGTAATGAGTAAATAATAAGTAATTTAATAAAAAATAAGTAATTTAATAAAAAACTTAATAAGTAATAAATAATAAGTAATTTAATAAAAACTCTAAGTAATGAGTAATAAATAATAAGTAATTTAATAAAAACTCTAAGTAATGAGTAATAAATAATAAGTAATTTAATAAAAACTCTAAGTAATGAGTAATAAATAATAAGTAATTTAATAAAGTAATGAGTAATAAATAATAAGTAATTTAATAAAAACTCTAAGTAATGAGTAACTTAGTAATGAATAAATAATAAGTAATTTAATAAAAACTCTAAGTAATGAGTAATAAATAATAAGTAATTTAATAAAACTCTAAGTAATGAGTAATAAATAATAAGTAATTTAATAAAACTCTAATAATTAATAAAAATAAGTAAAGTAATTTAATAAAACTTTAAGTAATGAGTAATAAATAATAAGTAATTTAATAAAAAACTCTTAAGTAATAAGTAATAATAAATAATAAGTAATTTAATAAAACTCTAAGTAATGAGTAATAAATAATAAGTAATTTAATAAAAACTTTTAAGTAATAAGTAATAAAGAATAAGTAATTTAATAAAAACTTTTAAGTAATAAGTAATAAAGAATAAGTAATTTAATAAAAACTCTAAGTAATGAGTAATAAATAATAAGTAATTTAATAAAAACTTTTAAGTAATAAGTAATAAAGAATAAGTAATTTAATAAAAACTCTAAGTAATGAGTAATAAATAATAAGTAATTTAATAAAAACTCTAAGTAATGAGTAATAAGTAATTTAATAAAAACTCTAAGTAATAAGTAATAAATAATAAGTAATTTAATAAAAACTCTTAAGTAATGAGTAATAAATAATAAGTAATTTAATAAAAACTCTTAAGTAATGAGTAATAAATAATAAGTAATTTAATAAAAACTCTAAGTAATGAGTAATAAATAATAAGTAATTTAATAAAAACTCTTAAGTAATGAGTAATAAATAATAAGTAATTTAATAAAAACTCTTAAGTAATGAGTAATAAATAATAAGTAATTTAATAAAAACTCTAAGTAATGAGTAATAAATAATAAGTAATTTAATAAAAACTCTAAGTAATGAGTAATAAATAATAAGTAATTTAATAAAAACTCTAAGTAATGAGTAATAAATAATAAGTAATTTAATAAAAACTCTTAAGTAATGAGTAATAAATAATAAGTAATTTAATAAAAACTCTAAGTAATGAGTAATAAATAATAAGTAATTTAATAAAACTCTAAGTAATGAATAATAAATAATAAGTAATTTAATAAAAACTCTAAGTAATAAGTAATAAATAATAAGTAATTTAATAAAACTTTAAGTAATAAGTAATAAAATAATAAGTAATTTAATAAAACTCTAAGTAATGAGTAATAAATAATAAGTAATTTAATAAAAACTCTAAGTAATGAGTAATAAATAATAAGTAATTTAATAAAACTCTAAGTAATGAGTAATAAATAATAAGTAATTTAATAAAAACTCTAAGTAATGAGTAATAAATAATAAGTAATTTAATAAAAACTTAAGTAATGAGTAATAAATAATAAGTAATTTAATAAAAACTCTTAAGTAATGAGTAATAAATAATAAGTAATTTAATAAAACTCTAAGTAATGAGTAATAAATAATAAGTAATTTAATAAAAACTCTAAGTAATGAGTAATAAATAATAAGTAATTTAATAAAAACTCTAAGTAATGAGTAATAAATAATAAGTAATTTAATAAAAACTCTAAGTAATGAGTAATAAATAATAAGTAATTTAATAAAAACTCTAAGTAATGAGTAATAAATAATAAGTAATTTAATAAAAAACTCTAAGTAATGAGTAATAAATAATAAGTAATTTAATAAAAACTCTCTAAGTAATAAGTAATAAATAATAAGTAATTTAATAAAAACTCTTAAGTAATGAGTAATAAATAATAAGTAATTTAATAAAAACTCTAAGTAAAGTAATAAATAATAAGTAATTTAATAAAAACTCTTAAGTAATGAGTAATAAATAATAAGTAATTTAATAAAACTCTAAGTAATGAGTAATAAATAATAAGTAATTTAATAAAAATAATAAGTAATAAATAATAATTTAATAAAAACTCTAAGTAATGAGTAATAAATAATAAGTAATTTAATAAAACTCTAAGTAATGAGTAATAAATAATAGTAATTTAATAAAAATAAAAAGTAATAAATAATAAGTAATTTAAATAATAAGTAATTTAATAAAAACTCTTAAGTAATGAGTAATAAATAATAAGTAATTTAATAAAAACTCTAAGTAATGAATAATAATTAATAAAAACTTTTAAGTAATAAGTAATAAATAATAAGTAATTTAATAAAGACTCTAAGTAATGAGTAATAAATAATAAGTAATTTAATAAAGACTCTAAGTAATGAGTAATAAATAATAAGTAATTTAATAAAGACTCTAAGTAATGAGTAATAAATAATAAGTAATTTAATAAAAACTCTAAGTAATGAGTAATAAATAATAAGTAATTTAATAAAAACTTTTAAGTAATACGTAATAAAGAATAAGAAATATTTTAAAGAAGAAAAGTAATCACTAATAAAGAATAAAAAGTAATTCTAAAAGAACTGTAGAATGCAGCAACGAAGCAAAATTAGTTCGTGGAATGAGTGAGTTTTAAAATGACCTGAATTATTAAATTGTCGGAATTAACTGGGACAGCAGTCTTGCCGCTGGTCTCTTGTCCTGCACAGCTGGTCCTGGCCCTGTCATTAGTGCCCTACATTGACCTGCGCCCACCTTCACTTAATTATCCGCCGCGCTGCAGCTTTTGTATTCTTTAGACTTTAGAGGTTAGGTTGTATTGGTTAAAAATTGTAAAATTGATTTAATCGATTCAAAATTAGCTGGAACTCCAAATCAAGGAGTAATATTTATAAAGACTGCACAACATAATTGTCTTGTACTTTTACCGTAGTATTGAAATTGCATTTTATTTTTTATACTAATACCACTAATTTGATTTAAATAAATCATTTCTTATGTAATTTTCGACTTATGTTTTTGCAAAAAAGCCTAAATTTTCTAGATATTTGACTTTTACAAATGGACTTCTTAAACAAAAAAAATTAAGAGCCTCAAATTCATACCCGTATTTTCAATAGAAATTTAAAACTAATTTACGTACCTTTTAACGCCGATTAAGATGATTAAGTACGATTTGAAATTACCGACATTTTGAAACTGCTGGTAATGAAATTGTCCAAGTTCATACTAAAATCGATTTCTCACACACATACACACACACACACACACACACACACACACACACACACACACACACACACACACACACACACACACACACACACACACACACACACACACACACACACACACACACACACACATACATACATACACACACACACACACACACATATATATATATATATATATATATATATATATATATATATATATATATATATATATATATATATATATATATATATATATATATATATATATATATATAGTTTTAACCTTAATAAGTGATCTAGAGGTCACAACCGGCTCTCGTTTTAAAATTTTGGGTCTGAGGCTTACCATGATGGATTTTCCACTGCGAATTCACTTATAACGTTCACCGTGTACCCTGCGCTCAGTGCACGTACATTACGTCATTACCGTATATTCTTAATGTGCGTAGTTAGCCGCGGCAATATATCGTATGCGTTCTGGACGCCATTGTGCCCACAGAACTCCACCTGCCCATTGTTCCACTACTCAATGAATCTCTCCACTAGCCTACACGCGGCAGTGCCCACGACATTCTCCACGATTATGTAAATCATGGCTCATTATAACGTGAGTGAATAAATTAAACGGCGCCACTGTGTAATGAATGGACGACTGTCTTACGTTTGTTCATCTTGTCCAGGCCATGGATGCAACCCAGCTAGGCTCATAGCTTCTTGGCACGCAGCTGTCTCGCTGAAGAGATGGAAATTAAATTGGAAAAATATTTCCTTTTTACACGACTGCCAAAAAAGGATTTCCTTTTATGTTTTCAGTACCTGGGTAAGTATATATGTATGTATGTACGTATGTATGTATGTTTGTTTGTTTGTTCCATCATAACTTCTTAACGGCTTGTCCGATTTTGATCTACCTTAACTCGTTGCATTCCTCACTTCACCAGGAGTGTCATAGGCTACATAACGTTCACCCAAACCATTCCCAATGGCGTAAAATTGGGGTGGAAAGATAAGATGAACTTATAATTAATTTCATATAGATTTGTTTTTGTTATTTTAAGGCGAAAAGCACATTGAGGCTATTATCGCCTCCCTATATGTAAGTGTGAGTGTAAATTTTTAAAGTCGTAAGTGTAGTGTTGTAAATGTGTGTGTTAGTCTCGGGTGCCGCGAAGGACGTCTAAATCCTCTCAATAGGTGCAGCTAAATGCATTATTAAATAACTGATGTATGTATAGCCTAAGTGTAAAACGTAATTACTAGAAACTATACAATAGGAATCACTCAGATTCAACCACGAAAATCAACAGAAAAACATTAACTTCGGAACCAATGGACCTAAAGTTACCACTGAAGTTTCAGCTGATTCAGGGCGATGAGCTGGGAAAAATGTAAGTAATATTAATAAGTACTATTAGAGTACTTATTAATATTACACTGCGGGGGCAGTTTAGTGCAAATATATTGAGATGCAATCCCCGTCTGCATTTATTGTATGAACTGAACATTTAAATTCTTAATTTATTAACTAAATACTCGTAAAATATTCTTCAACATTTATTCTAATACCTTGTTATCATCTTTTTAAATCACTTGTGTTTCAGATTTTCATTTCTTTTAATTATGAAATACATAATTTTTGTGTACATTTTATTTTGTATTTTGTGTTTTAGCAGTCGTGTTTTTTAATTGTTTAAGTAATTATTTTTATTATCGTACTATTTTCATAAAAATTTTGAGTTCACAAATAAAACAAGCATATATTAGCATTTTAAACTATCAAATTATATTAATTAATTCCAGTTACAGGACCACATGTTTGAATAATTAGAATTATGACCTATTTGCTTGCTTCTAGTGGTAAATTAATTCACCATCTTCAGGCCGTAGCGCAGATGGTCAAATCCCTCTGTCAAGATCATCACAAAGTTAAAAAAAACACTGGAAACACACGTCACAACACTACACGATTACACGATTTTATTAAAACTCACAACGATAAGATTTGTTTTGGCCAAACACTACCGTGCAACTATTTGTATTTACAGTCCGGACTGCAACATTTTGAACTTGTTTGAACGTGTCCGACCTTGTTCAACCTAACTTTTGAATGAAATAAAAACAAATTTTCGAACGTTTTTGTGCCAATATATTTTCAAACACTCCTTAGAATACATTTCATAGATCATGATATGTGCTTTTATTTTTTGTGCGTGTTTACCGTAATTGCATTTCCAATATCTCTTCTAACGATTGGTGAGAATTAGAAATTAAGTTGTTGTTGCTGGACCTAAAGATGGCCTGTTGTTTAGCGGTCAACAAGGCAATAAATTAATTGCAATGATAGTAATTAGTAATTTGGTACAATGGATAATAAAGCAGAAATAAGCCAAATCTGGGTTATGTATGATTAATGGGGTGTTTATGATTCAGGTGTAATTAACCAGAAAAAGCAAATAATCACTTCACTAATGGACCATTAGTGGCTTTAGGAGGAAGTAATGTGGTGGTGACTGATTAAAACAGACCAAATCATGACTGCTGTATACAGTGAAACTTTTTAGTAATATATATATGATCATGAATATAAGCTTTCTGGCTGACATGATGAAAGCTAACTTCCAAAAAGTAACAAAATCAGTGCCACCACATGAACGAAATTTTTGTTTTACTGTAAAAGTACAAAAAAGATATATTATCACTAACAAGAAATGTAAATACGTACAAAACTTTAAAACAATGACTCAAGCATAACTAAACTGCACCAAATATGTAAATAAAGATTGTGTAAAAGATTGGTACGGATCAACGGCGAGACGCAAACAAAGAGACCAACAATATAACTGAAAAATCTGAAGAGTGTGCACTCATCGTTGAGCCAACTAAACCTCCCTAACGTTGTAATTATAGAGTCTCTGAAGAGTCTATTTGAGCAACTAAACACTCCTGGCATTGTCCAACAATTTAATCGAAACAATCTGCAAAACACCACTCACACTGACTAATATAATTGAAACCATCTGTAAAATGTTGGCACTAATTTTCTGCAAAACTCAAACACTCCTCGCACTTACCAACGTTTTAATCGAAACAATCTGCAAAATATAGGCACTCTCTGCCTGGGCTACTCAAACACCACTCACACTTACCAATGTAATTGAAACCATCTGTAAAATGTTGGCACTAATTTTCTGCAAAACTCAAACACTCCTCGCACTGACCAACGTTTTAATCGAAACAATCTGCAAAATATAGGCACTCTCTGTCTGGGCTACTCAAACACCACTCACACTTACCAATGTAATTGAAACCATCTGTAAAATGTTGGCACTAATTTTCTGCAAAACTCAAACACTCCTCGCACTGACCAACGTTTTAATCGAAACAATCTGCAAAATATAGGCACTCTCTGTCTGGGCTACTCAAACACCACTCACACTTACCAATGTAATTGAAACCATCTGTAAAATGTTGGCACTAATTTTCTGCAAAACTCAAACACTCCTCGCACTGACCAACGTTTTAATCGAAACAATCTGCAAAATATAGGCACTCTCTGCCTGGGCTACTCAAACACCACTCACACTTACCAATGTAATTGAAACCATCTGTAAAATGTTGGCACTAATTTTCTGCAAAACTCAAACACTCCTCGCACTGACCAACGTTTTAATCGAAACAATCTGCAAAATATAGGCACTCTCTGTCTGGGCTACTCAAACACCACTCACACTTACCAATGTAATTGAAACCATCTGTAAAATGTTGGCTCTAATTTTCTGCAAAACTCAAACACTCCTCGCACTGACCAACGTTTTAATCGAAACAATCTGCAAAATATAGGCACTCTCTGCCTGGGCTACTCAAACACCACTCACACTTACCAATGTAATTGAAACCATCTGTAAAATGTTGGCTCTAATTTTCTGCAAAACTCAAACACTCCTCGCACTGACCAACGTTTTAATCGAAACAATCTGCAAAATATAGGCACTCTCTGCCTGGGCTACTCAAACACCACTCACACTTACCAATGTAATTGAAACCATCTGTAAAATGTTGGCTCTAATTTTCTGCAAAACTCAAACACTCCTCGCACTGACCAACGTTTTAATCGAAACAATCTGCAAAAATATAGGCACTCTCTGTCTGGGCTACTCAAACACCACTCACACTTACCAATGTAATTGAAACCATCTGTAAAATGTTGGCACTAATTTTCTGCAAAACTCAAACACTCCTCGCACTGACCAACGTTTTAATCGAAACAATCTGCAAAATATAGGCACTCTCTGTCTGGGCTACTCAAACACCACTCACACTTACCAATGTAATTGAAACCATCTGTAAAATGTTGGCTCTAATTTTCTGCAAAACTCAAACACTCCTCGCACTGACCAACGTTTTAATCGAAACAATCTGCAAAATATAGGCACTCTCTGTCTGGGCTACTCAAACACCACTCACACTTACCAATGTAATTGAAACCATCTGTAAAATGTTGGCTCTAATTTTCTGCAAAACTCAAACACTCCTCGCACTGACCAACGTTTTAATCGAAACAATCTGCAAAATATAGGCACTCTCTGTCTGGGCTACTCAAACACCACTCACACTTACCAATGTAATTGAAACCATCTGTAAAATGTTGGCTCTAATTTTCTGCAAAACTCAAACACTCCTCGCACTGACCAACGTTTTAATCGAAACAATCTGCAAAATATAGGCACTCTCTGCCTGGGCTACTCAAACACCACTCACACTTACCAATGTAATTGAAACCATCTGTAAAATGTTGGCACTAATTTTCTGCAAAACTCAAACACTCCTCGCACTGACCAACGTTTTAATCGAAACAATCTGCAAAATATAGGCACTCTCTGCCTGGGCTACTCAAACACCACTCACACTGACTAATATAATTGAAACCATCTGTAAAATGTTGGCACTAATTTTCTGCAAAACTCAAACACTCCTCGCACTGACCAACGTTTTAATCGAAACAATCTACAAAATATAGGCACTCTCTGCCTGGGCTACTCAAACACCACTCACACTTACCAATGTAATTGAAACCATCTGTAAAATGTTGGCACTAATTTTCTGCAAAACTCAAACACTCCTCGCACTGACCAACGTTTTAATCGAAACAATCTGCAAAATATAGGCACTCTCTGTCTGGGCTACTCAAACACCACTCACACTTACCAATGTAATTGAAACCATCTGTAAAATGTTGGCACTAATTTTCTGCAAAACTCAAACACTCCTCGCACTGACCAACGTTTTAATCGAAACAATCTGCAAAATATAGGCACTCTCTGCCTGGGCTACTCAAACACCACTCACACTTACCAATGTAATTGAAACCATCTGTAAAATGTTGGCACTAATTTTCTGCAAAACTCAAACACTCCTCGCACTGACCAACGTTTTAATCGAAACAATCTGCAAAATATAGGCACTCTCTGCCTGGGCTACTCAAACACCACTCACACTTACCAATGTAATTGAAACCATCTGTAAAATGTTGGCACTAATTTTCTGCAAAACTCAAACACTCCTCGCACTGACCAACGTTTTAATCGAAACAATCTGCAAAATATAGGCACTCTCTGCCTGGGCTACTCAAACACCACTCACACTTACCAATGTAATTGAAACCATCTGTAAAATGTTGGCACTAATTTTCTGCAAAACTCAAACACTCCTCGCACTGACCAACGTTTTAATCGAAACAATCTGCAAAATATAGGCACTCTCTGTCTGGGCTACTCAAACACCACTCACACTTACCAATGTAATTGAAACCATCTGTAAAATGTTGGCACTAATTTTCTGCAAAACTCAAACACTCCTCGCACTGACCAACGTTTTAATCGAAACAATCTGCAAAATATAGGCACTCTCTGCCTGGGCTACTCAAACACCACTCACACTTACCAATGTAATTGAAACCATCTGTAAAATGTTGGCACTAATTTTCTGCAAAACTCAAACACTCCTCGCACTGACCAACGTTTTAATCGAAACAATCTGCAAAATATAGGCACTCTCTGCCTGGGCTACTCAAACACCACTCACACTTACCAATGTAATTGAAACCATCTGTAAAATGTTGGCACTAATTTTCTGCAAAACTCAAACACTCCTCGCACTGACCAACGTTTTAATCGAAACAATCTGCAAAATATAGGCAGTCTCTCTGCCTGGGCTACTCAAACACCACTCACACTTACCAATGTAATTGAAACCATCTGTAAAATGTTGGCTCTAATTTTCTGCAAAACTCAAACACTCCTCGCACTGACCAACGTTTTAATCGAAACAATCTGCAAAATATAGGCACTCTCTGCCTGGGCTACTCAAACACCACTCACACTTACCAATGTAATTGAAACCATCTGTAAAATGTTGGCTCTAATTTTCTGCAAAACTCAAACACTCCTCGCACTGACCAACGTTTTAATCGAAACAATCTGCAAAATATAGGCACTCTCTGCCTGGGCTACTCAAACACCACTCACACTTACCAATGTAATTGAAACCATCTGTAAAATGTTGGCACTAATTTTCTGCAAAACTCAAACACTCCTCGCACTGACCAACGTTTTAATCGAAACAATCTGCAAAATATAGGCACTCTCTGCCTGGGCTACTCAAACACCACTCACACTTACCAATGTAATTGAAACCATCTGTAAAATGTTGGCTCTAATTTTCTGCAAAACTCAAACACTCCTCGCACTGACCAACGTTTTAATCGAAACAATCTGCAAAATATAGGCACTCTCTGTCTGGGCTACTCAAACACCACTCACACTTACCAATGTAATTGAAACCATCTGTAAAATGTTGGCACTAATTTTCTGCAAAACTCAAACACTCCTCGCACTGACCAACGTTTTAATCGAAACAATCTGCAAAATATAGGCACTCTCTGCCTGGGCTACTCAAACACCACTCACACTTACCAATGTAATTGAAACCATCTGTAAAATGTTGGCTCTAATTTTCTGCAAAACTCAAACACTCCTCGCACTGACCAACGTTTTAATCGAAACAATCTGCAAAATATAGGCACTCTCTGCCTGGGCTACTCAAACACCACTCACACTTACCAATGTAATTGAAACCATCTGTAAAATGTTGGCTCTAATTTTCTGCAAAACTCAAACACTCCTCGCACTGACCAACGTTTTAATCGAAACAATCTGCAAAATATAGGCACTCTCTGCCTGGGCTACTCAAACACCACTCACACTTACCAATGTAATTGAAACCATCTGTAAAATGTTGGCTCTAATTTTCTGCAAAACTCAAACACTCCTCGCACTGACCAACGTTTTAATCGAAACAATCTGCAAAATATAGGCACTCTCTGCCTGGGCTACTCAAACACCACTCACACTTACCAATGTAATTGAAACCATCTGTAAAATGTTGGCACTAATTTTCTGCAAAACTCAAACACTCCTCGCACTGACCAACGTTTTAATCGAAACAATCTGCAAAATATAGGCACTCTCTGCCTGGGCTACTCAAACACCACTCACACTTACCAATGTAATTGAAACCATCTGTAAAATGTTGGCTCTAATTTTCTGCAAAACTCAAACACTCCTCGCACTGACCAACGTTTTAATCGAAACAATCTGCAAAATATAGGCACTCTCTGCCTGGGCTACTCAAACACCACTCACACTTACCAATGTAATTGAAACCATCTGTAAAATGTTGGCACTAATTTTCTGCAAAACTCAAACACCTCCTCGCACTGACCAACGTTTTAATCGAAACAATCTGCAAAATATAGGCACTCTCTGTCTGGGCTACTCAAACACCACTCACACTTACCAATGTAATTGAAACCATCTGTAAAATGTTGGCACTAATTTTCTGCAAAACTCAAACACTCCTCGCACTGACCAACGTTTTAATCGAAACAATCTGCAAAATATAGGCACTCTCTGCCTGGGCTACTCAAACACCACTCACACTTACCAATGTAATTGAAACCATCTGTAAAATGTTGGCACTAATTTTCTGCAAAACTCAAACACTCCTCGCACTGACCAACGTTTTAATCGAAACAATCTGCAAAATATAGGCACTCTCTGCCTGGGCTACTCAAACACCACTCACACTTACCAATGTAATTGAAACCATCTGTAAAATGTTGGCACTAATTTTCTGCAAAACTCAAACACTCCTCGCACTGACCAACGTTTTAATCGAAACAATCTGCAAAATATAGGCACTCTCTGCCTGGGCTACTCAAACACCACTCACACTTACCAATGTAATTGAAACCATCTGTAAAATGTTGGCTCTAATTTTCTGCAAAACTCAAACACTCCTCGCACTGACCAACGTTTTAATCGAAACAATCTGCAAAATATAGGCACTCTCTGCCTGGGCTACTCAAACACCACTCACACTTACCAATGTAATTGAAACCATCTGTAAAATGTTGGCTCTAATTTTCTGCAAAACTCAAACACTCCTCGCACTGACCAACGTTTTAATCGAAACAATCTGCAAAATATAGGCACTCTCTGCCTGGGCTACTCAAACACCACTCACACTTACCAATGTAATTGAAACCATCTGTAAAATGTTGGCACTAATTTTCTGCAAAACTCAAACACTCCTCGCACTGACCAACGTTTTAATCGAAACAATCTGCAAAATATAGGCACTCTCTGCCTGGGCTACTCAAACACCACTCACACTTACCAATGTAATTGAAACCATCTGTAAAATGTTGGCTCTAATTTTCTGCAAAACTCAAACACTCCTCGCACTGACCAACGTTTTAATCGAAACAATCTGCAAAATATAGGCACTCTCTGTCTGGGCTACTCAAACACCACTCACACTTACCAATGTAATTGAAACCATCTGTAAAATGTTGGCTCTAATTTTCTGCAAAACTCAAACACTCCTCGCACTGACCAACGTTTTAATCGAAACAATCTGCAAAATATAGGCACTCTCTGCCTGGGCTACTCAAACACCACTCACACTTACCAATGTAATTGAAACCATCTGTAAAATGTTGGCTCTAATTTTCTGCAAAACTCAAACACTCCTCGCACTGACCAACGTTTTAATCGAAACAATCTGCAAAATATAGGCACTCTCTGCCTGGGCTACTCAAACACCACTCACACTTACCAATGTAATTGAAACCATCTGTAAAATGTTGGCACTAATTTTCTGCAAAACTCAAACACTCCTCGCACTGACCAACGTTTTAATCGAAACAATCTGCAAAATATAGGCACTCTCTGCCTGGGCTACTCAAACACCACTCACACTTACCAATGTAATTGAAACCATCTGTAAAATGTTGGCACTAATTTTCTGCAAAACTCAAACACTCCTCGCACTGACCAACGTTTTAATCGAAACAATCTGCAAAATATAGGCACTCTCTGCCTGGGCTACTCAAACACCACTCACACTTACCAATGTAATTGAAACCATCTGTAAAATGTTGGCACTAATTTTCTGCAAAACTCAAACACTCCTCGCACTGACCAACGTTTTAATCGAAACAATCTGCAAAATATAGGCACTCTCTGCCTGGGCTACTCAAACACCACTCACACTTACCAATGTAATTGAAACCATCTGTAAAATGTTGGCACTAATTTTCTGCAAAACTCAAACACTCCTCGCACTGACCAACGTTTTAATCGAAACAATCTGCAAAATATAGGCACTCTCTGCCTGGGCTACTCAAACACCACTCACACTTACCAATGTAATTGAAACCATCTGTAAAATGTTGGCACTAATTTTCTGCAAAACTCAAACACTCCTCGCACTGACCAACGTTTTAATCGAAACAATCTGCAAAATATAGGCACTCTCTGCCTGGGCTACTCAAACACCACTCACACTTACCAATGTAATTGAAACCATCTGTAAAATGTTGGCACTAATTTTCTGCAAAACTCAAACACTCCTCGCACTGACCAACGTTTTAATCGAAACAATCTGCAAAATATAGGCACTCTCTGCCTGGGCTACTCAAACACCACTCACACTTACCAATGTAATTGAAACCATCTGTAAAATGTTGGCACTAATTTTCTGCAAAACTCAAACACTCCTCGCACTGACCAACGTTTTAATCGAAACAATCTGCAAAATATAGGCACTCTCTGCCTGGGCTACTCAAACACCACTCACACTTACCAATGTAATTGAAACCATCTGTAAAATGTTGGCACTAATTTTCTGCAAAACTCAAACACTCCTCGCACTGACCAACGTTTTAATCGAAACAATCTGCAAAATATAGGCACTCTCTGCCTGGGCTACTCAAACACCACTCACACTTACCAATGTAATTGAAACCATCTGTAAAATGTTGGCACTAATTTTCTGCAAAACTCAAACACTCCTCGCACTGACCAACGTTTTAATCGAAACAATCTGCAAAATATAGGCACTCTCTGCCTGGGCTACTCAAACACCACTCACACTTACCAATGTAATTGAAACCATCTGTAAAATGTTGGCACTAATTTTCTGCAAAACTCAAACACTCCTCGCACTGACCAACGTTTTAATCGAAACAATCTGCAAAATATAGGCACTCTCTGCCTGGGCTACTCAAACACCACTCACACTTACCAATGTAATTGAAACCATCTGTAAAATGTTGGCACTAATTTTCTGCAAAACTCAAACACTCCTCGCACTGACCAACGTTTTAATCGAAACAATCTGCAAAATATAGGCACTCTCTGCCTGGGCTACTCAAACACCACTCACACTTACCAATGTAATTGAAACCATCTGTAAAATGTTGGCACTAATTTTCTGCAAAACTCAAACACTCCTCGCACTGACCAACGTTTTAATCGAAACAATCTGCAAAATATAGGCACTCTCTGCCTGGGCTACTCAAACACCACTCACACTTACCAATGTAATTGAAACCATCTGTAAAATGTTGGCACTAATTTTCTGCAAAACTCAAACACTCCTCGCACTGACCAACGTTTTAATCGAAACAATCTGCAAAATATAGGCACTCTCTGCCTGGGCTACTCAAACACCACTCACACTTACCAATGTAATTGAAACCATCTGTAAAATGTTGGCACTAATTTTCTGCAAAACTCAAACACTCCTCGCACTGACCAACGTTTTAATCGAAACAATCTGCAAAATATAGGCACTCTCTGCCTGGGCTACTCAAACACCACTCACACTTACCAATGTAATTGAAACCATCTGTAAAATGTTGGCTCTAATTTTCTGCAAAACTCAAACACTCCTCGCACTGACCAACGTTTTAATCGAAACAATCTGCAAAATATAGGCACTCTCTGCCTGGGCTACTCAAACACCACTCACACTTACCAATGTAATTGAAACCATCTGTAAAATGTTGGCTCTAATTTTCTGCAAAACTCAAACACTCCTCGCACTGACCAACGTTTTAATCGAAACAATCTGCAAAATATAGGCACTCTCTGCCTGGGCTACTCAAACACCACTCACACTTACCAATGTAATTGAAACCATCTGTAAAATGTTGGCACTAATTTTCTGCAAAACTCAAACACTCCTCGCACTGACCAACGTTTTAATCGAAACAATCTGCAAAATATAGGCACTCTCTGCCTGGGCTACTCAAACACCACTCACACTTACCAATGTAATTGAAACCATCTGTAAAATGTTGGCACTAATTTTCTGCAAAACTCAAACACTCCTCGCACTGACCAACGTTTTAATCGAAACAATCTGCAAAATATAGGCACTCTCTGCCTGGGCTACTCAAACACCACTCACACTTACCAATGTAATTGAAACCATCTGTAAAATGTTGGCACTAATTTTCTGCAAAACTCAAACACTCCTCGCACTGACCAACGTTTTAATCGAAACAATCTGCAAAATATAGGCACTCTCTGCCTGGGCTACTCAAACACCACTCACACTTACCAATGTAATTGAAACCATCTGTAAAATGTTGGCTCTAATTTTCTGCAAAACTCAAACACTCCTCGCACTGACCAACGTTTTAATCGAAACAATCTGCAAAATATAGGCACTCTCTGCCTGGGCTACTCAAACACCACTCACACTTACCAATGTAATTGAAACCATCTGTAAAATGTTGGCACTAATTTTCTGCAAAACTCAAACACTCCTCGCACTGACCAACGTTTTAATCGAAACAATCTGCAAAATATAGGCACTCTCTGCCTGGGCTACTCAAACACCACTCACACTTACCAATGTAATTGAAACCATCTGTAAAATGTTGGCACTAATTTTCTGCAAAACTCAAACACTCCTCGCACTGACCAACGTTTTAATCGAAACAATCTGCAAAATATAGGCACTCTCTGCCTGGGCTACTCAAACACCACTCACACTTACCAATGTAATTGAAACCATCTGTAAAATGTTGGCACTAATTTTCTGCAAAACTCAAACACTCCTCGCACTGACCAACGTTTTAATCGAAACAATCTGCAAAATATAGGCACTCTCTGCCTGGGCTACTCAAACACCACTCACACTCAAACACCACCAATGTAATTGAAACCATCTGTAAAATGTTGGCACTAATTTTCTGCAAAACTCAAACACTCCTCGCACTGACCAACGTTTTAATCGAAACAATCTGCAAAATATAGGCACTCTCTGCCTGGGCTACTCAAACACCACTCACACTTACCAATGTAATTGAAACCATCTGTAAAATGTTGGCACTAATTTTCTGCAAAACTCAAACACTCCTCGCACTGACCAACGTTTTAATCGAAACAATCTGCAAAATATAGGCACTCTCTGCCTGGGCTACTCAAACACCACTCACACTTACCAATGTAATTGAAACCATCTGTAAAATGTTGGCTCTAATTTTCTGCAAAACTCAAACACTCCTCGCACTGACCAACGTTTTAATCGAAACAATCTGCAAAATATAGGCACTCTCTGCCTGGGCTACTCAAACACCACTCACACTTACCAATGTAATTGAAACCATCTGTAAAATGTTGGCTCTAATTTTCTGCAAAACTCAAACACTCCTCGCACTGACCAACGTTTTAATCGAAACAATCTGCAAAATATAGGCACTCTCTGCCTGGGCTACTCAAACACCACTCACACTTACCAATGTAATTGAAACCATGTGTAAAATGAAAAACACTGACCTTCTAAACAACTAACACACTCCTCGCATTGACCGACGTAGTAATTAAAGCAATCTGTAAAATGCTGGCACTATCTGTGGTAGTCTGCAGGAGAAATGAAAGAACTCCGGGTGTTTATCAGGTTGACCACGCACCAGTATTGCCTGGCACTTTTCTGGTTCGGAATACTGAAAGAAATTTGTGTATCCCGAGTAAGTTGTTCCTTGTGTTATGTAGTTGTTCTGGATGTTGGTAGGCTGTATGCAGTTGTTCTGTAGTGGGTGGTCCTCGTCGATGTTCTGCCGAACAACAGCTTTCGACCTGTATTTATTATGGCGCAAACCATAATTTCTCAGAATTCCATTGTTAGAACTAGAGAAAGAACGTACCAATCACAATGAAGCTATTGTGCACGGGAGATGCGAGGTGATTCGCCGGCAGTAAAGCCTGAGCAGGAATATTAATCTAGGTCACATAGACCCGATGCGATGCACTGCAACCAATCGGAAGTGAGTATTGGTTAACGGGAGTGAAATAGGTTTTGGCTGTTTCAATGCCGGGACAGAAATACGGCGATTTTTAGCATGGCTGTTTAGGTGTTAGCAAGCGAAAC
Source organism: Callitettix versicolor (assembly GCA_022606455.1). NCBI lineage: Eukaryota > Metazoa > Arthropoda > Insecta > Hemiptera > Cercopidae > Callitettix > Callitettix versicolor. Next base: position 76,223,795 of record CM040188.1, on the reverse strand, counting down.
TAGGTCGAGTAACTTAGTTGTTTAGGCGATGGCATCCGTATGAACAACTCAAACTCTCCCCAGTCTGACTGTTGGCACTGGCTTCTCTCCTGTAAACTGCTGGCATTGACCTTCTGGCAACACATTCACCAATGTTAAAACTGAAATAATCTGCAAGATATTGGCACTGACCTTCTGGGCAAATAAATCACTCTTGAAATTAAATAACAGTACAGATAATACAATCATTAAAGTGTCTTGACATAAAACCTATCCTTACGAATAAAAAAAAAATGTAGGCCTATATTTCACTTTTAAATTCTTTTCATTGAATATGGACCTCACCGCATTCCAATTACATTAAGTATTGCTTCCTCTGATGAAATGGTGCGATTATTTACATTCACGTTTTTGTGCGATGCATGAAACTATTGACTCATCTAAATTTGAAACTGAATATTTTTTTTTAGTTAATTAAAACTTGGTATTTTATTGCACCAGTATGCAACTTTTATTTATTTGCGGTCCGTTGCCGGTAACAAATTAAATAGCCCAACGGTGTTTTCATTACAGTTACAGCTTTTAATTATGCTCAATTAATTATAATTACTATTTCATCGTTTGTCCCTTTTAAAATTTTAATGATCGTTTTTATACAGGAGCCTCGTTTTAGAACAAATTCCTACAATGTTCACTATAAAACACTCATTACTATAAACTGAATATCTAATAACACATAGATATAATGTTACTGCAAAAATTAACGTATGCTTAATGATTGAAAAATTGTAAATAAACTAACAGTTTTTGCAAAAACATTTCGGAGACTTTCTCCCGAACAATAAGACCTATTTCCACAAACATCCGATTCGGAAGGTCCAGCCAAAAATCTGCTAAGATTTTTCTCAAAACTTGCTTATCAGATTTTGCTCAAATGTTTGGTCGCGTAAACAAAATTGTTACTTTATTGATTTTGAATGAAAAGCTATTTACTGTTTGTTAGTAAATCGGTAAATACAAACCTGCAGACGGTCAGGGTTCTTTTTTCGCTTTCGTTTCAAATACGTGGAACTGACTTTAAATCACAAGTCGTCGTTTACTACCAACATTTCAACCGGTTTGAAAAATATTGCTAATTTTTTCTTTTTCCTTGATAACTGTCGAACCCGATATTTTGGATGACCCATACATTTGGTTTAGGTTTTCATTCCTACACTTGATCAAAATCGGATTGAAAACGTTAAAGCCGATTTTGAGAAAATTCGAATTTCAACGTTTTTTTTCACCCAAAAGAGTTTCAAAAAATGAATTTTTAAATTGAAAATGGACTTCAAAGAGAGAAAGAATTCAGACCTACATGCCAAATATAAAAATCATTTAATTACTTTAGGCTACCAAGTTGTGCGCATGAATACATACGCACGCATGCACGTACGCGAGCGGGGAAACACGCATACAATGCTTTGTTCTGTTTATTTTTTTTTTATAATGTGAAATATTGTAATGATACAGAAATTTCAATTATACATAAATATATCTAATCGCATCAGGCTAGCGTATCATAAACTAGCGAACACTGAACTCACCTTAAATATAGGAAAACACCTACAGTCTATGTTCATTCGCAGTCTATATTAAATTAAATATTATATATTTAGGCTTGAGATACTGACGATATTGCTTTTAAATGAAAATTTAAAAGAATTACCTCAATAAATGATGAATTTATAAGAAGAATAAAGAAGGACCAATAGTTTATAGAGGAATAAAAACAAAAAAAAGTAGAAGATGAAAAGTCAACAATGTGGATGCCATTGTAAATTTAGATTGTTCTGATCCAAATATTTGAAGAGAGAAGTTGAACATTTAAAAAAAAGAGAAAATTCAGCATCAGTCAAAGAAATTAAGAAATCAAATTTGAAACTGCACTACATCATCCGTTTTATTCCATATTCAACAAAGTTTAGTTTACAGAAAATTATTGTAGGGTTTCCGGGAGAAAGAAAAGAAAAGGAGAAGTGGCATCTGGACGAAGGAAAGGAAGAAGGAGCAGAGTGTGAGATGAGAGAATTAAGAATTAATGGAAAGCCAGAAAGGAGAAGAAGAATAAGAACTAAAATTGATGCATTTAATTACTTTACGTGGTCCTACGATGTAAAAATAATCGATAAATATATCGATAAAAAAATAATAATATATCTTGTAACATAATTGAAAGCTTTAAAAACCTTGGTGAGTGATACTTTTTAATAAAAAAATATTATAGAACTTTTTTATAATTAGTGAAAGTGTACAGACACGAGCCTAGTGTTGCATAGCCTAAATTTAAATTTATTGTTTGACTTTGTTGTCAACCTTAAATCACCACAGATCTTACACCCGCACATCACCCGTTTAATTATCAAGTAAAATGAACGTTAACCTAGTTTCAGAATTTAGTTATAAGATTCCGTAAAGAACGTGTTTTTATTAACGTTAAGTGATTACGAATTTGAAAGCTAGCCTAGGTATAAACTGAACATTGAATCCGATATTTGTAATACTATAAAATATAATAAATAAATAAACACGTTTTGTATTTAATAAACCAAAGAATCATTTGTTTACAATATCGACTAGAGCCTCCAACGTGGTAATCCCCAGATTCGGTCCCATTAAATGTTTACTGTTTGCGACATCTAAAAACACCAAAATTTTAGTAATTACGAAAAATTACTATAGAAACGATTTTTAAAAAAGATAAAATTCAGCATCAGTCAAAGAAATTAAGAAATCAAATTTGAAACTGCACTACATCATCCTTTTTATTCGATATTCAACAAACTTTAGTTTACAGAAAATTGTTGAAGGGTTTCCGGGAGAAAGAAAAGAAAAGGAGAAGTGGCATCTGGACGGAGGAAAGGAAGGAAGACGGTCAATATCTCCTTCAACAAAATATTGACCGCGCTGTAACATGAGCACGCCTTGTGTCCTGAAAGAACAGTTCATCTGAAGCTAGTAGAGTTGACACCGGCAGTTCTCCAGAGCTCGGTAAATCTTTCAAAACGGCCAAACTGGATTGCCTATTAACTTTATACCTCTTAAATTATAGGATCAATTCCTGGTCTACAGTTGCAGTCTCCGGGGAGCGGATAAATTGCAAAGCGAAATGTCTTTTCCAAACGCACGATTGATTGCCGGCGCAATGTCAGCCATTTTGTAGAGTTACATATCCAATATCAGTTGGATAGCCTAAGTGGTGAGATCGAATTCATTTCGATTCATCTCGTGAGAAAAGTTATATTTTGATCGGGAATGCGTTTTTGGAATTCTTTCTAGCCACAACTATGTTTTCAATTACTGGCAACAATGTTTAGTGATCAAGTAAAAACTGTTTTTTATATTTTAATTAATCTATCTCTTTTAAAGCACGTAAGAACGAAAAAGTGGCATTATTTGAATCTGCGCAAAATCTTGTGTGTGTGTGTGTGTGTGCATGTGTGTATAGATTATATATATGTAAATATAAATAAATATATATATATATATATATATATATATATATATATATATATATATACACACACACACACACACACACACACACACACACACACATACATATATATATATATATATATATATATATATATATATATATATATACACACACAACGCGCAAAGTGTTACCCTATAAAATAAAAAATATTTAAAATTTCATAATTGTTTTGTCTTAATGTTTTTAAAATCCAATTTCACTATCGTAATCGTCGTTAATAACAGCATAGATTAGAATTTTGTATGTTTATAATTGGTTGATATTAAGAAATTGTAATTTGACGGCGGTCAGGGTTCATTTTTTGAAATTTTTTGAAAAAGTCAGGGTTCAAAACAATTTGAAAATTTAAAATGCTAATATATATTGTTATTTTAAGGCGAAAAGCACATTGAGGCTAATATCGCCTCCCTAAATGTAAGTGTGAGTGTAAAGTGTTAAAGTTGTAAGTGTAGTATTGTAAGTGTAAGTGTGTGTTAGACTCGGGTACCGCGAGGACGTCTAAAACCTTTCCAATAGGTGTAGCAAGTCTGCACCACCCTGCGTGGTACCAATGTATATATATATATATTATAGCAGCTTTTAATGGTGTTTAAGATGATGAAATCAGAGTTTCAAAAACAGGGTAAGATAAAAATACCATTTTTGGCAATTCATTTCCTTCAATCAGCGAGACAGCTGCGTGCCGCGATTACTTCATTTGTAATTTCATTTATATGCGGAATCTCTAAAGGGATGTAGATTCGAGGTTTTTGTTCTTGGAAAGTTTTTGCGCCATATGTTGTAAAGGCCGTAAGTGAAAGTGGTTCTTTTTGATTTTCTCAAAGCACTTAAATCAATACTTCTTGAGTACTATAAAAACATGTTAAATATTTCAACTTGAAACCACAAAGAAGCCTGATTTTACAGTATTTAAATCGATAATCAATTTCATTATCTGTGATAACAAATCGATAACTGCGTTGTTTGCCAATGTAGCCACCTCTAGGTCTGTGTATTGAATCGTTACATAACGACATTGTAAGAGAGGGGGTGAGTTTCATCCATAATTAACTGAGGGAGTAAATTAATTGGCTTTTAATTACGGGAATAGTTAATTAACTATACCCAATACACTCCCAATGTTACCTACATCGTAAATGTTGTTTTGAATTGAAAGTTACATAAATTGGCACACATTTCTCACTTGCAATTTATATATCTCCGCTGGATGCGCTAGATGGCCATTTTAGCCACTCAAAATTATTGCAATTAATTACTTCAAAGTTAACACAAAACAGTCTAACTGAAGTGATGGAAGCGGATTTCAAAACGTGAGTTTTTTTTATCATATCCTCTATTTGAAACATAAAACAGCATTAAAATCTGCATATATTGGCATTTTAAACTTTCAAATTGCATTGAAAACACATAAATGACCCCTGACCGCCATCAAATTAAATTTTCTAATTTCAACCGATTTTAAATTGTGCAGTTTTTCACGCAGATACGATTGCGAAATTAGATTTTCAATAATACTTGAGATAAATATTTTGTTTTTTTTTTAATATTTTAAATTACTTCCACTTCGAACGAATTTCATTGGTTGAGGAACTTGTCCAAGTTGTTACGGTACCAAATCGATTATTTATGCAATTGTGTGAATCAAGTAGGGCTGAAATCGCGATCGCAAAGCAATTTAGATGTTAGGATCGGTGTTCATTTCAAGGTCACGAGTTTGTTTTTTTATCATGATGGCTGCTTAAATAGCGCATTTTCTAACGGAAATTCGCTTAATAATTATTTATAAGGATTTAACTATTAATTACGATATTAAATTTTTGAAAAAAAAAGATAAAAGGTTATGGTTTTTAAGTGTTAAAATGGCAACCATTTTTGAAACAGCTGAACAGACCAATCAGTTCACTTCTTAGCGAAGTGGTAAGACACATACGGAGAACAGCATTTTTGACTCAGAGAGCTTAAAACACAGATAATTCAATTATAATTTAATCATTTCAAATTTACAATATTTTCGATGAACTTCAAATTGCAAGGAAATAAAAGACGGTACTTAGGCTACTTACTAGTAAATAATTTCTGCCGAATAAACTATTTATTACTAACTATATAAATATAAAGCTGTAATCTTATTAAAAAAACATTCAAAATCTAAGAAACAACACCGCAAAAGAACAACACCACAAAAACCAATGTTTGCCGCTACTAACAGGCAAATAACCCATTTCATTAATTAATTAGTAAGCAATATAATTAGAGGCTGTTCGCGTTCAGTATTTGATGAATGATGCTTTAATCGGATTAAGGCAATTACGTACGTGGCAATTTGTGTTTAATATATTAACGACTTATACACACTGTCTACGTCAGATCTTTCAAAAACAAGCAATTACAATACATGCAATGATTGTGGACCCTGCAGGGGGTGCAGAATAGCTGCACCTGTTGAGAGGATTTAGACATGTCCCTCGCGGTACCCGAGTCTTAACACACACTTACACTTACGACTACAATACTTACACATACTTACACACATACTTACACTTACATTTAGCGAGGCGATAATAGCCTCTATGTGCTCTTCGCCTTAAAATAATAAAAAAAAAAAAGAATGGTTGTGGTTTTGTTATTTCTTGTACAAACCCCCGAGGTAAATCTTCTTACTGCAGATAGAAAAGTATTTAAAGATTTCGGGGTTTTGACAGCTTCTGGCAACGCAGCCGAAGTATTTATAGTGCCTCTTTGGAACTAGTTCAGCAACCTGGCTCCCTCAATCAGTTTGAGCAATCCACTGACTAGGTTTATCTGCTGGCGGCCCTCAGAGTCCTGGAAAGACAAACACCTTCTCCGATTATCGTAGATTATGTGTCCTGCAGTTTTTTTATCCTCCCCGCATAACCTACGAACAGTTTATCCGTGGTGAATTCCTGTTCAGATGTACCCTCAAACATCACTGCCCCGTAATGTGTCCCATGGTATTTTTGAGTTACCCTCTACTTACAGTCCCTACTGTTTCTCTAAGTCCATCTACAAGGACCTCTTTTAATAGATCTGGAGTTTTATTTTTCGCACCCAATATTTAATCCTTAATAGGTCTTCTGCTTTAAGTTAATTAGAAGCCGCTGCTTGTGTTCCATAGAATTAGGTACTCCATTTCCTCCACCCCATGCTGTTTTAATTACTCAAGTCCACTTTTGCAAGTTCAAGAGGATTTTG
>CM040188.1:76064565-76212065 GCA_022606455.1 Callitettix versicolor | reverse complement strand
TAAAATGAGTGAAATATTATTTTTAAAGCTCATCTACATTATCTTAATCATATAAGTTTGTGTGTGTTTATTTGTTGGTTTGTTTGTTTGTTTTTTATTAAATCACGCTTTAACTACTGGACCAATTGAAATGAAATTTGGGAAACTGGTTTAGGTACCTGAAATAAACATAGACATATTTCCGTTTTAAAAAACGCAATTATACTACTTACCCAGCCCAACATAATTATTTACTTTTTAGTTTTGTGGCATATGTTAACGTAACTGCGTTACCTTTTATACGTTTATTATATATATAACTGGTATTGGTAGGTGTGAATAATAAATGTTTAAATTATTTTAAACGCCATCATACTACTTACCCAGTCCAACTTTATTATTTAGTATTCGAATGTTAATTTACAACAGTGACCTTTTATACGTTTATTATATATAACTGGTATTGGTAGGTGTGAATAATAAATGTTTAAATTATTTTAAACGCCATCATACTACTTACCCAGTCCAACTTTATTATTTAGTATTCGAATGTTAATTTACAACAGTGACCTTTTATACGTTTATTATATACTAGCTGTTACCCGTTGCGGCTTTGCCTGCAATTATAATGTAAGCAATAAAATTTATAGTCAATTTTCAAAATCAGAATAGGTCATTTCATTTTAATATATTGCTATATACAATATTATATGATTTATGGTTTTCGGCAAAGACATATAAATTTTTGCTACTCGATACGCTAAAACAGGGTCATGTCATATTTTAATAAAATACAGTATTATTAAAAAGTCATTATTATACAATTAAACTGGAATAGTATTGTGTTTATCTCAGATACCTAAAACGTGTTCACACCAAATGTAATCTCATTTGGTCCAGTAGTTAAAGTGTATTTGAATAACAAACAAATAAACAAAAACAAACTTTCAGAAATATAATATGATTACCTGTTACCCGTCACGGCTTTGCCTGCAATCATAATATACATTAAAGATCATGCATTACCGTGTTAGGACCAACAACCGTGTTAGTTAAGTTTTGGAGTACTCTTTAAAAAAAAAAATAAGGTTTTTTTCCTGCATCACCGTTTAACCCAACAACCGTATCAGTTAGGTTTGGAGTACTCTTTTTAAAAAAATAAATAAAGGTTTTTTAATGCTTCACCGTGTTAGGCCTAACAACCATATTAGTTTGTTAATGGAGTATTCTGTAAAAAAATATAAAGATTTTTCACACATCACTATATTAGGCCTAACAACCGTGTCAGGATATGTAGCCTAGTATTTTAAAAAAATATATAAAGGTTTTTTGACGCATCACCGTGATAGGTCCAACAACCGTGTCAGGATATGTAGTACTCTTTAAAAAAATATAAAGGTTTTTTCACGCATCACCGTGTTAGTTAAGTTATGGAGTACTCTTTAAAAAAAATATGAAGTTTTTTCCATGCATAACCGTATTAGGCCTGACAACCGTGTCAGTTAAGGTTTGGAAACTCTTTAAAAAAATAAAGGTTTTTTTCACACATCACAATGATAGGCCCAACAATCATATCAGTTAGGATATGTAGTATTCTTTAAAAAAATATAAAAGTTTTTTTACACATCACCGTGTTAGACCTAATAACCGTGTCAGTTAGGATATGTAGCCAAATAGTCTTTAAAAAAATATAAAGGTTTTTTCACGCATCACCCTGTTAGGCCTAACAACCGTGTCACTTAGGTTATGCACTATTCTTTTAAAAAATGGGTTTCCTATCATCCAAACCCGTGTTAGACGTATTTTTATTGTTTTACTGATCTGTAGATCAGTAAAACAATAAAAATACGTCTAAAATCAGTACAACACAGTACCGATTTTCGCCGGTAGCAATTTTAAGGTTATGTTGGTCACTTTTATTTTCGATTTTTATCGTTCTTCTCCTGTTTTCATATTTTGGATTTTTGCTTTTGGGCACATAATAAAGCATTTTAGTAAGAAAAATATCGAAAACTCCAATAGATGCTGCACTGCATATTTACCATTTTTTTATATAATGTAATTACACAAATATATATACTACCTTACAATTAAAGTATCCTAATAAAATTTTATATAATATATATATATATTCTGCACTCTGTTTTACAAACATTGAATAGTCTTAAATGAAAAATACCAGATTGTGATTATTAGATGAAAATGTAACATTAAGACAATAATTTTGCAATAAATAAAACATAGATTAAGATTTGTAAAATGGGATTAGATCTATGTCCATCTTAGGTGCCTAAATCTCATGTTCAGTAAACAGTAATTAAACCTAACTATAGTTAACAGATGTTACAAACTAAAAACTGATAATTATTTTGGGCTGGGTAAGTAGTATAATGACGTTTTGTAAAACGGGAATAGGCCTATATGTATCTCTGATACTTAAACCATATACGTACCAAATTTCATCTCAATTGGTCCAGTGGTTAAAGCGTGATTGAATAACAAACAAACAAACACACAAACTTTCAGAAATATAATATGAATTAGATTGGTAGGGGTGAATAATAATTTTTTAAATTATTTTAAACGCCATCATACTACTTACTCATTTCAACTTAATTATTTAGTATTTAGTTTTGTGATAAGTGTTAATTGTATAACAGTGAAGTTTTAATAATATTTTATTAAAATATAACAGAACCCTGTTATAGAGTATCGAGTTGCGAAAATCTATATGTCTTGGCCGAAACCCTAAATCGTATAATATTGTATAGAAATATATATATTGAATTGAAATGAACCTATTCTGATTTTGAAAATCTATTATAAATTTTGTTACCTACGTTATAATTGCAGGCGAAGCCACAACGGGTAAGAGCCAGTAAAATATATAATAGTATAAAGTTTAATATACATTACTAAAATTTAGTAATGCGGTGTGTGGAGTATCAGTGAATCAGTGATTTAATCACAGTTTAGAGAACAGTTTGCTAATAAGACAACGTGCTGCCGTGCGCTAACTGCTCACTGCTCAGTGCCAAGAAGTGTTCGCAGTAGCAGTGATATAATTCACAATCTCATCTCTAGTAATAACTCAGCAGTACTTATATCGATCCGAATAGAAGTGGTTGTGTTTGACAGACTCCACTCTGCCATAATAGATATAGGTCATATAACTCATACTAGCGCTCATTATGCATTATAAAGCTCACAGTTGATTTGTAGCAGGAATTTGGCGAATTCTCTACTATGTAATCCTCGCGTGCAATGCGTAACTTACAAAAATGGCGAGAAAAGACTCGAACAGCAAGACAGCGGGTCTCGCCTATTACCACGTTGGAACGATATCGTTTACACAGACAGCATATTAGAATGAGGATAATGAGCCTTAACCATTTACAAGTGCATATGTACGGTCTCGAGCGCCACCAAAAGGTTTTCCTGTGATTGCAATTGAGATAGACAACGAAACGTGTTAATCAGCAGCCACCAAGAGCAGACATGTTACGTCCAACAGTTCGTGTTCACGACCACAGCCAGATTACGCGCACACCTGAAGCACCGGAGGTTGACGACAGCTCGGTACAAATCCGAGTTCCACCACAAGTGCGATGTGTGTCGGTTGTGGTTTAAGAAAGGTTTCAAATCTGCAATTGCGGTCGTGTCTCAGTTACTGTAATGACCTTTCTCAAAAAGAAGATCTAAATTCAAGCTCTGCCGCAACTGTATAGGGTGTCAGCCATGAGCAGGAGCAACGTATACCGGTACCTTCAGTACCCTGACATATGACGAAGCTACGTCCTATTGAGAAGCGGTTCGGTTTCCATGGTTACTGTCTCCGTGCAACACACTCAAGGAGTTTCACGTACTGCACTGCAGTTGCGACCTCTACACAGCCTATCTTGTACTTCATATAGGATTAAAATTTCAGCCGCAACATCAACTCTTACGACTGAAGGTCGATCTGGCTTCTTAATCACAAACATAATATTTCAACGTACTTTCAAAAGCCTACTCAAAGGACAACTGTATTCTACAGGAAGTGATGAATTTAATTGAAACTGCCACTCGCCGTTTTATTTAGTTAGCAGACAGCGTCATGTTTGCTGCAGACATGACTACGTCTTGCCACGACTTACATGCTGCACGACTTACCCTGTACAGGGTGTTCAAGAAATATCAAAGCTGACATCTGGCTCATGTATATACGCACGATGTTTATACAGTTGTATTTTCATTGTGTTAACTTCGAGGTTATGTTTATTTTTTTGTTTAATTTTATCGCGCATGCGTAACGAACAGTGTAAGAGTGTCCGATAGTGTTCAAAAGTAATATACAGTAATGGCATACCAACAGAAACAAGCAGACAATAGTTAAATGCGATTGGATCGAGTTAAACTGAGAATTTCTAATTATTTTGATTAATTTTACAGACAGAACTAAATTATGAAGTAGCTTTGTTAAGAAGACAATAAACAACTGAAGTACCTAGGAGTGTGTGTATAATCAATTTCACCTTGTTTTAATGGAATACAACAAGCAATGGGTCAACAAGAGCGCGCCCTGTATGTTAGGGGCAACTTTTTCTCTCGCGTAAGTTCCCTTTTCGATCGATTTCATTTTCTTTCCGTTGTTTGATTTTCAATCACCGATTAGAAACATAAATATCATAATGTAAACTAATTTATATGTCATTGCCTAAGCAACATAGGAACTGAGTTACACTACCTAATTCCGCTTACCAACACTGACAAACATCTACGCTAAATTACCGAACTTCTTTACCGGCTTTGAAACAGCCTACGCCTGCGAACTAAGTTCACTATTCTCCCGTCAACCAATACTTGCTTCTGATTGGTTCGCCGTGCTCGTGTATCTCGGGTCTAATGTACGCTGGATTATTACATTTCTGCCCAGACATTACTGCCGGCGTACCTTCCCGTATCTCCTGTACATAATAGCTTCATCCTGATTGATGCGTTCTTTCTCTGATTTTAACAATGGATTTCTGAAAAATCATGGTTCCAGGGATAATTTCGAGTACAAATACAGGTCGAAAATCAATGTTCTGAAGAACATCGAGGAGGAACACTCACCACAGAACAAATACACGACAGTCTACCAAAAGCCGGAACTACTTTACCAAAACTTGTTCAGGAGGAATTAGAGGAGTCCGGCAAACTTTAAAGAAGACACGGACTTCTTACTCATCATTCCGAAACGGAATAGTGTTCCACAACCCCACGGCCGACCTAGTAAGAGCCTGGACCTCTGCTGTTTCTTCCGGAGACTGCAACATAGGGTTGTCCAAGAGAAAAGTGAACTCGCGCAAGGAGAGTGCCTCTGTGAAGAGACAGAATTACTGTGTTCAAGTGACATGAATGAGTGAGTTTGTAGGGTGCAATAATAATTGCACTGCGACTTTTGTAGATCTGCTGTGCCCCCTTTCTATATTCCTGAGATTCTGAGTTACAACACCTTCTCCAATCCTAGTTTCTTCTAACGTCTATGATTTGGAGGGGATTCAAGGTGGGTAGGTACCCTACTTGTAATTAGTGGCTTCACAGTTCCTTATTGAGGGGCATGCAGATGCTTGTTATGTTAATTCGCTTTCAGTTTTTCCCTTTCCTCACCATCATTATTAGAAGGTTCTGTTCCATTTGACCAACCTTTTTGTAGTGCGGCGAGATCCCGCCCATTGTATTTTACATTCTTACTTATGGAAACACCAAAAAGTAGCTACGGACATGAGGTTCACTCATGGATAAGGGAGGTTGCCAGGTCCCCTAGAACTCCATTTGACCAACCTTTTTGTAGTGCGGCGAGATCCCGCCCATTGTATTTTACATTATTACTTATGGAAACACCAAAAAGTAGCTACGGACATGAGGTTCACTCATGGATAAGGGAGGTTGCCAGGTCTCACAGGATTCCGTTTCGTATACCATTAGGCCGGTATTATCAAAAGTGAGTAGGCCTATAGGTCGCTCAACAATTTAAAGATAGCCAAGTTATGTATAGTAATGAAGGTGTTTGTGTTTCTTGAGTAGATGAGTGAGAGTAATATGAGCTAGTAATATGAGGTGCGGTGGGATTGCTAAACCCATCAACTGCTCACTTCAGCTACCCCTCTGCTGGAGCTCAAATGGCACATTACCCACAACATTAATTTTTTAACACAATTGTCATTTGTGTTGCCAAACAAACACATCGCTCACTTTTAGGAACAGAACTGAAGGTCAACAATTTAAACGTATACATAGTGCCTTTAATAATCCACGTTTGTGCAAAAGATTCGCGTTAATTCGTCAGCTAAGCATGTAGGCCTACACGGTAGCTCCAACGTCAGCCCAGGTAAAAATAAAATACATAGGCTATTACCAAAAGTTTAAACGACCCGAACCCGTCGAAGTTTATCAATCCCCCGAGGGCTCAAACACTTGTGAGATAAGTGCAAGGATACCAACTTCGTAACAACAAACTTCTCAGGTGTATCTTGTATCTGGACCCAGCCTCTTAAAACTTTATAGATTACCCGTTTGTCGTTTAGTCCAATTCTGTGGTAGCTCCAGATAATGTACACTGTTACGGTAGGAGACTCTATGTTACAGTTCCATTATGGTAAGATCTAAGACCCGCGTCCTTGAAGTTAATTCAAATCCAGACCGATAGAAAAATTTATTGAGCAGTTGTTAAAATAATATATTTCGTAATATTCTTATATGGTAGTTCTTAATTTCCAAATTCTGATCCGATTTGATTCAAAACTGTGCACAAAATTAAATGAATTATGACTGAGGTTAGGGTTTTTTCAATGTAATTTGAAAATGTATGCATATTTTAAAGTTATTTTGTTAGGATTTTCAAAAAATAATAACATGAAAATTATGTTGATTTTCAAAAAAAACTAGACTACTAAAATTTAAAAAATAGGTTTGCAAAATTGACTTATTGAGGGACAAATATGTCACCGCAAAGCAACTGCAACCACAGTAAAGATAAAAAAATTATATATTGTACAAGGTAGGGTCAAAACGTTTCCGGAATTAATCATTGCAAATTTATTGAAATTACGAATAATAGTTTAACTTTATTTTCGTTCAAAATACTCTCCTCCTGAATGCACACACTTCTTCAACCGTTCATACAATTGTTGGAAACACTTCTGAAAACCATTTTTGGAAATTTCGTTTAGCCGCTTATTCGCGCTTTTCATCACCTCTTGCGAATCAGCAAAAAGTTGTTCCTTCAATGTCATTTTTAGTCGTGGAAGCAGGTAAAAATCTTGTGGTACACGGTCGGGAGAATAGAAAGGGTGCTACAGAGTGGTAACATTGAGATTGGCAAGGTATTGTTTCACTATCAGCGTCGATATGACCAAGCATTGTCACGCAACAAAAACCAATCATTTCCTACCCTCTTTTTCAGGTAGTTTTCATCTAACTGCATCTTGTAGCCGTTTCAGGGTCTCCATGTACAAAGAACTGGACTTTGTTACAAAGAAGTTTTCCGTTCAGGAATAAATCAAGCCCTGGTAATAAATACACCTCCAACACCACTTTACCCCGGCTTCTGCCCAAGCGACATTTTTCCTTTCTTGGTGATGTTATTAATTCCCATTAAGCAGCTGACTTTCGTTTGAGATTTTTAAAGGAAGTACTATGTTTTTAGCGCCGGATTTTTTACCTGTTTTGACGACTAAAAATGACATCGAGGAGACACCGTTTTGCTGTTCGCAAGAGGTGGTGGAAAATGTGATGAGGCGGCTTAACGAAATTTCCAAAAATGTGTTTCAGGAATGTTTCCAACAATTCCAACATACAGGATGAAAGTGTTTTGAAAGAAAATGAGGCTAAAATATTATAAGTTCTTTGGAAAAAATTTCATTAACCAATTCCAGTAACTTTTCGACCCTACCTTGCATAAAGGATCATCGAGAAAGCATACCGAGATTTTGATTTAAAGCTATTAATGTTAATCTAATGGTTTAAATTTCAAAGTTATTTTTATAATTTTGTAAGTTTCAGAGTGTCCTACATTTCTTCCAAGCATACATCTAACTGTTAGACAACGTCTTGCTACAAGTGTACAATCATATCTAGAGTAACTGTCCAAAATGGCTGCCGAAATTCGCTTTCGAAGACACAACAAATCATGGATTTTTTCTCCATAAACAATGTTTTTTTGTGAATCTTCATAAAAAAGATTCAAAAGTATAAGGTCTGGATTTCTGGGATACTGAGAAATTGGAACTTCTCTTCTAATCCAAACGTTCGTAAATGGTACGTTGAGCGTTCGGCCATGCATAAAAATGACACACTGTTCATCCTTTTTAATTTGAAAGAATACATACTGCACATACAGAAAAAAAAGAATCGAATAACTAGAACATGAAATAATCCGCATTACACATTAACTTTGGAAGAAACATCAACATACTCGTGGACTACGTTATGCTGTTACGATCTTCATATCGTATAATCGTAACGATTGACACAACCAGTTATATGAAACTTCTTCAACAGTAAACAAAATTTTAGAAAATGTGGCCGTCATCAATTTCACTTAGCATAAAATAGCAAACTCAGTTCACTTAG
The DNA here is from genome assembly GCA_022606455.1 of Callitettix versicolor. Lineage (NCBI taxonomy): Eukaryota > Metazoa > Arthropoda > Insecta > Hemiptera > Cercopidae > Callitettix > Callitettix versicolor. The sequence continues at coordinate 76,203,491 of CM040188.1, read as the reverse complement.
GGGAACTTCAGTCAGTGCATACTAACACCACCTGGCGAGCATTAAACGAAACTAACGCTAAGCAGTTACCATACAATGAAAGAATCCACTCCTTTAACATTATAAGTATTGCTTTAATAATTGTTCGATATTCCTGCACCTGTTTCGATGATCCTGTACTTATACAGTTGATCTGGAGATGGGAAGGCAAAGAAAGGAAGGCCTGACAGGTATGTAAGTAGGGCAATGACCGGCAGGTAAATACTTTTGTTTAAATTTTTGTATGTATTTTACAAATTGATGTATTTAATTCCATAATTTCTAAATTATTTGATTCTTAACCAATTTGGTTTCAATTGGTTACAGTAATCTTGTTTAAATTAAAGGAACGACCAGATTCTAATAAATAATTTGGGAAATTTGAGTTATTTTTACCATACTTAAAGCAAATAAAATTGCCTCACGTATTCACAAGGGCTGTCTTCACAAGCAGCTATATATGAATCACTGCTTTTTTATCATAATGGAAGCGCTGTTACCCCTAAGCACTCAGCCTTTAGGCTTTTTGTGTACTTCAGAAAGTCCAAAGTCCCTAGACGACCCAGTTTAGTTCTAAGTACTTTGCGCATGAGTCTTGGAATTCGCAGCGTTAGGTTTCCTACTTCTGTAGGAGTTCCGTTGAATTATTTACAAGTCAAAATGTATTAGTCACCAATAAATTCTGTTTCATAACAGAATGAATTTTGTTGAAAATTCCATAAACAAGAACAAAACTATGTTTACTGTTGATCTATTTGTTAATACGAAGTAGACTCAAAAGGTTCCCGGAATTGGTCAGTAAAACTGTATTTAAAGTACATATTAACCTTATTTTCCTTCAAAATACTCTCCTCCTGCATGTATATACTTCTTCCATCGTTAATACAGTCGTTGGAAACACTCCTGAAAGCCGTTTTTGCAAATTTCCTTTAGTTGCTTCATTGAATTTTCCATTATCTCTTGCGGATCAGCGAAACGGTGTCTCTTCATTGTCATTTTCACTCGTAAAAATCCGGTGATAAAAAAACAAAAACTGTTCAATGAGATTCTGAAACGGCTACGAGATGTAGTTAGACGAAAACTACATGCAAAAAGAGAGTATGGAATGATTGGCTTTTGTTGCATGACAGTGCCCAGTCATATCGACTATGATAGTGGAACAGTACCTTGCCAAGCTCAATTTTTCTACACTGTAGCACCCTTTCTATTCTCCCGGCCGTGTACCACTAGATTTTTACCTGTTTTCACGAATGAAAGTGACATTGAAGGAACATCGATTTGCTGATTCGCAAAAGGTGATGGAAAATGCGACGAAGAGATTAACCAACATTTCTAAGAATGGCTTTCATCAACAATTGTATGAACAGTGGAAAAAGTGTGTACATGCAGGAGGAGAGTACTTTGAAGGGAAATAATGTTAAAATATTATACATAATTTCAATAAATATTCGTTCACCAATTCCGGGAACTCTCTGAACCTACCTCCTACTAAATTGGTAAGTTAAAGTTACCGTATTGTTAGAAACGTGTAAATCGTGCTATGAGAACAAGACGTCTAAAATGTGGTGGTACTATAGTGTCTGTGTATGTAGGTTTTCGTACACTTTTTTTTTTTGAAGGACTGTAAGTGAGCCCTTATATTTAAGTATTAATCTGAAACGTTTATATTTTTAGTATACAACTACACATTGTAATTTTTTATCTTTAATATGTCTGAAGATGCTTAACGTCAGCGAAACAAGTACCACTCAATAAAATTTTTTTGCGAAACTGTAGTTGTGGGTATATTTTTCTTGGTTATTATAAAGTTTCACTAAATAGCGACTGAGTCGACTAAGTACTCGTAGCATTGTGAAACTTTAAGTCGTTGTAAATTCGTTTCAGATTACGTCAGAGAGATTATATATATATATATATATATATATATATATATATATATATATATATATATAATGCTGGTACTGTATACAGCTTAAGCATCGCCATGGCAACAACGAGGACTATGTTTTGCACTTCAAAACATGCACTGATGAAACCTGGATCAGTAAGAATCGCACGCGTGTATAACTGCAGTAGGCCTATTTATACTTTGAAGGCGCTAAATGCCCTGCTCGAAGAACGTACCTTGTTCAATGAAACTAAGATTGTTTTTATTAAAACTGCTGTGTAGCTTTGGTCAACGTTGTAACATATATTGTTTAATTAAATTATTAATTTGCTTATAACATCTGTTCATGACATTGCCATAGAACTTTAGTAATTTTATACTATAGAAAAGTCTCTATCAACATGTTTACCTCTTTTTATTAATAAACGACGACTGAAAAGTAGTAGTTTCAAAGTGTTATTATAAAATCAGCATGTTTACAACAATTGACATAATATGTTGAATTTATATGTTGAGATTGTTTTTTGTTGAGTTGACTGGTAAGTTTTATATAGTTACAGAGTGAATGTGTACGTATCTTTGATAATTCTTACTTAATTTAAAGTTTAAAAAAATGTTTTTACTTTACCTATTATGACTTGTTCACCATGCGTACGCGATTTTTATTAAAAAAAAATTAGAAAAATACAGAATCCCATTAAAAAATTTCTTTTGAAAATGTACTTTTTTGTATCACTTATAAATATATTTTTTTCCAAAACTGGACAATAAAGCGCCTAACAACACATTTATGACATTTTTATATTGTTTTTAAACCAGTCTTTAAAATTTCCAATGAAACTACAACTTTTGGTTTATATATATTGTAAACGAAAATCTGTATTAAAAGTAAACGTTATTAACATATTAAATTTTTTAAAAAATCACTTTTTAAAGACCATAACCTTAACCCAACTCTATCGAACGATTAGATTTGAATTTCTATGGATTATTAGAACCATAGGTTGCAAAACATTTCAAAAATAGTCACATAATTAGAAAATAAAATAAATACGTATTCGTTTAAATATAGTGTTAGCATTTTTTCATAGCCCATCGCCCATTTTGACCCATTAGGTTCGTATTTATACAGAACCATTATGACTATATTTTATCAAAATAACAAGAATTTTCAAATACAGTAAAATCTACCAATAGCGGCATTGAAGTGAAAGTTAGTTTCGCTGCTATAAAGAGATTATCACTATATATATATATATATATATATATATATATATATATATATATATATATATATATATATAGAGAGAGAGAGAGAGAGAGAGAGAGAGAGAGAGAGAGAGAGAGAGAGAGAGAGAGAGAGAGAGGGAGAGAGAGAGAGCTCAATCAAGACGTGCATAAAATGTATTGTTATTTGTTAACCGTTAACGAGTTATATTCCATTTTAATTTGAAGTATTCAGTGCAATGGTTATTGAAATAAGACTATAGGACGTACAGTCTTTAAAATACAATATTTATTAAGTAATAGTGTATGAATAAAATACTTTAACTGTGCGAAAAAGGTAATATTTTGCTGAAACTAATGCAGAACAGCTTTATCAATTCATCCAAATTGTGGCTTTCTCCCTTCATTATTTTATTTTTATTTTTCAATATAACTGTGTGTGTGTGTGTGTGTGTGTGTGTGTGTGTGTGTGTGTGTGTGTGTGTGTGTGTGTGTGTGTGTGTGTGTGTGTGTGTGTGTGTGTGTGTGTGTGTGTGTGTGTGTGTGTGTGTGTGTGTGTGTGTGTGTGTGTGTGTGTGTGTGTGTGTGTGTGTGTGTGTGTGTGTGTGTGTGTGTGTGTGCGTGCGTGTGTGCGTGTGTGTGTGTGTGTGTGTGTGTGTGTGTGTGTGTGTGTGTGTGTGTGTGTGTGTGTGTGTGTGTGTGTGTGTGTGTGTGTGTGTGTGTGTGTGTGTGTGTGTGTGTGTGTGTGTGTGTTAGTACTCTCACGTTCTCAATTTTAGTCCTATTTGATTCAAACTTGGCTCGAAAATCGATTTTAGTAACAACTTTAACAAGCTTGAACAGGAAGATTTGTTTAACATTTTCAAAATGGCGGCCATTTCAAATCTGAATTTTTTTTGCCTCCAAATATTTGTAGAACATCTGATTTTACAGTCGTAATCAGCGTTAAGAACTGCATAAATTTGAGTTTTCAATTTGCAAAATCAATTGAAATAAAGAAATTTAATTTGACGGCGGGTATAGGCCTACTTCATTTTCGTTATTTTAACGCAATTTAACAGTTTACAATGCCAACATATGCAGATGTTAGTGCTGTCAATGATGGTAAAATCAGTTTCGGAAAGAGGGTAAGGTGAAAAATGCTTTTGGAAATCAACTTCCATCATGTTAGGCGGACAGCTGCGTGGCGCGGTTATTCTTTTAAAAAACTTTCGATCGTTTTAATATATGTAGCACATTTCAAGGTATTAATTGGCTTTATTAATGACATTTTATTGTTTGTTCGTTTCAAGTATTGGATATTTTCAAATGTGAATAAATAAACAGAGGAAAACAAAACAGAAAGTAAATAGGCGAGGGCAATATTTGTGTTCCATTTTTCTGTTCCTATCGTTTTTTTAATTTAACTCTTTTTGTAGACAACAAAAACAGAGGTGAAACAATATTTGTTTGTGTTTTCGGTAAATATTTATATACTAGAAGAAAAATTAAAACTTTTACTTAATATTGTTTTTAAATAAAAGTGCATTTCATAAATATTCTAATATTTAGTTTTTATTATTTAAAAAGTGATGGAATAAAAACTTTATCATTGAAACAATAAGGATAGTTTTCTATTTCCAAAATAATTTCTATTAGCGAGGTAAAACAAATGACTTAAAACTATGATATTCAAACAAATTTCAGGAAAATATCATGGGAAAACTACCATAATTGATCAAAACATGTAAGTTTTACGTTATGTTTTACGTAATGTTTAACGTTATGTGTAACGTTAAGTTTTACGTTAAGTTTAACGTTATGTTTTACGTAATGTGTAACGTTATGTTTTACGTTATGTTTAACGTTATGTTTTACGTAATGTGTAACGTTATGTTTTACGTTATGTTTAACGTTATGTTTTACGTAATGTTTAACGTTATGTTTTACGAAATGTAAAAGTTCTACTCAATGTACCACATTTTAAATAGTTTTCAGTTCAGGAGTACTTAGTCAAATAAAAAAACGAACTTTGAAAGAAGACAAGGTACATTTTGTACTAAATGTATAAATATAATCCACCGCAGGGGTGCAGACTAGCTTCACCTATTGAGAGGATTTAGATGTCCCTCGCGGTACCCGAGTCTAACACACACTTACACTTACAACACTACACTTACGACTTTAACAATTTACACTCACACTTACATTTAGGGAGGCGATAATAGCCTTAATGTGCTTTTAGCTTTAAAATAACAAAAAAGAAAATATAAATATAAACGATTTTGAAAAATTGGGCAGGTTTTATTTGTCTATAGCTCCTAAACTAGATTTTTCTTTTCTTGTTATTTCGATACAATTAGATTTTTTCTCTTAATAAGTATTTTACTAAAAAGAACTGGAAATGGTTTTCAAAATATTTTTCACTGTTGTGATACATATGGAAACTGTATTTTCACGCTACATTTCTTTGAATTTTAACAATTTTTTCAACTTGTTAATTTTTTTGCGAACGCGCAAATCCAGATACGCACAAAACCGACAAATAATTAAGTAAAACCTATTGTTTTCTTCAAATAAAGGCTACTTATAATAACTGATAGCATGTGTTAACTAAATTGATTTTAGCAATAATTGTGATAAAATAGGAGAGACGCTATTTACAAGTTTACCTAAAGTATTTTGGCCTTAACAGACTGCCTATGTCTGGCTTTATAATATTTATAAAGAAGCTGTACAAACACTTTGTGCGCCATTGTGTGAGACATTTTTTCGTTGACAGTTTGCTGGGCGGAGGAACGACAATTTTGATCCTCAATTACACATCCTGCTGAGCCCAGTATTTAGAGCACGACCAGTCCTGCTTCTGCGGCATTAAACCGAATACCGGTCACGGACTCGGCTCTTCCACCGCAGGCCTCGAATTTCAGCCGCTAACCTAATTTACTTCGTGACGTCACACTTACAAGTAATGAAATGTTTTGTAATTCTTTCCCGAACATCTTAATAAATGATGAAATAAATACAATATTTAGTTAAAGTACTAAGCTAACAAATCAATGTTAAAATAATCGCCTCACGCAGCTGTCTCGCTAAATTTTTAAACGTTTTTTTTCTTTAGCTTACCAATTTTTTTTAAACTCCGATTTTACCATCACAGTTTAAATTACAATGAAAATACGAAAATAAACTTTTAATTTTTGCCGCTGCAAATTGCAATTTTCAACTTCAACAGATTTTAAAAATTCAAAAGGATTTTTGTATTATGTATTTTTTTTAACGCAGATTACTCAGAGAAAGTCAGATTTACAAAAATATGTATAACCAAAAAAATGAATGTATGCTTGTAGCTTTTGAAAATTTTGAACGAATTTTACTGGTTAATTATTATTTTACTGGTCTAAGTTATTAGTAACTTCGATTTTTGTAACAAGCTATAATCATACTATTTCTTTTTTGTGTGTGTGTGTTTAACGTCCGACTATTGTGCACACTTGGACTAATGCAGACGATGGGATGATTTATAGCGTATGAAAATGCGAAGCCCTGGCCGGGAATCGAACCCGGGTCCTCGGGGTGAAAGCCTAGTACGCTATCAACTAGGCCACCGAAGCGGCTAATCATACCAAACCAAGATTGCGAACGTGAGCGTGCTAAAACACACACAACACACACACACACACACACACACACACACACACACACACACACACACACACACACACACACACACACATTTGTAACGACCTTTAAAAAAATAATTTAGAATTAAAGAACGCGCTCATTTCAAGGTCCTGAGTTTGGGTCTTACCATGATGGCCACTCCAAATACCTCAATCGGACAAAAAATAATACATAGGCTATTTCTTTACCAAAGTTGTCAGAAAACTTTATGTAGCACTAAAGAAATCAGGCTGATTATTCTGTAATTTTTTTTTACTACTTTTCCATACAAAATTTGTAGATAATAACTTTACATTTTCCTTGGTTGGTTGGTTAAGCGTTTTACTTAATATTTTGAAGTATTACAATAAATGAATACAGCACTTGCGCGGTTATTTGTTTTATTGCTCCATTTTTGTAAACTGAAAACAATACCGTTGTAATTCACCGTACAAATCCTCACAAAAGCCTCTCCAAATAATCCGGCGCAATTCTACAGATAATTTTAAAACGTGCGTTCAGTATAAAACTTTGGCTCCGTTTCCCATAGTGCAACCGGATTTATTGTTTGAAAAATTCCAGACAGAGGATGCGGGGATATTGGCCGTCCTCCAGGGATACAGGGATATTTATCCCGTTTAATTTGCGCATGGTTGTTTAAATCATAGAAGTTGGGTGTAATAAATAAATCAAGGTGAACAGTAGGGATGATTCAAATAAAATTCCGCACAAACCCTTAGAGATATCCGAGAAGAGGGTGAATGTAACTGAATTTTGTTGTTATTGTTTGTGGTGTTATTTATTAATTGTAGTTATTATAATGTACTACACTTGACAACGGGGTAGCAATAGAAGTTAGAGTTAGAGCTGGGTACACTTGCTTCGATATATTATTTTTCAGGAAATAAAAACTACGGTTAATTTTGAAAGTAGATTTGTAAAATTTTTGCCTCAATACAAACTACAGTTTAAGAATTTATTTATGTTTTAAAATATATCAGGCAATTTCAATGCCGCCATTTTTCCCAATAGGCGTAAAACACTGACTTAACATCTTCAAAACAAATATAAAGGTTGCAATGGAAATTCGTGAAGTTATTTCGTAGCGGACCATATTGATATGTTAACGTAACAGACATTCAGTCAAACAGAATTTGTTTAATATGGCAAGAAAAGAGAACATTTGAAGTGTAAAGCCAACCTGTTTGACTTACACAACTCGTGAAAATATCCCTTTTTAAAAGCAATAAATCAGTCGTTTTAAATGGCTGTCGTTTTGTTCAGAATACGTTTGACAGTTTCAGGTGGTCTAAAACCTACCAACACTTATATTCAACAAACACAAAGGTTTCCATTGAACTCTGTCAAACCGTGTCCAAGTGAAAAACGTACACCTTGAGCCTTTTAACCTAACGCAAATAAATCAGGCATTTTGAGTGCCCGCCATTTTGTTTTAAATATGTTTACGACAGTTTGAAATCCTGCCGCAGATCCAAGTGACAAATAAACAAAAGTTTTATCGAAATACGCGAAGCCGATTCCTAGTGAAAAATGGACGAAAATAAATTCCTGCATTATGAAACCGCCATTTCATTTCAACATGAAACAGTTCGAGATTTCCTAAAACCTTATCACAGCAACATATAACGAAAAAAAGTTTCATTGAAATGTGTGAAACCTTTTTTTCCGTAAAAACTGGGCAAATGGTGAAAAACCTACAACATTAACTTCTAAAAACATTTTTTTAATCGCCTAAAAAATGTTTTTTTAACTCAACGTTATTGCACATCTGAGCCATCATGAGTAGCTAAATTTATTAGGGTTTTTGTTATTACTGAGATACAGTGATCAGTCAATCAGTCAGTAAGTGTGAGTGACTTTCGCTTTTACTTACAGGCTATAAACTGTCCATTCTATCCTAGACTAACCTAACCAGATGTAAACTTAACATAAATTACTATATAATCTCATATAATTATATATGTCGGGGAGTTACCGACAAAAGCTAAGCTTTTGTTAATGATATTTTTGCTGAATATATAATTAGTTTGAATATGTATTTAAAAATATCTTGTTTTGTTTAGATAAATAAATACGTAAACCTAGCTTAGATATTATTTACTGTAGTTGTAGTAAAAGACCAGTTGTTTTATAATAATTCATAACGATCAGCTGATTTAATTGAACAGCTGATAGGCTACATATTAAGTTTCAGGTAATGTTGTTAAAAACTGGGAACATTAACAATTATTATAAACGTTTATAATAATTTCGAATGTGTTATAAACGGTTACAACGTGTACGTGTTCTTCAACTAAGGAAAAATACCGAAACCAAAGCAATACAACGTTTTCATATAATACGCGTATACTATTACTGAAAAGGAAGAATAAAAGAGACAGAAATAGACAAAATTCGTTTGCTCGTTCGTTCCATATTTCAGTTACATTCTTCCGTTCGACAGATTTTTCTTTCTAATCATTCCTCACTTCAATATTATACCATTTTTAACCGATATTTATGTTTTATAAGCCTCAAGATGGCAAGACAAAAGTATATTTGTTTATGTATGTTCATGTTGTTTGTCTTAGAGAATAAACTACCACGATTGATTCAAATTTGGAAATATATTCCTGCATCTTTCATAGAGGTATAGGAGTTTGGAAAATTGAGAACTGCCAATAAAATGTAAACTTCTTAAAATATTTTCGAAATTTATCCTGTAGAAAAAATATTATTAATTGATCGCCATCTTCGAGAATTCCAAAACGGAAACTACCGACAAAAATAACTTTCAATAACTTTAAACAACTAAAAACTTATTAAATGACTACTGTGGATGGCTTCGACGTTATAATACAGTCGTTTTTCCATTATTTAAATAAGTAGTTGTCTTGTCCATTTCAGTATTAATTTTACATTATTTTTTATACTATTTTATGCTAGTTTGAAGTAAGTAAAAAATAAAATTATTTTCCAAATTTGGAATGACCTCGACTAAAAACTGCTAACGGATTTTCCCTGATAACGAACACGTCAAAACTATTATAAGATTAGATTTTTATAAAAAGTTTAAATTAAATTTTACCTAGATTGCGTGCGTGTGTATGTGTGTGTGTTTCGGAAAAACTAAAACACCGATAAGTCTGCTTCATCTGTGAATATCAAGATGATAGGTTCGAGATTGCAATTACTGCTGTAATTTTACCTTTTCCGTTAAACCCAAACTCATGTCCTAGTTAGTTTATCTGGCATAAAGTAAGGACATTAATATGTATATAATAGTAACCTCTCCAGTTACAGCCAATAATCGGCGCTGTTCAAGGTATGGTTAAAAAAAATGGTTGTTATCTTTGGGGGATTCGCTTCCATCATGTCACCGAAACAGCTATAGTTTTACTGTTTTCCTAGTTTTCTGAAATAAAAAGTTTTTTATAATGTTCGTTCAGTCAGTATCCTACACTTCGAAACTTACAGAATGCCCAATGATTCAACATGAGTTATATAGGCCTAGTACCTTGTTGCTAATATCACCGTTTAATTAAAATCGAGTCGGAATGCAATTTAACACAAATTAAATGTTTCGAACAGTTAAAAAAAGTAAAATTTGTTCTGTAAACATCGAGCAATTATTTATCGAAAGCGTATTTTAACAAATGTTATTATTTTATGGAAATACACAAAATTTCTCATTTTTACTTGTCATAAACATCCCGTTTAGAAACTTTCTTTTTTAGAATATTTTAGTTTCAGACTAGGGAAAAATATTTTTGATGATTGAGAAATCATACCTTTTTACGAGGGCTATTCAGAAAGTAGATTACGTTTTTGGATAAAAAAAAAACTAAGTACAGGAAAAAAAATGTATTATATATATTTGAAAGAGGAACTAAAATACTATTTTTCGACATAATCGCCAAACAAATTTAGACATTTGTCATATCGGTGAACTAGCTTTGAAATTCCCGTGTCGTAGAATTCCGCCGCCTGTGACGCCAGCCAGTCAGTCACGCCCGCGCGGAGATCTGCGTCGTCATCGAAGCGCTGTGTTGCAAGCCAAGTCTTCATCTTCGGGAATAAGTGGAAATCACTAGGTGCCAGGTCCGGACTGTAGGGTGGATGAGGGAAAATCTCCCACTTGAAGGCCGTCAAGACGTCTTTTGTTCGATTTGCCGTGTGAGGGCGGGCATTGTCGTGCAAAAACAACACTTTTGCACTCAGTTTTCCTCTCCGCTTGTTCTGGATAGCTCGTCTTAAGTTTCGTAATGTTTGGCAATACCTTTCTGAGTTTATGGTTGCTCCACGTTCTAGGAAGTCAACCAGAAGAACACCTTTCCTGTCCCTCACGGGCGTGACTGACTGGCTGGCGTCACAGGCGGCGGAATTCTACGACACGGGAATTTCAAAGCTAGTTCACCGATATGACAAATGTCTAAATTTGTTTGGCGATTATGTCGAAAAATAGTATTTTAGTTCCTCTTTCAAATGTATATAATAAAATTTTTTTCCTGTACTTACTTTTTTTTTATCCAAAAACGTAATCTAGTTTCTGAATAGCCCTCGTATTACGGTTATTTGTCTATTGCTAACAAAAACCAGATTATTTGGGCAATATGTTTTACTTGGATACATGAGTAGCAAATTTGTTCAAAATCGTTCAAACCAATTTCAATGAAACCTCATTTTTGTTAATTTTTAAGTAGTTATTTTTCCACCAAAGGCTCAGCGTGATGTTTAACAAACTAGATAAATTCATTCATCTTAAGTCGACGGATTAATTTATTATAATTATACTTTGAAATGTTTCTTTGTTGATCAAAATAAAGTGCTGTTTTCATTCAATGCTATTTAGAGAACTGACAGTCATTTCTTAAGAAAATTTTTGGCGGCTTCCAGAAATTCTTGCGAACTTTCCATAGTCACGATTTTTTAAGTCCATCTAAGGCCGAATGGCCAACAAATGCGGAGCTGAGTTGCGCTGAACTGAGGCAAGCGGAACGGAGCTGAACGGAATGAAGATCAAAGGCAGTCAGAAGTGGGATTCAGTCAGCTTAAAGAACTTAAATTTAATTATTTAGAGCTAATGTAACGGATTTTAAAAAACTCTTACGTTTAAAAACCGTAACCTAGGCAACGGTAACGAGAAATAATAAGTTTGGAGGCGTGGTCAACATGGGAAGCGGAGTCAGCGTCAAAACCGAACAAGACAGAGTCAAACCTGCCCGGAGCGGAGCCCAGCGACGCCACTTGACTCCGTTTAGCTCTGTTACGCTTTCAATAGCCGCACTTACATTACTAACAATAGGCTAAATTATGAATGGGTAGTATGCTCCGCTTAGCGCATTCGGTGGTCACCCGGTCTAAAACTGTCTGTAACGGTAATTATTTATTTATAAAATACAGATTATAAACGGTAACTAAGTAATTTTTCCAACAATTGTTGCATTTCCTTAATTTTAATTGTTATTGTTTTTAATTACACGTCTTTTAATCTATTCTTTTTTTTAAATTTTTGTTTCCCTTTGTCAGCCACCAAGATTATGTCTTAAACACACAAAAAATATTTTTACCTGCTACACACAGCCATCAGTTTTTCATAGTGTATTCTGTTTATTTTTCTCTGAATAATGGAACATAAAAATTACCTTTACGCTATTCCATTTTTTCCCACTCGTCCCCAACCCAAAACGTTTTTACCTGCAAATGAAAACGAAGGCGAACCGAAACCAAAAACTAAAGAAGAAGAAGAAAAAGAGAAAATGCTCGAAACAGATAAATTCTTTTTCCTTGAAATAGCTGTTGATTCAGTAGACATTACGGAGGAAGAACCGGTGAAGTTAAGCGAAGAAAATATGTCAGCAGAGTTAGAAGAAAAAGTGATTGCAAAGTCAGGTAAAGTGCCTCTAATGCAAGTACGTATTGAATTCGAACCGCTGATTAATGCTGTATTATGCCAAGACGATTTCACGCAAGATATAAAAGGATCGCAGGAGATGGTGGCTGGTAAGGTTGTGTACGGAGTGGAGAACAAGCCTGAAGAAGGAAGTGCTGGAGAAACGAATGCCGACGAGAAGGAAGAGGAGAAAGACAGAGTGATGCAATTCAACAATAAATGCGGTTAGTAATAAACATTAAACTAAACAGTTAGTTTTTATCGCTCCGCCAATATTACAATCCGAGTATAAGCCTGGGAGACAATGTTGTATTGAGGTATATCAATATTTAGGGAACTACAAGAAAAAAAAACAAATAAATTTTATTAAGTAAAAAAAAGTATTAACGGGCTTTAGAATACGATCAGGAAAAGTGTTCAAAAACCTAGAGCTGAAACGTAATTAGGTATTTATTGTTATCTAAAGTCACCTATCTCGTTCTGCGTCTACCCTAATTTACGCGTACATTTGGTTTTTGAGGTTATGAGGTTTTATCACCCTGGCACTGCAATCAAAGGACCTATTGTGCAACTAAGCCTCTTGGATTTAGTAGACGAGTGCTTTCAGTGAGTCTAAGCAGCCTAATGACTGGAGGTCCTCATAGCCCTGGTTCTTTTGCCTCTTACTGGAAAAAGCTTCACAATCACAGTTTATATGGCCTTTAACTTCCTTCTTGCATAACATTCACACGGTTTTTCCTTGGTACATTCTTATTCTGTTCATGTGCACCATAAGACCACACCGCCTTGTAATGAGTGCCATGGTTGTCCTCTGCCTAGGATATTAATGTTCCTGGCTGACAACCCTCTAATCTTGTCATCGTTAGTTCTGTAAATGTTGTCTTTCTCACATCAAAGGTTTTATCTCTGAGAGGTATCCTGCTTCTAGGTTCACTTATAAGCTCCTTTGCTATGGTTTCGTTTCTTTTGAGTTTTTGCTTTTATTCTCGTGAAAACGTTCTGTTCATCTATCAGTTGAGGTTCACTGTCACCTTACTAATTTTAGATGTTTAACACCATATTCTCACTTTATCCACTACAGATTAAGTAGGTCCGCCTACAGTATGCTGTCAATCATTGCTTTTAGGTTCCATGGTCTTAAAAACAACTACAATTTCGTCTCTTTACATGATACATTTTCTCCCCATCTCCACTTTTGACAATTGCTTACGGTTCCCTAGATTTGAATGCTGCTTTCCACCCATCCATAAAAATCCTACAAGTAGCTGGAGAAATAAAATGTTCGCACATACAGAGCTCCTCACGCACAGGTGTAAAACAGGAGGTCGTCTGGTATCCACGACTTAAGTATCACGTACTTAAACTATGCTTCCACTCAGCCACACAGACTTCAGCGTGCTGTTTCATCTTGGCTTGGGATGAAGGGAGGTCTTACGAGGGGAACATAAGGAAAACCCAAGAGAAGGTAGATGAAGAAAGGTTAGATATGCCAAAACAGTACTTGTGAACCTCTGAGGGTGCAACTACCCTCAGATGCAAGTAAAATATAACTTACACGACAGCAGAAGATAAAAAAATGAAATACTCTATTTTTCACAAAAGTTTGGTTATTTAATCTCCGACCATTTGTCGATCAACGTTCAAACTTTTATAGAAGTAATTCAACAGTAACTTCCAAAAACTATTACACCATCGGATAATTAAAATTAAAAATATGCACTGATATATTAGTTATAACTACTGCATAACACTTTATTTACGTTTATTTTAAGCGTGCAGTGGATTTTGAAACAACCAATGTTTGCAGGAATATCGTGCCTGTTTCCGATGTCTTCAAAGGATTTAATAGAATCATTTCAGCGTCACCCAGTTAAAATCCTCGTGTACAGGTCCAATAACGAAGAATTCGACGAAAACGACGTGATTGGTGAACTTGAGTTTCTTATCGATGAAGAATTCAGTAGGTGTGTTTCACAAGCTGCTGATATTCAGTTTGCAGAAAATCTTCCGAAATCGACAATAAAACAAGACATTTACGTGGCGAAAAATTCCAGGAACGAAGAAACTGCAAAACTGTCTTTGGTTATACGTCTGGTCTGTTTTGGAAGTGTTATTGTGACACATTGCCAGCGACAACAGTCCAGTAATACTTATGTTTTTAGAAATTCGCCCATTGTTGAAAGTTTCAAGTACCAACAGTACTTGTTCGAGAGAAGTTCCTCTAATACTAACTCGACACTTACTGACAACGAATCAAAGTGCAACTGTATGAAGCAAAATACCAGATTTATGTGTCCTCATCAATCCAATTTGTGTACTTGTGTTTGTTGCTGTTCGAATACAATTTGTAGAAACTGAAATGTTTTAACAATATTGATTGTTAATTAAAGGTTCAAAAATGTAAAAAGCAGAAAAAAACACTAGCTGATTTTGTAATATTAAGGTGCCTAAATAACAAACTAATTTTAAATTGAGACACTATTTTAAAAAATAACAATACTATGAATTGTTTTAATGTTTTTATATTGGTAACTCCAAAGCTGGGATAATTAAAACTATACATTTTCTAAATTTTTCAGTTTTACACATTTTTTTATAAATGGTGCAAAAAACTTCCCAATTTAAATGCAGTGTAAAGATAAGAATCATAAAATCGACTTTAAACTCTCGAAATCAGTACAGCACAATTTTCTCAATGTTAACAAAATATGACGAATTGTACTTCAAGTCAATTTATCAAATTTGCTATTGGCAAACCAAGTTGATATACATATCAAATTTCATCAAAATTTATCTCTCTCTCTCACACACACACACGCGCGCGCACGCACGCACGCACGCACGCGCGCGCGCACACACACACACACACACACACACACACACACACACAAGATTTTATACAATTTTAAATGGAACTATATTTTGACGTCATTGCTGTTTACAATTACATGGAGTATGTTATATATACTACGCCAAGTGTGACGCTATTGCTGTTTGTCACCCACGTAGCGTTCACAATCCCATAATCATTCGAATATAAACGCACAACCGTGTTATAGTCCAGACACTTGGCAAACGGCCTGCGAAGAATTTCTCACGCGTGTAGCAAAATTCGCCTCCACAGTCCAGCAACACAAAGTCTACCAATCTGAGTCTACAAACCGTTACTACTCAGCGGTAGTGAAGCAAATATGGGATGAGAGTGGGGACTCGACCTCTCACTCGCACATGTGTTCTCACTCTCTGTCCCACTGGTGTTCTTCAGCAGACCGTTTTTTAATCGGCTGACCTAAGTTCTTCACACATAATTACTAGGTTCTTAAGGTAATTAAACAACAAAAAGTTTCTACTGGTTTTATTATTAATTACACGCATTTAATTAATCTTTTTCGCAATAAAAACACGTTACATTCCTTTGCGCCATGGTAATTATGAGTTTATGCGGGTCACCTTTGTTTCCCTTAGTCTCCGCACTTTTATATTTTGTATTATTACTTTTGTGCATGTAGTAAAGCATTTTGAGATAAAATTACGAAAATTGACAAATCGCTCGGAGTGCAGATTTACCAGAAATTTAAAAGAACTAGTAACGTTTGTTTTTATATGAATCATTTATAGGACCGCATTTAGGAGTAAATGTCAGCTAAGGATCTATTTTGTCACCGCGTTTTTTTTTTTTCAGGAAATATTAGTGGAAATCCCTGTCATTTGACACGAAAAGCCTGCATCCGCACCCAAGTCTTTGTGTTTTGTCTGTTCGCCCAGTGAGTCATTGTTAGTTGAGTTGTTTTGTTTGTAAATACAGAGAGTTCAAACAGTGACGGAAAGTTATTGCAAAATAAGAAAGCTACTTTCTTCTACGTCTTAGTTACAAAAACTGTTGAAAGTTAGCCCCATTATGCTAATCACAGAACTGAATACGACGGTGAAAAGTGCCCTACGGTATGACTGTACCAAACACGTCTACCATCATGCGGCTGTACGACAAGATCCAAGAGACAAGCAGTGTGACAGACACACCAAAGAGTAGTCGACTTAAAGTGCTAACACCGGAAAAGTTGGTTAACGTGCAAATGGTTGGTACGACGCCTGTCTAGTAGAGATGATACTATCTGTGAAATATTGTTATATGTGAAAATTGATACTACTACTCTTCAATATCTGTCAAATTAATCTATGAACTGTGAAATAATGTCTTGCCCGATCTGTTATATAACTATTTCTTCTTCATATAGGCTATATAAATCAGAAAAAAACAAACAAAATCAAGTATTTTACCTACACAAATACACAATGCTTCTATACAATTATTCTTCTACACAACACTATTTGTGCAAAAAACATTCGCTGTACTAAATAAATAATACCAACAACAAGCTAAATTTGGCGGGAAACAACTGTGCGCGCGCAGTTAACATATCAATATTTATCTCGTCAGTAATTCCGCACTGACAAAAGTGTGAACTGTGAAAATTTCAACTAGTCAGTCTGGTCTGTCTGTTGGTAGTGCCCACACGGTAGTACGCAAGTGTATCCGCACAGATACTACATTAAAGATGTATTCCTACAGAACTCATGTTGTTCACGCATTGTTACCTGAAGACAATGTAAAACGTGAAACTTTCTGTCAATGGCTCCCGTCCTATGTAACGCTCCATGAGTTTTTTTTTTTTTTAACGTCCGACTATTGTGCACACTTGGGCTAATGCAGACGATGGGATGATTTATAGCGTATGAAAATGCCAAGCCCTCGCCGGGAATCGAACCCGGGTCCTCGGGGTGAAAGCCTAGTACGCTATCCACTAGGCCACCGAGACGGCTACGCTCCATGAAGATGAGCTCCATGATTGGTTTTTCTTATCTTACAAACCATATTGCATCTTGATGGACACGTAACTTCACAGAATAATCGATTTTTGGCTACGAACTATGAGATACACATCTTTGCTCTTTGCTCTCACAAAAATTATGAGTTTGTGCAATGTCACGAAGCCGAATCTTTGCTCTTTGCTCTCATAAAAATTAGGTGTTGGTGCAATGTTACGAAGCCGCATCTTTGCTCTTTGCACTCACAAAAATTAAATGTTTGTGCAGTATCACGAAGCCGAATCTTTGCTCTTTGCACTCACAAAAATTAGGTGTTTGTGAAATGTCGCGAGGCCGAATCTTTGCTCCTTGCTCTCACAAAAATTAGATGTTTATAGCATGTTACGAAGCCAAATCTTTGCTCTTTGATCTCACAAAAATTAGATGTTTATACAGTGTCACGAAGCAGCATCTTTGCTCTTTGCACTCACAAAAATTAGGTGTTTATACAGTGTCACGAAGCAGCATCTTTGCTCTTTGATCTCACAAAAATTAGGTGTTTGTGCAATGTCGCGAAGCCGAATCTTAGCTCTTTGCACTCACAAAAATTAGGTGTTTATGCAATGTCACGAAGCAGCATCTTTGCTCTTTGCACTCACAAATATTAGGTGTTTATACAGTGTCACGAAGCAGCATCTTTGCTCTTTGATCTCACAAAAATTAGGTGTTTGTGAAATGTCGCGAGGCCGAATCTTAGCTCTTTGCACTCACAAAAATTAGGTGTTTGTGCAATGTCGCGAAGCCGAATCTTTGCTCTTTGATCTCACAAAAATTAGATGTTTATACAGTGTCACGAAGCAGCATCTTTGCTCTTTGATCTCACAAAAATTAGGTGTTTGTGCAATGTCGCGAAGCCGAATCTTTGCTCTTTGCACTCACAAAAATTAGGTGTTTGTGCAATGTCGCGAAGCCGAATCTTTGCTCTTTGATCTCACAAAAATTAGATGTTTATAGCAATGTTACGAAGCCAAATCTTTGCTCTTTGATCTCACAAAAATTAGGTGTTTGTGCAATGTCGCGAAGCCGAATCTTTGCTCTTTGCACTCACAAAAATTAGGTGTTTGTGAAATGTCGCGAAGCCGAATCTTTGCTCTTTGCACTCACAAAAATTAGGTGTTTGTGCAATGTCACAAAAATTAGGTCTTTTGTGCAATGTCACTTGAAGCCGAATCTTTGCTCTTTGATCTCACAAAAATTAGGTGTTTGTGCAATGTCGCGAAGCCGAATCTTTGCTCTTTGATCTCACAAAAATTAGGTGTTTGTGCAATGTCGCGAAGCCGAATCTTTGCTCTTTGATCTCACAAAAATTAGGTGTTTGTGCAATGTCGCGAAGCCGAATCTTTGCTCTTTGCACTCACAAAAATTAGGTGTTTGTGCAATGTCGCGAAGCCGAATCTTTGCTCTTTGATCTCACAAAAATTAGGTGTTTGTGCAATGTCGCGAAGCCGAATCTTTGCTCTTTGATCTCACAAAAATTAGGTGTTTGTGCAATGTGAAGCCGAAATGCACTCACAAAAATTAGGTGTTTTGATGTCCGAAGAATCTTTAGAATCTTTGTCTTTGCAACTCACAAAAATTAGGTGTTTGTGAAATCTTTGCTCCTGTCAAAAATTAGGTGTTTGTGCAATGTTGCGAAGCCGAATCTTTGCTCTTTGCACTCACAAAAATTAGGTGTTTGTGCAATGTCAAAAATTAGGTGTTTGTGCAATGAAGCCGAATCTTTGCTCTTTGATCTCACAAAAATTAGATGTTTATAGCAATGTTCAATGCGAAGCCAAATCTTTGCTCTTTGATCTCACAAAAATTAGGTGTTTATGCAGTGTCATGAAGCCGCATCTTTGCTCTTTTGTCTCACAAAAATTAGGTGTTTGTGCAATGTCATGAAGCCGCATCTTTGCTCTTTTTATCTCACAAAAATTAGGTGTTTATGCAATGTTACGAAGCCGAATCTTTGCTCTTTGATCTCACAAAAATTAGGTGTTTGTGCAATGTCGCGAAGCCGAATCTTTGCTCTTTGCACTCACAAAAATTAGGTGTTTGTGCAATGTATCACGAAGCCGAATCTTTGCTCTTTGATCTCACAAAAATTAGGTGTTTGTGAAATGTCGCGAAGCCGAATCTTTGCACTACACGGGATGCACTCGTAACTAGATTAGCGAAAATTCAGCTAGAATTAGGACGCAGGTTAGAATATATTCAGTAACCTAGGTAAGTTTTTCGCGTTATGTTGATCCAAACTATGCTAACTGGTATATTAAATCATACGAAACGGAAAACGTACTAGGCGAAATTACTGTGTTCTGTTTAATAAAAAGAAATATTTGCACAAAGAAGTTTTCTGTATTATAATTTCTATAAAATATTTTCTTGTACAGTATATTGTTGCTCAGATTTTCCCTCCAATTTTGCAGCATAAATAAATAAAAAAAGGATATCTCCTTACTACAAAGCGTCCTTTTGTAGTAAAATTTTTTTGTATTACTTTTCCATATTGTGTTTGTATATTACAAAAGATTGCATCTTGTACATCTAAGGATACAGTATTACAGAAGGAAAATAAATATTATCTTGCGGTAAATATGCAAGGAAATGTTACAGCATTTCAATGTCCAGTTGAATATTATAGTATTTTTAATTTATTTTTTTCAATTTCGTATTTTTAATAAATCGCTTTTGTTTCGTTTAATAGAGTCAATATAAAGTAACCATACAACTCATTCTTAACATATCCCGGTCTTTTATCAATTTGGACTAAAAGAATCTTGTATTTAATTGTTTGTACTTTGTTATCGTAGTGTTGAAAGACCGTCATCTTGAATTTGTATTATAAAAAAAATATTTGCCTACATCATAGTTTTGATTCATGGTTTTAAAAAAAACGTACTACAATGCCGAGTTTTTATCCGTAGAGCCTGAATATTTCTGGATGTATAACCAACATATATCGTCTTCACGCGGCTTTCGGAGATATCACTAGTCGGGCGGAAGGCGATCGGCGCAGGAACGTGTGAAGTCACGAGTTGATGTTTTGGAGCAGATTTATTTACTGAAGTAGTTTTCATAGCCATTGATCAAAGCCGGGAAGGAGTGAGAACGATAGGCAATATTGTTAGAAAAAACTAAATGTCTAATAACTAGGGTAAAAGAAGTATTTCCAGTCATATCTTTACAGGGACGTTCTCTTTATTTCGTTCCTCATAACTACTTCTTGAATTATTTTTCATTTTATAAAAACCCAAGGGTTATAGTCTTGGAAACAGAGAAACAATGTGAATTAAATAGGAGGTACTTACTACGCCCTTCATTTGCCTCTTGTTTGCAGGACTGCCTTCAAGTATGTTGAGACTTAGGTGTAATCGTGCTACATGTTATATGTAAGTATTCTGCCAAGTGTTATGTGTAAGTGGTATGCGCAATTGCTTAGTACATTTTTAAGTGTTACTTATACGTGTTAAGTGTATGAATTATGTATAGTTTTAAGTTTAGTGTTTAGTGTAATGTTGTGTTTTTGTAGTGTTAGGTTTAAATGTGAAGTATTTGTGTTACGTGTATCTGTTAAGGTAAGTGTTAAAAGAAAATATTGGTTGTAAGTGTTAGTAGTAAGTGTTAAGTGTAGGTGTTTAGTTAAATTGTTAAGTGTAGGTGTTCAGTTAAGTGATAAGTGTAGGCGAGCAGTGTTGTGTAGGTGTGTCTATTTATTTCGGGTTAATCAGCCGGACTTATGGGCGTTAGTGGCGGTTCGAACTACGTCAGCTAATCAGGCCACTGTTTGTGTGTGTGTGTGTGTGTGTGTGTGTGTGTGTGTGTGTGTGTGTGTGTGTGTGTGTGTGTGTGTGTGTGTGTGTGTGTGTGTGTGTGTGTGTGTGTGTGTGTGTGTGTGTGTGTGTGTGTGTGCGTGTGTGTGTGTGTGTGTGTGTGTGTGTGTGTGTGTGTGTGTGTGTGTGTGTGTGTGTGTGTGTGTGTTGTGTGTTTTTATACATGTCTTTATACATATACATGTCTCCTTAATGTCGTAAAAATAAAATTTAATTATAGGTCCTATATTCATCTATTAAAATATTAATATTACAACTAGAGCTAATACAGTTTTTTTCTAGTCTGTAAAACTTCAAATGTTTTAATTAACAATCAACTTAAAAATTATACAATTTCTATAAATTGCATTTAGTTTTCAGAAGTACTCGAACAGCGACAGACACAAGTACACAAATTGGATTGTTCAGGACACATAAATTTGGTATTTTGCTTCATACAGTTGCACTTTGATTCGTTGTCAGTAAGTGTCGAGTTAGTATTAGAGGAACTTCTCTCGAACAAATACTTTTGGCACTTGAAACTTTCAACAATGGGCGAATTTCTAAAACCATAAGTATTACTGGACTGTTGTCGCTGGCAATGTGTCACAATAACACTTCCAAAACAGACCAGACGTATAACCAAAGACAGTTTTGCAGTTTCTTCGTTCCTGGAATTTTTCGCCACGTAAATGTCTTGTTTTATTGTCGATTTCGGAAGATTTTCTGCAAACTGAATATCAGCAGCTTGTGAAACACACCTACTGAATTCTTCATCGATAAGAAACTCAAGTTCACCAATCACGTCGTTTTCGTCGGATTCTTCGTTGTTGGACCTGTACACGACGACTTTAACTGGGTGACGCTGAAACGATTCTATTAAATCCTTTGAAGACATCGGAAACAGACACGATATTCCTGCAAACATTGGTTGTTTCAAAATCCATCGCACGCTTTAAATTAACGTAAATAAAGTGTTAAAACTTAGCAAACATTGTTATTAAAAAACTATCCCAAAGTTCCTGTTCTGATAGTTATCGATTTTAAATCTTTTTATATGAAGTATATGACAGGAATAGATTTGTGCTTAACCAGAAAGCTACCAGAAACCATAACAGTCATTTGTTTACATAATGGGGCTTGGATCTATTTTTCAGCGTCTAGTGGTCTTTGTATACGATACCATGGTTTCGAAACGTTACACTTTCATCATCAGGTCGTATTATTGGTCAAATACCTGCTGCGAACATTTTAATTTAACAGATTTAACAAAACATTGAAACACATATCACAACCACTATACAAACACACGATATTATTAAAAGGCAAAACGATAAATTTTAATTTGGCCAAACACTACCGCGCAACTCGTATGTCGTTACAGTCCGGACCGCGGAGCTTCGTCGGTACTAGCGCATCCATATAACTGATTTTATTACATAAATGTAATGTCTAAATGTTGGTGTGGATGTCTTCGAATGTATGGGGGGGGGTTTTCCTAGGAGATGTTCTGCGGAAGCCGAGTTTGTAGATAATGTACTTCTGGGTATGTGTTCTCTAAATCTTTCACCCCGAGGACCCGGGTTCGATTCCCGGCCAGGGCTTGGCATTTTCATACGCTATAAATCATCCCATCGTCTGCATTAGCCCAAGTGTGCATAATAGGACGTTAAACACAAAAAAAAAATTGTCTTCATTCGTATTTGCAACTGACTTTTTTAGTTAGTTTTTTTTTGGCTTAAAGTTTATTCGCATTTTGTTGAATGTGTGTTTGTTTAGGATTATGACCTATTCTTCCCATCAGTGGTCTATCCACTCACCTCGTAAAGGCTACCGCTGTTTCGAAACTCTATAGTTTCATCTTCAGGCCGTGATACAAAATGTTAAATCCCTCTGTCGAGGTCGTCACAAAGTCAAACAAAACATTAAAAACATACGTCACAAAAACTGAGCACAATTACACAATTAAAATATTTACTATGAAATTCGGCTTGGCCGAGCGACACGCGCGACTCGTAAGTCGTTACATTCCGGACTAGTACGTCGAGAGTTAAGCTATAGAGTTTCGAAACCGCGGTAACCTTTATGAGGTGAGTGGATAGACCACTGACGGGAAGAATAGGCCATAATCCTAATTACTTTAATATGTGGTCCGGTGGTTATGTTACAAGAATATATTTGTTTCTCAGGAATTATTTTTTTTAATTTTTGGCAATGAATATGTTGACATTTTTTTCCCGGCAAAAAACCGTAAAGGTTATAATCGCCGAGTATTTCAACAACTGATCCTTCAGGAAACCGCAATGTAATTTATTGTATTTACTTCGTAGCTTTCTGTGTCCAAAGGGAGTGAGATTAATCTATGTATAAAACTATTGTATGATGCCAATATTGTATGGATGGTGGGGTGAGAGATGTATTGTCTGCCGTAAACGCTGTACTTAAAAGTATTTACTTTTGAAATTGATAGTCCACACTTCCAGCGTGTAATGGAGGTTTGTTGTATTGTGTTTTTTAAGAATTTTAGTTGTCTATTACTGCCTTCGAAAGAACAAATATCTACATACCTATAGTAAACAAACTACTTTCCCTCTTGTGATTCTTATCAGACCAAAAGTAATAATGAAATCTGTTTACAGTTGAATTATTACGCGTGACCCTTTTGTTAAGTTGAGCTGAAAACAAACTAAGACGTGCGCATGCGCCACCCACCTTCATTCAAAGTCATCCGAACTGTACAGACCCTTATCTACATTCTTAAAGACATTGATCGAAACACAAACATTTCACAGCAGAAGTAAGCTGAGATAATAAATAAAGTGATTCATAAATCATTAGATTTATAACAAATATACAGACGTCTTTAGCCCATTTCCCTTTACATTCCTGTTTTCTATCGCTCAGTATCTGCGCGGAAAGATCCACCACATAAATCCGACAGTACACGCCAGTACAGAAAAGTGGTGATAGATCATCATCGTACCAGTGAAAGGAATATATATTGACTATGTTTAACTGGCACTGTCTGCTACTGGCAGGCTGGTAGCCTCAGTTACTGCGAAGAATGTGTTGCACGATGCAAATCACAACGTACCAAACTAGTTATAGCTGTTGCAATTAATTTGGGCTCCTGACTTCAGACAGCTGGGACTAGGTACATGGGAGTAGATGGTGTTCTATAATAGTTTCTAATATTTGCCAAGCTATATCAACTGTTAACGTTACAATTTCTTGTTAGTAGCAGCGAGGATGTAAGCCCAAACTTTACTGGCAACGTGTAAACAAGTTTTAGGTTATAGCGCGAAATTATCGTATATTAGCAAAATGCTTGAAGTATTCCTAACCACATTTATTATTGTTCCGTTGCGTCACTTTTTCTTTCTCCTCTTCCTCCTCATTAACGCTCGTTTCTTCAACACTTCCATCATCAGGCGTGTTCCCTGCATCGTACACTACTTTACCAGCCAGCATCTCCCGGGATCCTTTTATTCCTTGCATAAAGTCTTCATTTATCACCACGTTAAACAACGGCCCAAATTCAATACGTACTTTCAATGGCTGTTCGTTTAAGTTTGGCGGTTCTTCTACCATTTCGATTGAATCAACAACTGCTTCAAAGGAAAAGAATTTTTCTTCTTCGAGAGTTGTTTCTTGTTCGATTTCTTCTTTAATGTGTTCTGCTTCTTTGGCTTGAGCGGGAAATAACGGAACGGTATATGGGTAGCTTGTGTAAGACATTCTGTACATTGGTTTGTAAAACAGAAGACAGAGGTGACAAAAATTCTGTAAGATCAAAATATTAACTTAAATTATTGTAAAAATAGAAACATAAATTTTGAATAAATTTGACTAAATGAAACTTAAAATGGAATTAAAAATAATTCCATAAAGTTTAGTAATTGTTAAGAACATTGCTTAGTTACAATCAGATCTATTATATTTGTGCGAAATAAAGCATGGACTGGGCTGTCGGAAGTGAAGATTTTCGAAAGTAACTTAAATTTTCTTTAAACATGTCACCGTCAGGCTGTTGCATTGAAGCCTTACTGAATTTCTGTTAAAAAGTGGTGTTTTAAAAATACCTATCCTAGCTCAGTTTTTAAATAAACAAAAGTACTTTGGAAATCCGCTCCCATCAGGTCAGTGAGACAACTGCGTACGGCGATTATTTCAATTTTACACTTGCCACAGCCTTCGAGATATCGAAATCAAAATTCGAATTATCTGTCTTCCCAACAGTCATTGGTTGCGATAACCAATGCTGAATTGCAATTATCCACGATACTAAGATAATATTAGACTACTTTTAAGAAATCTGATTAAAAAAGAGCTTCGTAATAATAAAATGTACAATTACAAATTCGTTACAATTTTCAAGAATCTATAAATTCAAAATTAATAAATCCAAAATATCAGTGCAAACTTTTTGCGATAAAGAGAATATAAAGTTACAAAAAAAACATTTTAAATTACAGTTTTGAAACCACGTTTATAAGCTACTGAACACAACCTTACAACGCATTATTACGCTAAACGCTTCCCGTTACACGTTCTTGTGAGGTGTTCAACCTAACCGCAAGATTGAAGGGGTATGTAAAAATATAATTTAATATAAACGTACTAGAATGGTAGCCCTTATTAGAGATATGCGAGCGCTTGCGGCAGAGTGTTCAAATACAGTTAAATAGATAATGGTCCTGTCCTGTCCTTGCAGTTTGCAGCGTTCGTAGCGGCAAATAATCCGATATTTGGACTTCAGCCTCTGATATCGAGCACGCTTTCTATAATGGTTGCTGTACTTCTAATATAATAGAAGTATAATACCACTGAAGTATAGCATTCAATTGTATAACCTGCTCCACTAATGTAGGATTATGTAGAATTACGTGACCAGCAAAGATAAATTTAACCTGCAAACAGTTTGTAGGTTTATCACTGTTTAACTATTCTATATAGGCCTGCAAAGAAAGTGAAAAAACCAATTTTGATGCATTGATGGGAATATATTTCGTTTTCAAAACATTTTGAGCTAAAAAAGTCCGTGCTACAAGGACGTCTGTGTGTGTGTGTGTGTGTGTGTGTGCGCGCGCGCGCATGTGCGTTCGTGTGCTCGTGAGTTTGTGTGTGTGCCCGTGCGCGTGCGCGTGGCGTGTGCGTGTCCGTGCTCGCGCGCGCGCGCGTGTGTGTGTGTATGCGCGCGTGCGTGTGAGCGCGTGCGCGCGTGCGTGTATGTGTGTGTGCGTGCGTGTGCGCGTGGGCATTTGCGTGCGTGTGCGTGTGTGCGTATATGTGTGCGATGTGTGTGCGTGCGCGCGTATATGTGTGTGTACGTGCGCGCGCGCGTGTGCGTGCGTGTGCTCTTAAGTTTGTGTGTGTGCCCAAGCGCGTGCGCGTGGCGTGTGCATGTCCGTGTGTGCGCGTGCGCATTTGCGTGCGTGTGCGTGTATGTGTGCGATGTGTGTGTGTGTGTGTGTGTGTGTGTGTGTGTGTGTGTGTGTGTGTGTGTGCGTGCGTGCGTGTGTGAGTGTGTGTGTGTGTGTGTGTGTGTGTGTGTGTGTGTGTGTGTGTGTGTGTGTGTGTCTGTGTGTGCACGTGCGTGTGCGTGTGCGTACGCGCGCGTGTGTGTGCGCACGTGTGTGTGAGTGTATGTGTGTGTGCGTGCGTGCTTGCGTGCGCGTGTTTGTGTGTGCGTGCACGTGTGTGTGTGTGTGTGTGTGTGTGCGCCCGCTCGCGCGTGCACGTGTGTGTGTGTGCGCGTGTGCACGTGTGTGTGCGCGCGTGTGGGTGTGGGTGTGTGCGTGTGTGCGCGCGCGTGCGTGTGCGTGTGTATGTAAATTTGATGAAATTTAGCATATCCCTAATAGTGTCATGCAGAACACAGTGAAGTGTAAACAGTTTTCCTTGTACTGTAAATGGTAATGTTTGAAATTCAAATTTAAAATATAGTTTCTGTTTAAAACTTAAAGTATTGTAATCATTTTTGGAGAAAGAACTGTTAAATTCAATGATTGTAAGCAAAAAAAAAAAAAAAACAAATTTTTAATACAGTTTTGACATTTGGAATAGGAGAAAACTCTGTTAGTTAATTTAAAAACTCAACTTAGAGACCCATGGAAAAATATAAAACATTTTTTGTAATTTATTTCTCAAATATACAAAAGTTTCTAAATTTATAGTAAATAAGATTATATTTATAAATATATAAAATTCTTAATGGTTGAAATGTGAGAAAATAAACATTATTCTTAACACAAATGTCTGAAAAATACCTCCAAACATACAGTTGTATACAACAATATGTAAATTCAAATAAAACCACATAATTTATATACCATTTTGAAGAAAATTATTCACTAAATAATAATGTAAATAAGTATGACATTTGTTTGGAGAAAACAATTTTAAAAATATATTTATTGAGAAAGTGATTTTTTTCTCTGTCAAATTTACAAAAAACTTGTTTATATTCACCATTTGAAAAAATAGCAAGCATTTTTTAAATTTTTTAAGATTTACAAAAGTTTCTAAATTTCATCCTGAAGAGAACAATATAATTTATTTTTCAATAACTTCATAACTTTTTATGTTACGGTCGAAAAAATGAAATTAGTACACATTTTCGGAGAGAATATTTTGCAATCATTTAATGTCGGTATGAAAACAAATTTACAAACAATACTAATAGATATCATGAAATTAATGATACATGTTAAAAGAATGTTAAAGTTATTAAAAATTAAAGAATGTTACTTTAGTGGAAAAAACCTGAAGAAGAAAAATAAATAAAATAAAAATAGGTTAGGTATATAGCCTACTAATAAATTCACTTTTATTCACTTAAAATCACTTTTCATCTCACACATTATTATCTAATAACAAATGTTCAAACACTTCAAAACACCAAACAATTATTACAAAACTTACATTTTCTAATGATATTCACGAAATATATACTTTGCAAACTGTACTCTCTACAAAGACTTTGCAGACAATTATTATACAGCTGCCGCGCAAACCGTAAAAATCGTGCACTTTTAGCTTCGAAATAGAATATTAGACCTTTGGATTTCGTAGACGGCAAATATACTATTTTATAGAGTAATAACTTTTAATCTATTTCATAGAACAAACTGCGTTCAGTTTTAGCATAAAATAGGCTAGTAATCGTTGTTTTCAATGAGGTCTGTATTTCGCAGATTTCTACATCAAATGTTGACCATAGTTTGAAAAATCATATAGATACCAAACTATAACTTGTAGACAAATATGGTCAACAGATGAAATCTACAGGAAGATCTAATCTTTCAAACAATACCAACGAAAATCATGTGGCTAATGATTTACTCGGTTGAATGTTTTTTTGAAAATTGGCATTTTGACAAATTCCACTCGCAGTATTGCAAGCAACTGTAGCTCTTCTAGTTTGTGCGTTTGTTTACGATTTTATTAAAACAAATTAAAGCAAACTTTATAAATCTAAAACATGCTAGAATAAAGCTTAGAATCTCTACTTTCTAATGGTATTTATTTTATTAAGATTGCAACAGGATAAATGTGTTAAAACAGTGTGTTAAAGCACTGTCGGTGTTTTCAACGACTTATAAGTCGCTCAGCACTTATAGGTAGAATTAAGTCGTTCAGCGCTTATAGGGGTATAGGTGTTGTTTACCCATATCTCAAAATCGTTTCATAATTTTAAAAAGTCACCCCAAAACATTTTATCAAACATTTTATCATGGTACATAATACACGAAAACGGGTTTTTAAGAAAAAAGATTTTAACGATTTTGATATTTGATTCACGAATATCCAAACGAAACGTACAAGTCGTTATCTCGATCGAATATCGGTATCGACAAAAACCGGAATTCGGTGAAGCAAATTAAATATTTGCACCACGCAGATGTCTCGCTTACGAGATAAAACTGAATTTCCAAAACAAAAGCATCTCTTTTTATTTCCCCCTTTTTTGGAAAATTTGATTGCACCATCGTAATTAGCACTAAACTCTGTACAATTAGCCTTTATAACATTTTATTGCAGTACATTAAAAAAAAAAAAATGAATCCTGGCCGCCGGCAAATTCAGTATCCTAATTTTAACCGATTTTGAACATCCATTATGATTACGACTGTGAAATCAGATTTTCAAAATAACTTTTAAAAAAGTTATGAATTCTAAAGATCTGAAAAGATCAAAAGTTTTGAAAGTGTTGAATGCATTTATGAAACCCAAAAAGTGCTCCTAGAGGCGAGGGCCGGCGGCCATTTCAAAGTCCTGGAACTTCGTTTTACCGTGATGGCCATTACTGAGGTGTAAGAACCTTCTTATCAAGTGGTTACGAAATTTATAAGCACTTGAAAACGTTTGAACCGAAACAGTGGAAGTGATTTTTTCCAGTGTTAGATTTATTGATACATAATCCTTGCTAAGCTCCGGGAATACGGGTATGGGCGTATCCCGAAAACACCGTCAAGCCCTTCAGGCTGGCAAATTTATCCCGCGTAATCATTGCCTGTTTTTTACCCCAAAGGTGGGCGTCATTGCTTCTATTCTTGAATAAAAACCTGGATTTTGAATGGTACGTGTGTATTGTTTAGAATCTCTGATATAAAAGCTCGCACCAGTGTCCCAAACCCGGTTAGGCAGTAATTTTTTATTTAAATAAAAGTTAACGTAATACTACACAACTTATTGTAAGCACAATATATAAATAAAAAAGTAAATGTTCGTTTGTTAAAAATATTTAATCTCCGAAAATTCTTCACCGATTGCTTTGATATTTTGACACAACGTTGCATTTGGATAACCTCATGTTTTTATATACCTACTGTTATATAAATGTCACATCTGTGACAGGTAAACATATTTTTTTAAACAGCGCCATCTGCTGGACGTAAAAGCAACACAATATACTGCATATTTTACGATTCCATTTCAATGTTTCCGAATATATCGTTAAATTGAACCAAACTGAACCACAGCATCAATTGGCCGGGTACAGCTAGTATATAGTAATATATATATATATATATATATATATATATATATATATATATATATATATATATCACATTTTGAGTTTTATAAATAAATGGAATACAAGAAGTGGTCAATAATTGTGGAAGGCACGCAGGCGCGCGCGTGTGAGTACTTCCGCGTATGTGTTTGTGTTAGTAATTTAACCTTCACAAATTTTACCTAATTATAGTAAACTTGGTACAAAATTGATTTTGATTAACGAACATGTCCATGTAATTACCAAAAATAAATTTTGGTGCCAAGTTAAATATAACCGAACCAAAATTTGCGAACTCCTGAGTACTGACACGTATATATAACATTTTTAATATCTGAAAAAATGATGTAGAGGTTATCGGTGCTCATTTCAGGTTCCGTGTCTGGGTCATGCAATTATGTTTCCAATAGCACCCTTTTAAGTGTAAGTACCCAAATAAAAGCTTTATTTACGTGTATTTGTAATTAAATATTTGTTTGTTTGTTCCAGGTATGCAACTAGTATTGAACGATACTTCGTCTATTAAAGTAAGTAAACTATTTATGTAGTTTAAGTGTTTAGAATAACTTGTAATTTGTGAAACATTGAACACAATTAATAAATTTTTGATTAGTGAAAATCCGCGACAATTTTAGATAGCTCAGATACGTTTGTGAACCATAATCCTTAGTACAATTCATGGTAGCAGAAACGTTAACTTCGTTTGCCTTATGCAGGAGTAAACTCATTACTTTTTTTATGATAAAATCATCAGCAGAACAGTGAACCTCGACATGCAGTAACGATTTTCTCTACAGATTGATGTTTGTTCTATACACTTCCACCGGACTACCCTGCCGAGGTCCGGGATTTCCTCAATAACCGTGTCCGTTTTTATCATTATGAAAGTCGGTGTTGCCAACTTGTCACCTCACCCTACAGGCTTTCTGTGCACTTCTCAATCCCTAGACGATCCGGGAACCTCAGCCTTCAGGCTTTCTGTGCACTTCCCAATCCTTAGACGATCCTGGCAGCTCATCCTACAGGCTTTGTGTGCACTTCCCAATCCCTAGATGATTCGGGCACCTCAGCCTTCAGGCTTTCTGTGCACTTTCCAATCCCTAGACGATCCGGGAACCTCAGCCTTCAGGCTTTCTGTACACTTCCCAATCCCTAGATAATCCGGGCACCTCAGCCTTTAGGCTTCCTGTTCACTTCCCAATCCCTAGACGATCCGGGCACCTCAGCTTTCAGGCTTTCTGTGCACTTTCCCAATATCTAAATGATCTGGGCACCTCAGCCTTTAGGCTTTTTGTGTTCTTCCAATCCCTAGACTATCCAAATTAGTCCTATGATCCTTGCAGTATTACAACTTGATTTTCTACTTTTCCAACTTCTGTACGACCGAATTTTTTCCACTTCTATGCATCGCAATTCAGAAGTAAAAGGTCTACTGTTTTAGTACGCTAGTCACAAAATCTGAATTTCAGGTTTCTTGAGTTAGACCCTTAGCACTGAAATTCTTCGTGTCCTATCACGAAGTTCTACTGAATAATAAAACTTGTCTAGCTATTTTATGACTGAGTTGATACAGTGACCCACAAAGCTTACGTTTTGATGTTACTCTTCAACGATCTTTTTCTCAGAACTTTAGCGTATCTTTGCTCTGTTACTAAATGTTATTAAATGGGTGATAAGTTTATCTAACAAACTGAAACTAAATGCATGTCTGATTGGATCTGTATTACTGGTAGTTGTATAAGAAGCGAATAGTAAACGCGCCTTGTATTAAATATCTCAATTTATCGACACAAATTACACGTTGTCGATATCAGTCCAAATTAGCTCGTTACGACAGTTGCATCCTGCGATTGCATCACATGATGACGTCAGCAGAAAGTGTACAGAGCACGCTTTATTTCACACTACGTTGAACGTTTTGTTAGTGAATCTGTTACTAGCCGATGTGTAGTTTAACGGTTTTGATTAAGCAACAGGTTTGTCGTTTTTAACAGCATCGGTTCATGAAACTGTAGTCGTGCATAATGCAAACCGGTGTAGCAAATTTAAAATAAAATAATTTTACGGTTTTTGAGTGAATCGGGTGAAAAACGAAAACTGAACCTGACCGCCATCATATTTGTTTTATTTTTTCGGATAGAGCACTTTTTGGACTCCAATAATACAATTAGAACACTCCACATTGAAACAAACAAGGAAGAAAAATTAATAAATTGTATTTAAATAGTCGTAAGTTAATTAATTACATCATTCTTAATGTTGCATTAATTTATTTTTTTATGTAAAAAATATAACAATTATTAATTAATTATAAACTTATTAAACTATACTTTTGTTTAATTTTTTTAATACGATGATATTTTTACCTTAAGTAAGGCAACTATTGTTTAATACATTATCACTTCCAGTATTAAAAGTTATTCCAGAATGTAAGACATTACTTTTAAATGGCACGAAAAAAGTTATTATCATTTAAGAACTTTTCAACCACTATCAACTTAATGTGTGTATAATTAACTAGCATTAAACTTAAAATTCGTAATTAGAATGATTACCGAGGAAATAATCGCTACGAATTATTATCTAAAACAAATACACTGTAGGCTAGTTAGTTGCGCAGTGGGCAAGTAACCAGTGAGTATTCAATTAACAAAACTGTTCGTGCAGCCGAGTGCACACGTAAAGAGGTTGTGTAAATATCCTCCGCATATGCTACAAATTATTCACTAGAAATTATAAACTATTCGAATATTTGTCACCCGAAAATTCGAATAAAAGTCACCCGCAGGGGGTTACAGACTAGCTGCACCTATTGAGAGGGTTTAGACGTCCCTCGCGGTACCCGAGTCTAACACTCACTTACATTTACAACAATACACTTACGACTTTAACACTTTACATTCACACTTACAGTTAGGGAGGCGATAATAGCCTTAATGTGCTTTTCGCCTTAAAATACAAAAAAATCTAACAAAAGTGAACTATTCGGATATAGGCCCTATGAATACTTTAGCCTATTCCATTGGTAGAGCTTCCGTCAGTGACTAAGCCATTATTTCTAATTGTCCTTCCTTAATTCCTAACGTATATCTATATTTTCTTACTGACAATTTTTGAGTATTCCGTGACTCTCCCTAAAAACCTCATCTAATCTTACTAATCCTGCTTTAACGGAACCCGTGCTCCAATAACAAAAAATAAAATTAACACTGCCATTATTTTATACAGTTTATTATTTCATCCTTGTTTTCTTACTCTGACATCACACGCATTCTCAAAGCACTTATCAATGTGACGACCTCTTTCGTATCAAATACCTGCGCTAAAAGAACTAATTTAACAATAAAACTGTACGGTTCAAACACAGTGTGAGGTTACGTTATTCAAACTTCTTAAAATAAGTGGGAGCAAAAATACAGAAACATTTTATAAACGAATTTATTTATTAAACACGAAGTATTACAGCAACACACTTGAAAATCTTTTCACCTTACGTTGGAAAATACTTAAAAACAGAAATTACGAATATTATTTTAAAAGTTTGCTATCTACTTATCCTTCTCAATGCGAATGTTAAACACGGAAACTTAAAATAAATAAAATGTTGCCAACTGAAATACAGGAAAACAAAAAATTACCCTCACTTCTAACAATCACGCACGTGTACTTACTTGCAACATTCATTTAAACCTATTTTCCAAGCGTGTTTTAAATAAACTTTGTCGTTTTACTAATACAATGTACTAGAAGAGTTATTTAACATGGAAATATTACATAATATGATTCCCCTTACTGTAAACTTGTACAAATAAGTCGAGTTGTTAAAACTTCAATTTAGTTTTCTTTGAGGAGTGAGGAAAAGTATAAACAATTAGAAAAGTTCAAGTTCGCTCACTGTTCTGTGTTAGCAAAACGGTCATTTTGCTCACTACTTTAGGAAAAAACTACTTACGTTAAGTAAATTTTGTTATGCCATACGTATAAAAATACCGTAAAATAAAAATACTTAAAAAATGATTTAAGCAAAACAAAAAGTGCTGTGTACAGACACTACGTAACTGGATACTTTTTCAGACCAGAAAATTACCAGCCCTTCTGAAATATCTTTTAATTGAAACAAAATTTGTAAACGTCAACGAAACTTTGAACTTCTGAAATTCTTAAATGAAGCCTGTAAGTTAATTACTGTACACGATTAATGGCTACGTTAATACTACTATCATGTTAGTTAAAAGGTCTATACGCATTTTACTTGTTCATCGATTTCATTGTCTTGACAATCATTAAATATGTAAGCTGCCGTTTCAAAACAAATCAATTTTAACCTATCAATGAATATAACCTATAAAAATAGTTTTTAGTTTCGTTGTACATTTAAACAACCTCTATAAATTTTGTACTCGCATTTAATTATAAAACAGTTGTACAAATTAAGAAAAAATAATAAAAATACGCTACATTTCAATACATAACCTGCAAATACCTGAAGTAGATCAAATCATTTCAGGGTAAAGTTAGTAGATAGGTTATGTTTTGTGTAAATTTAAATTAAACAATTCATGCAATAAAATATAGATTACAAAAATACACGTACTTTCATGGAATTAGTAGGCCTACAACATTTTACCTGTTAAATGAAACAACGAACAAAAAATTTAAGTGTAAATATAGCTGCAAGGTAGCAGTGTAACTGGGCAGAAATATATTTAGGCCCTATTGTCTAAATTGACTTCGGACTATTTCGTGCGTATTCGTAAATCCTCGTCTTTATAAAGATGACAAAATACACGTACTTTCACGGAATTGAAACACTTTTAATAGGCCTAGAACATTTTACTAAACTTTTAAATTGACGACGTATTTTGTAAGCAACGGACAACAAAAGTTAACTGTAAATATCGCCGCAAGATAGCAGTGTAACTAGGTAGAAATATATTTATTGCATAAATTGTCTCGTAAATCCTCGTCTTATTTTGAAAGATTTTCGTGTCGCTTCACACACGAGCGTTACATTACACCGAGCTGTAAAAAGTATTCACTTCAAAAATCAGATTTAGAAAACACCAAAGCATGTTCCACAATATCTCTCAAAAAAAAGTACGTAGACTGCTTTAAGGAAAAATTTACTAAATATAATATCTAATAATAATAATATCAGTTAAAATGTGCAGCGACTCTGTCCGATGCTTAGATTCCACTCTTTCCGATCTTCCCATGGTCGATTTGTAAATTTCGATCACTCATAGCTTTACGGATTCCTTCCATCCAGCTCTTTCTTGGTCTTCCTCTTGCCTTTTTTAGGTCGGCACCCACTCCATTGCTTGTTTCGGCAGTCAAGCTTGGTCCATCCGTTGGACATGACCGTACCAAATTAACTGACTCCTCTCAATATCCTTTATAATCGTGTCCTCTATTCCCATCTGTTGACGAATTACCTCATTTCTTACTCTTTGGACTCTCCATATCCTAGCAGATCTTCTCAACGCATCCATTTGTACAGCCTGTAACCTTTTTCTTGGTTTTTTTCTTTAATTCTCCCCGTCTCAGCTCCATATATTAAAAAACTCTTAATCGCATTATATATATTAAGCTTTTGTGATCATGTTTAATTCTTACTCCATAATACGCCGTTCAAGCATCCTATTATTTTCCTTGTTTCTGTTATTCTCGATCTTATTTCGTTTTCATCCATTGTTAAGACCATTTTGTATAACGCAAGGGCAACGACAGGGCTGCTTCATATCACCCACTCTATTTAAAATTTATATAAAATACGCTCTCTTGCAGTGGAAACGAAAGTGCTCCGGGATGGGAGTACCTTTAAACGATTCGATGATTTACACTTTACGGTTTGCAGATGACCAAGCTATAATTGCAGGAGACAAAGAAGATCTACAATACATGACGCGTAAGTTAAAAGAAATATATGAAGAGTGGGGATTATGTATGAACACAGGAAAAACAAAATATTTTTGTATAGGTGACAAAATAAGTAGTCTAGACATTGACTTTACGGAGGACCTACAACCATGTGAAGAGTATAGATATTTGGGCGTAAAGTTCGACAAAAGCGGTACGGATGAAAACGAAATAATATAATAACTACTAATCTAATAATATATACTAACAGGCTGTATGTTAGTCCGATATCCTGAGCACGTACTTATTTAAACATTACAAAACACATTTTGTACAGCGTCATTGTATTTTTAAAATTGACTATCTCAAAACCTCACGAGACATCGGGCTGCGATAAAATCAACCGTGTTACATATCTAGTTACTGATAGAATGTCGAATCGATTGGCTGCTCACATTCGCATTCCGCAGTGCCTTCAGGACGGACATTATTAAAAACGTTTCTCCTTTCTGCGACACCCCGACATGCTTTGCATTCCTGCAGGAACTGGCGCCCTCAACAAGTAAATAACATGCACCGTACGTAGTACACTCGTGAAGTGTGACGAGTGCGGCTATAAATAAAATGGCGTAAACGGAACTTAACTAAGCAAAACCAAGAACGCAGTTATTTAATTCGCCGAATAATATTCAAGGCAAATACCGAACACAGTTTGCGCGGCAAAAATAACCGCTGCAATTGAAGCGAACTCTTAATGCAAGTGCCGTAACATTTTTTTGAAATTTCAATCCGATCATAATAGGAAAATATTGCACATATAGCGCATTAAAATTTCAAATCGCACTGAAAAATATAAAATTATCCAGCCGTCAAAATCATTTTCTTGTTTTCAGGCGAATTTAAAAGTCAAAATAATAATACATTTTGTAGATTTTAGTGATTTCAATAATGGAATCAGATTCTTAAAAAATACGATTTTTTTTATTTCAAATGGCGGCCATTTTGAATATTTTTATTATTTTTTTTATTATTTTAAGACGAAAAGCACATTGAGGCTATTATCGCCTCCGTAAATGTAAGTGTGAGTGTAAAATGTTAAAATCGTAAGTGTAGTGTTATAAGTGTAAGTGTGTGTGTTAAACTCGGGTACCGCGAAGAACGTATAAATCCTCTCAATAGGTGCAGCTAGTCTCACCCACCCTGCGGGGAATATTTTGAATAGATAGTGCAAACTTGTTAAAGCTGTTACCACTATTTTTTTGCCAAGTTTATATGAAATTAGATCGTTATTGCAAACGTGAGAGTGCTAGGACAAAACACGCGCATGCACGCACGTACACGCACACACACGCACACACACACGCACGCACACACACACACGCACGCACGCGCGCGCACACACACACGCGCGCGCGCGCACACACACACACGCGCACACACACACACACACACACACAATTTTGAAGACCCCTACGAACAGGATCGGCGTTCAGTTCAAGATTCACGGGTCTGGGCCTTAGCACGATGACCGGTCCGTTGCAACAGCTCGTTTTACAATGGAAACCAGATAATAATCGTGGTACACAACTGTCTCGCTTTGAGTAGAAATGAATTCCCCAAAATATCAATTTCATGTAACGGGAATATTTTTTAAAAATTTGATTCCACCATCATAATCAGCATTACAATCTGCATAAATTAGAATTTTAAACTTCCATTAAGCAAAAAAATTAATACTGTTAGTTTACCGTGAGTTTAAAAAATATTATATTTAATTAAGCAGAAAATAATTAAATATAATGAAGACGTTATTAAAGTAGGAATTTCCAAGCTGATTTCTTTTCCGAACGATTAACACAGAAAATAAATCTTTTAATTTCTCTCTTCATTTTTTTCGTAAGTTTTTTTAATACCCGCACATTATGTATTAATTAAAAAAAAAATATTCGATCAAAATTATTGCCGGACCAAAACCTTTCACCAGCCTCATATTGTCCGCGGTATTATTTGATTTATTGACCGTACAAAGCTATGGATTAACATTCGGGGCGTATCCACAGAAGGGCTGTCAAAGCGTATTGCTGGCGAGAAATATATCGCACGTAATTGTTTGTTTGTTTGGTTTAGCTTTAAAAAAATGAGGCATCGTAATAGGCCTCTTGATTCAGGGTTTCAACAGGGACAAACTCCTATAATAACTTTAATTTTCAAATATTTTTAGATTTTGTTCTTATGTTATGCGCTCTTATTATGATCCTGCTGATGTTTGCTGTCCGTTCATATAACTATGTGACGGAAATTACGGTGACGT
The DNA here is from genome assembly GCA_022606455.1 of Callitettix versicolor. Taxonomy (NCBI): domain Eukaryota; kingdom Metazoa; phylum Arthropoda; class Insecta; order Hemiptera; family Cercopidae; genus Callitettix; species Callitettix versicolor. Next base: position 76,164,974 of record CM040188.1, on the reverse strand, counting down.
GATAGAAGCGAATTTCCAAAAGTACTTATCCTTTTTGAATATTTGATTTCACTACCATGCTTTAAAATCGGAATTTATTTACGTTTTTACACCAGTTCAAATAGTTCTACTCTTGGAGGGCTTCGACATTGTTGTGTTGGTGTCAGCTTTGTCCGTGACTATGAGCGAATTTTCCGACTTCTTTATCGACAGTCGGAACTACAAGCTCTTCATGTAAGTTGACATTTCGGATGTACCAAGGAGCATCAACGATAATACGAAATACATTGAACATTGAATAATGTTTCTATTTGACTAGCACAATCCCACAATTAAACATCGTAAGTTCGTACTGGTTTAAGGAACTGCTGATAAAGCCATAGCTTGTATACTGATAAGAACGAACGAAGACCCATTAACCAATAATTCTTTCAGTATTTTAGTTTCAGCTCAGATATTCATAAATACGTGTTTTTTTAATACTTACAATTACTTATACAATTAGTATATAAACTGCTGATAATCGCGGCACGCAACTGTCTCGCTGACGCGATAGAAGCAAATTTCCAAAAGTATTTTTCTTCATCTCACGCTTTATGTAATTGTAACTTCGTCATAATAATCAGAATTAAAATTTGCATACATTATTAGCATTTTAAACTGTCAAATTACATTGAAAAAATACGAAAATAAACCCTTATTGCCTTCAAAACGTTTCTTAATTTCGGCGGATTAAAAAAACAAAATGCAAACCGTTATGCAGTTTTTAACGTTGATCATAACGGTGAAATCAGATTTACAAAACAGTTTAAAGCAAAAAACATATGAATTTTTAAATATATGAAATGGCTACCAATTTGAATTAGTTTAACGATTTTTGTTGGTTAACGAACTTGTCCAAACTATTACTATATTCGATTTTTATGCCAAGTTTGAATAAAATCGGAACACAAATTGCGAAGTTGAGCGTGCTAACATATATTATAGAGATCAAATCGGAGATCATTTGAAGGTACCGGGTCTCGGTATTACCATCTCTGCTACTCTAATAGCTCATTTTTCCAATGTGTTTCGCTAAAAATAGCTTAAATGATATAAACATTAAGTGATCATAAAATATTAATCTCCAGATTGTGGTGGGTATTATATTTTTAGGTAGCCTACTTGAATGTCCGGTGACTGAAACACTGAAACAAATGACCAATCACCATTAAATTTGGTATTTAGGTGTTATTAGCACATATCTAAGAAATATTTCTTCAACAAATTTTTTTTTATTTGACAAAAAAACTTGGAATACTAAGAAAAATATGATTTCTTTAAATCAGATAAAATAAAAATATAATACAAATTTGATTAACTCTATACATTTACCCAAACAAAACTTAATCTCGCCTACAAATTCTCATGTTTACAAGCTCTGCCCCTGGAAGACGTGGTATACGTTAAACTGGATACCACAGCACAGGGCACAGGGCACAGGGTGTTTGTTGGTAATGAGGAGGCGGACAGACTGGCTGGATCTGCATTTGAGTGCATTGAACCGTAGCCGGAGTTAGGAATTTCTCCATGTCTGGCTGGGTCTGTTATCAGTAGGTGGATCAACACGCAACATCAGAAAAGATGGTACAGAGTATTCCCATAGTAAACGTATTTTAAAACTGTCCTCTAGAAAGACTTGGAGGGACAGTAGGAATAATTGACAAAGGATAACTAAGGAAATACATTTATAAGCCACTGAAGTCCGAAGGTACATAAGAACAGGAAGGCTCTACGGGGAAACTGTGTGTAGAAAGGAAGAGAAAACTGCAGGCCATATAATCTGCGATAGTGAGGCTTTTGTCTGAAGGAGACAAAGTGTGTTTCGCTTTTACTATACTGAAGACCTATAGCAAATGAGATAGTCAGTGGACAGCTAATGGAGGACTCATTGAGGACACCCGTGTGCTGAACTAGAATTTGATAGGCTTAGTTGCACAATAGATCCCAGTACAAAATTGCAGCACCAAGACCACAAAATCTCTTAAACTCTAGTACTAAATAAATGATCTAATCCAAATAAAAGTTCAGCAGTATAATTCCATTTACTCCCGAACCTTAAACGTCTTATTTCAAATTAGTAAAATTTGACCTTCACGCATGACCTTCATACATGACCTTCATGCATGATTTTCATACGTGACCTTTATGCATGACCGACATTGAAGCAAAATCTGATAAAACGATTTAATACTTTTCTTCCTCATATAGCTCTTCGGTTAGCATATTTGCATATTTGAATGTTTAAATATATTTAAATATTTAATATATTTAAATATATAGCATATTTGAATGAGAAAGTTTGTTCAATAGTTTTTTACTGTAGTTTAAATACTGTGAACTTAAATCAGAAGTGTTACTATGTGCGCTCCACCATATTGACCATCGGTTCCTCCTGTAACCCAACAAACACCCTTCCATTTTAATTTCTAGGGTCGCAAGAGTCATATCACACTTTGTAACAATTTGTCGGTAATAATTATATACCTAATGTATAATTATAATACGTATTATATGCAGTATATTGCCGCCTTTAAATCAATCTCTCTCTCTCTCTCTCTCTCTCTCTCTCTCATATATATATATATATATATATATATATATATATATATATATATATATATATATTCTTTTTTATGTTCCATTCACATCAAAGTTTCAAAAACTCAGAGCTCAGAGAGAGTTCACTACATATATTTTTGCATTAACTCATCTCAGAAAATATATCCTTAAAAAGCTTCGCTTTTGTCAGTAACTCCCCAAATTCCACACGTCTTTTTTTAAGTAATTTTGACTTGGCCTATTTAGTAAATGTAATAAAAACTTAATTGCACCCATGCATATAGAACACGAAATTTAAACCCATATATTTATCCTCGGCGCATTATTTTCAGACCTATAGTTTAGGCGCTAGGGGGCATTACATATTCTAAAACTCAATACATCTACAAGCTCAAATTTAACGTAAGTACGGATTTCTTACCGTGATTTGTAAACAACTTAAGAAATAATTTCATGAGACCGGAACACCTGACGATAAATTTGGAGCGTGACTTTGGTTCCGTGTTTGGGATCATTTCTTTGATATTTGCCACCAATATTTGTTTACCGTAACTCCAGTGGAAGTGGGTGAGTAAACAAATGCCCCCCCGAGAAGTAGTTACACCCCTCTACTGTGAATTATAATCTATCTAAACAGAATTATACAAACGTTTTTATCAAACCTCCCATAAATAATTGAAAAATAGTTCTTGGAAAAGCAATTAAATCAGACTTTGACCACGTAACGTGTTCGATCATGACTACAGGATCATATTTCGTGTCGTTTATATTTTGTTTTTCGTTGAAGCTTCGTTATTTGAAATTTTGATCTATTTTAATTCAAGCAGCATTACAACTGATTTTTTTAATAACTTAAACGGGTTGGGTACCCAACAAGCACCGTCCATTACACTTAAAACGGCAGTCATTATGACCTTGAAATAGCATAATATTTTCACCTAATTTTTTTTTTTATTTTGAAAATCCGATTTTATTTTTCTAAATCTGAAACGAACTAATTTAAAATATTAAAACTAACGTTAACAACTAATAGGGTTTCAGAAAATGTTTTCAAGTGACCACCATTTTGAAACGATTTAACGGATTAGCTATGTAACGAACTTGTACAAGCTAATAGCAGAATCAATTTTCGTTCCAGGTTTGAAACAAATCGTATCAAAATTTGCGAACGTTTAGTGTATACACAGATACAGTATACAGGTGTTTCCAAAAAAACTTTTTAAAATTAAGGATATCAAAACTAACAAAATCGTAATCATATGCTTCATTTTCGCACTAGCCATCATTTCGTTTTTTCAAGTAAAATATTTTATGTCTCAACTGTTCAACAGACGAAATTTTATCTTAGCATGCGTCATTACCTAATGGAGGCCTAATTGAAAAAATATCAACTTCATACATATACGCGTTTTAAAATTGCGAACTTTTAAAATTTTTAAACAAAAAAAATTATTGAAAGTAAATTGTCGTGTCAAATATCAAGATAGCATTTGGTAGCACTTTTAACGAATGGTGTAACAATCAAAACTACGGAGCAAGTAAAACAGCAAAGCCGCACAAATTAGTCCGTCAGGTCACGACACATTCGTAAGCAATATTACATGATCAACACATCACTAAAAGAACAAAATAATACAGATACATTAGGCCCTACAGTTTTTGTAATAATTAAAAATAATAATAAACACATTTCTTTAATACAGATCCTGTTTAGCAGCTATTGTTTTGTTTACTATATAAGGTGTTCAAAGTTAACTATCTTTATATTGGTACAGATTAGATCTCTTATCAGGTGAGGAATCATGTTAAATTTGAATTTTATTGGTCATCGATACAAAATATTTTGTTTAAAAACAAAACGGCGGCTAATGGCAGTATGAATAGTTTTATTAGTTTTGTTTTGAGGAACCATCTACTTCATTTTTGAAACACTCTGTATATAAAATTGTCAACACTTCGAAATGTGTTCAGAATTTTTGGAATGCTCGGAGCTCAATCTTAAGAAAGCTGGTGCAACTCATATCCCGTGCGCAGAACCGTTTCTGGTTAGCTTTCCGCTGTATTAAATCTGTCCCATTCCTGCCTGCATTAGCCTAATTATCGTAAAGTAAGCATAAATAAGTTAAACATAAAAACGTTTTAGAAGTCTGTATATGCACACCTCGTTGTCTCCTATATTAATCTCGTAATGCCCGTTATTCCAATTAAATGTTGCCACTATAACGTATGCAAATATTTTCACTTTAAAAATTTATGAAACACGGAATGGCAATTGTGTTGAATACGCGTTTAAACGTATTCATAGTCCCGTAAATTAAATAACACTCTTTCTACATAAACTTTTTTATTAAAATGCAAAGCGTCGTTTCGAAGAAGAGTTAAACAACTAATGTTATTTTAATTTAAAACTGGAAAAATAATGCATTGTTTTTGAACAGCACCGTTAAACAGAAGTTACGCCGTACGCCGTCACATTTAGAGTTAAAATACATCGTAAACAATATTTTATTCGTTTGCTTTTATTTCGCCAAACTTATAACGAAGTGGAAAAATAATTGTTCACTGTACTATTTACCTTTCCGGTGTGTATAAAGAGTAGTTACAGGAAAACGAAAAACAAAATCCCACCTTAAATAGATCACGTGATGTGTGTACGTGTTCCCGTAGACGTGTCGACGTGACGTCACGCAGGACGATTACGTACCGCCTGCGCCAAATGTCATTGGTCCGTGTAGCTTTGTCAGGACAAATAAAAAAAAACATAAACAAAAATAAATTGACCAAAAATAAAAAAAAACGTTTAAATAAAAACTAAAATAAACTTAAATTGAAAAGATAAACATTTACATAAAAAACCAGAGTGGAAGAGAATTATAAAAACCTGAATTTTAAAATTATAAAAGCAGAAATTAATATAAAACAGAAAAAAGAAAAGCAAATAGGAAACCCCGTAATTTACAACTAACAAGACCTTATAAAACAGTTAGATAAATAAAACACTTACTTTTATTAAGGCTGTAATTAAAACAAATTAAATTTATTTAATTCAGCAATAAAACCAAGTAAAAAGTACTGGAAGTAAAAAATTGGTAGCAAGAAACCGAATAAAAAAATAATGATGAAACCTACACATTTACAACTAAAATTAAACTGTAGCACAAATAGAAGACCAAATAGAACTTTGTTTAAAATAAGATAATAAAACAAATAATGGAAACAACATTAAATTTATATCAAAACCGGAAAAAATGCATAAAACTATCGATGGATATTTAAATAATAACGTACACCAGTTAAACACAAACTAAATAAATAGAACAACATACAGAACAGTAGAAAATCTAATATTTACTAGAAAAAAACAGTTATTAAAAGTAAGTAAAATTCAAAAGTAATATTTACTTAAGAAGGTTGATGTAACAAAACACATTTACATCACTAAAATATAAAAAAACCAATAGAAAAACTAGAATATTGATAAGTAGAAACCGAATGTAAAAGTAAATGAAAAACTGAACATTGCCTATAAAGAGATGTATGTAAAAAAAGGCCATTTACAACAGTAAAATTGATAACAAATACAAAAGAACACTGATAAAAAGAACACAGAATATAAAAACAAATAATAAAAGAATATTGACGACAATAAAGGAAAACAGAATAATTACAACAATAAAGTTGATAAAAAACAAATGAAAAAAGAAACTTGGTAAGAAGAAGCCAAATAAAAATATATGGATATAAAAAGCAGAACATTTACTACAATAACATTGATCAAAAAATTAAAAAAAGAAAATTGGTTAGAAGCATGCGGATATAAAAATAAATAAATAAACGACATTGGACGACAAAAAATAGAGATAAAAAATGTAACATTTACAACAATCAAATTGATTAAAACAAATAAAAAAAGAACATTGATAAGATACAGCTTGATATAAAAATAAGTAATAACAGAACATAGACGACATTTAAAAAAACAAAACACATACAACAATAAAATTGATAAAAACAAATAACATATCACTGGTAAGAAGTAGCCGGATATAAAAATAAAAAAAGAAAAGAAAAAATAACTGACGACAAAAAGAAGAATATAAAAAACAGTATGAAAGTATCGCACAAAGCTTGCCATATAAAGGCACTTGTAGCCCTTGAGAACACGTTGTGAACCTGCACACCGTAAATAAACTTATATACCCTGACCGCTGCACGTTTCCTTTTATATGAGTTCTTCCTTGAGTTATGAACCTTCTTATATCACCAAACTTTTATCACATTCTGTAAAAATGCTTGCTGACTGAATACTTTCCCCGTTGGCGATTTCCCGGTTATTAGTCGGTAGCATTTGATCATTTCTGTGCTTTTGAACAAATATTTTAAATCGTACATGTGCTCTACAAATTTCCCAAACAGTCACGTAACTAATATAAACAGGTTATGTAAAGTTAACCAATATTAAAAACGTTCTACAATCAGTTGTTTTTCGGTTCAGTTGTAAAACCATCATGTGTGTGTGTGTGTGTGTGTGTGTGTGTGTGTGTGTGTGTGTGTGTGTGTGTGTGTGTGTGTGTGTGTGTGTGTGTGTGTGTGTGTGTGTGTGTGTGTGTGTGTGTGTGTGTGTGTGTGTGTGTGTGTGTGTGTGTGTGTGTGTGTGTTTTTGCGATGCCAAAAAAGGTGGAAAAAATCTTTTGTAGACTGCCTGGGGTATGGTACGCACTACCCCAGAGTGTGGGACTCAAATTGAGTTCAGACTCAAATGAAGATATATTGCTACCCACTAAGAAAACCACCAAAAGCATTCCTCTTCTGTAAACCTCCCCACGGAACCGCCGCCAGGCATTACTTCATGGGAAGGTGGACTGGCTGAACGCCTACTCTTCTACAGCGTTGGCTCTCCTTTCTCGATCCTCAGCCCTCAACTTCTTCATGACCACCAATGGCTCTCCAGTTGGCCTCTGGAGCCATCATAGTCGCAACCAGTCTTTCCGGTGCAATTCTACCTCGCAGATATGTTTGCAGCCTCATCCTTTCATTGTCGAATCTCCGACACCAGAAAAACACATGCTCCGCATCTTCCTCCAATGCTGGAAGACAGAGGGGACAAGCCGAGTCCGTTTCTAGCCCGAAACGGAACAAGTAAGCTCGGAAGCAATCGTACCCAGTGAGAATCTGTGTGAGGTAGAAATCCACCTCTCCATAATTCCTGTTGTACCAATCCTGGATGTTACCTATGAGTTGGTATGTCCATCGTCCATTTGTTGATTCGTCCCACTGTTGCTGCCATGTCTCCAGGGTCCGATTTCGCTCCTCTGTAATTGCCATTGTATGGCTATACTGCGGCTCAGCATTTCGCTTACGCCAGTACAGCCTCGCTCTTTCATCAGCCATCAGCTCCATTGGCGGTTCGCCCGCCACTACGCATGCAGCATCGTAGGAAACTGTTCGGTAACCATTCGCGACACGCAGCAACGCACAGCGGTGCACCGCATTAACCTTGCACGCATAGCTCGCGACCATCATAGCCTGGCTCCAAATCGGCGCTCCGTAAAGGAGCACCGAGCTTACTACCCAAGCCAGGAGTCGGCGGCGTGCCTGTCTTGGACCTTTGAGATTCGGCATGAGCCTGGAAAGGGCTCCTGCCACGTTCGCCGCCTTTTCACTAACTGCCTTGAGATGTTCCTTGAAGCAGAGTATCGCGTCAACCCACACGCCAAGGTATTGAAGGGTGTGTGTGTGTGTGTGTGTGTGTGTGTGTGTGTGTGTGTGTGTGTGTGTGTGTGTGTGTGTGTGTGTGTGTGTGTGTGTGTGTGTGTGTGTGTGTGTGTGTGTGTGTGTGTGTGTGTGTGTGTGTGTGTAAGTGTGTGTGTGTGTGTGTGTGTGTGTGTGTGTGTGTGTGTGTGTGTGTGTGTGTGTGTGTGTGTGTGTGTGTGTGTGTGTGTGTGTGTGTGTGTGTGTGTGTGTGTGTGTGTGTGTGTGTGTGTGTGTGTGTGTGTGTGTGTGTGTGTGTGTGTGTGTGTGTGTGTGTGTGTGTGTGTGTGTGTGTGTGTGTGTGTGTGTGTGTGTGTGTGTGTGTGTGTGTGTGTGTGTGTGTGTGTGTGTGTGTGTGTGTGTGTGTGTGTGTGTGTGTGTGTGTGTGTGTGTGTGTGTGTGTGTGTGTGTGTGTGTGTGTGTGTGTGTGTGTGTGTGTGTGTGTGTGTGTGTGTGTGTGTGTGTTGTGTGTGTGTGTGTGTGTGTGTGTGTGTGTGTGTGTGTGTGTGTGTGTGTGTGTGTGTGTGTGTGTGTGTGTGTGTGTGTGTGTGTGTGTGTGTGTCACACACACTCGATCGTCTCGATCATGAGCGTGCTAACATATACATATTGCATACAAATATTAATGACCCCTTGGTCAACATCTGCAATCGTTTCACGGGTCTGGGTCTTACTATAATAGCCGCTCCAGTAGGTCATTTTTATAATGATAATTCGCTAGTAAAAGAACAGTGTACTCAGTCAGATTAACAGCCATCAAGTTACTAAGTTCCCCTTAGTTAGAGCTTTGTAATTTGATGTCAGCGAGTGACTACAAAGAACTGGGTACATAGCAAATAGTTATATATTTTCACTCCGATAGACTGCGAAACTATAACGAATCCATCACTATATCACAAATTTATCATTATATTTCTAGTTTTGTTGGTTCGTGTTTATTGACACAACGCTAATATTAAAGCATGTTCACTTTGATATTGTACAGTGTACCAGCAGTAGATGTACATTGTATGGTAGATCTATGTTTGAATAATGGCTGAATCCTGTTTCATATAGCGTAACGAGGTTTTGACAAAGCAGTCGCTAATTTAAAGTCACGGTGGAAAATTTTACTGCGAACAAGAGAAAATTTAAAATATACAGTTATCAAATGAGCACTTCGGTGCTTTTACCGACATCATATGAGAACGAAAATGAGTCATTAGCCAAGAATTTTAAATTAATTGAATTCTTTGTGAATAATAATGCACTTTCATTGACCGAGCGTTTCTGTTTCGACTCGATCGATCGGCATTTCGGTTTTTGTGTTTGTTACACAGTTTTGACTGATTATTTTAAAATTCGACACGACACGTATACCAACAACGTATGTGTACGACTTCTGCCTATTCACTTCCGTTTCAATATGGCAGTCTCTGATTAAAAGATGCCGTTTCAAGATGGCGGTCTCTGATTAAAAGATGCCAGTGTACGTAGTTTTGGCAAAACGCACTGACAGATTGTTTTCTAATTTGGTACGAGAAGTACCTCGTATAAAGTCAAAACGACTTATGTGTGAGATTTTCTTCATTCCCTTCCGTTACAAGATGGCAGACTTGTATTTAACGATGTTTATTGCAGTTGCTAGATGTATCTTGTAATGCTGGCTGAACGGTACATCCTGCTTTTTTTGTATTTTAAGGCGAAAAATACATTGAGGCTATTATCGCCTCCCTAAATGTAAGTGTGAGTGTAAAGTGTTAAAGTCATAAGTGTAGTGTTGTAAGTGTAAGTGTGTGTTAGACTCGGGTACCGTGAGGGACGTCTAAACCTTCTCAATAGGTGCAGCTAGTCTGCAGCCCCCTGCGGGAAACGGTACATCCTATCACGATTTTGACTGCTTAAAGAAGTAAATGCAAAACGTTTCCAGTTTACCTGGTCGAGTAACAATTTCCGTAAATATTACGGTCACCGACTAAATTGGCGGAAAAGTTTTGAACGCGTCAACATTAATTAAGGCTAGGCAATTAATTAATAATATACTGCGAAGTCTACTGTACTTTGAAATACCTGTGAGCAACATTAAATAATTTATTTGCGTTTGTGTTTGCCTTTTTACTCTTGTGTTCAGCCGATTTGATACAAAATTGATTTAAGTTAAATTAAGTCTAGGCTACGGCTAGTCCTAACCTAAACAAAATCCATCGCCGTTATAAATCCCGCCAACAGAGCAAACAGTACTGCAAAAGAAACTGCCCAGTAAATCTAAGAAACTTGTTTATGTTGTCATTCGTTTCGTTCTCCCGTCCAATATTATTCCCAAGAACTCAACATTGAAAAAGAAAACATCAATAAAGAAAAATAATCCATAATGAAAATAGATTTTATTTTTGTTGTATTTTTCTATTTAATCTATATTTTTTAACGCATTATTAATCTTCATATAGCTAAAATTTCTGCAATATCGAATAAACCAATTTCAAGAAATCAAGCCAATTTTCGGGTTTTTTTTGTAGTTTCCCAAAAGGAATTTGGAGGGAAATGAAGGTGATGAAGTTTGTGTGATGATTTTCCCATTATTTCTCCGCCTAATTGTTTACGTACTTACGGTCATATTTAAAGAAATGACGCTTATTTTAACACTAAATTGTGTTTTTGTAAATAAATCGAAATACTTTTTCTCCTTGAATATAACACTAGACGCAAAATAGCCCTACCGGTAATTTTTCCCGTTAGGCTTATTAGACTCCAATAATACCGACAGCTGTCTTGCTGAAGTGATGGAAGCGAATTACAAAAATTATTTGTTTCCTCGCCGTATTTCTTTTAAATTCTGACTTCGCCATTAAAATCGGCTTTGAAAACTGAACGTAATGGCATTTAAACTTGAAAATTAAATTTATAAAACGCTGACCGCGACGAAATCCACCGATTTTGAAAATACAAAATGCTAATTTATCCAGTTTTAACACTGATTTCGATAGTGAAGTCGGATTTTCTAAAACGTTTAAAACAAAAATGTTACGAATAGGCTATTTTATACAATTTTTAACGACATCTAGTGACGAGAGGCTACTAAATGCGGAGCGGAGTTGCGCTGAGTGGAACAGACTACGCATTTAAAACCCAACCTATTGTACCTATTGTAATTTTGGCCATCGGAATGCCTGACTGAGCTAAGCTGAGCTGGACTCAGGTCGGTTTTAAAGCCGACTCTGCTTCCTCCACCACGCCTCTAAACTTTTTTATTTCTCGTTGCCTAGGTTACGGTTTTTAAACATAATACAGTAGTTTATTACAATCCGTTACAGTAGGTCTAAAAAATAGAATCTAAAAGATACAAACGCGTTGAACTCCGCTTTCGGTTGCCGTCGTCTTTATTCCGCTCCGCTCAGTTCAGCTGAGCACAGCTCCGCTTCACATTTGATGACCCGCCTAAAAAGTGTGTTAAAGGTCACGTGCTCATTTCAAGCTCCCGGGTCTTGTTACGATGGCAGCTAATTAGTCCATTTCCCGGTGGAAACTTATACTGCAATACCAATTATTCTCTGCTATAACCTAAAAAGTGCAATTTTTAAATATGTTTTTTAAAATAAAATTTGCAACCCTTGTTAATTATTTGTCGTAATACTCTGCTTGTAATTAAAAATGTTTAATTAAAAACCGCACCGCGCTGCATTAACGTATTCAAAGTTTTTGAACTGTAAGTCTTTGGTAAGTTGATGTTATTTGACAAGATTTTACTCGCGCTAATGGATTTACATTTTGTCGCAACAACTTCTAAATGAAATAATCACCGACTCGCAACTGCTTAGCGTGATTTGAATTAATTTTGTTAACATCGAAACTAGATAATCTCGACCGGCTGGCATTGTGTGAAGCAATCTTTTAATTTGCTAAAACCTTACATCAAAGCTATTACAAAGGCATTATAAATACATGACGCAAAAACATTGACAAACTTTCTCATGTATTGCTACCGGAAGTCAATGACGAAAATATAATACTTTATTTATCAGTGTCATTGTATTTTGTGACTTTATGAAAATCGATAACTCAAATGTTTGCAATAAATTTGAAAAAAAATTATGTTTCGAGAATAAATTCGAAAAACAAACTCGACTGTTGTTTTTTCAACTGTAATTTTTTTATTTTCCAAATTTGCTACACTAAATTTTACTACATACAATATTCATTTATGTCGGGAACATTTCGGTATAGTTTAATGAACCGTTCTCTTGGGAAAGTGGGCAGTTTTTTCATTTTTTTCAATAGTGTTTAAAAAAAAGTTCTAGAAATGAAGAAGACGGATCCTCATATCAAAATAATAAAAAAACGTTTTATTTCCTCACTATAAAAATATTCTTAACAAAATATTTTATATCTCTAGAAGGAATCGACTAATAATATTGAAATTTATCTTCTTCCAATAGAAGCCTTATTGGAAAAAATAAACAACCTCATACATTGACCCATTTCAAAATGGCGGACATAAAGTTTTTGTAACCGTTTTAATTCCCTATCGAATGGTATAACTTTCAAAACTATGGAGGAGTGAAAACAGCAAAACTGCAAAAATTAGTGCGTCAAAATATGACACAAAATACAAAACCCGTTTTGAAAATATAAAGTATTGGGGGAGGCAGTAAAAGGGAAAAACGTTTCTGACATATATTTATATGAACGTTTTTATCTCCGTAACCTTATCGTTAGTTTTTGGGAAGTTTATTTTTTTTTAACACCCAGTATGTTATCTTACGTATTAATACGTGTTGTCCATATATCAGCATAGGTTCTGTCAACATTTATGTAAAAAAAAAAAATAATATGAATTCTTTTTGCATATCTAGGTACGAAAATAATTTAAAATAAAATAAAATGTCCATTTCATCCTGGATACTTTTTATCAACTCAAAGGTCATTATTTCAATTTTTATTTTTGAAATTTGCTGTCATTACGTTAGCTAGTCAAGTTGCAATTTTTTATATAAAAGTCTATAATAAGTTTTATATATAGTTTAATAATAGTAACAATATATACAGGGTGTTTAAAAAAGAGAAATACAGTATATGATTATAAATGCAAAAAATACGAAAAAAAGTTAAGCTCTGTTTTCTGTCCATCCATTTTTTTGCGGAAGTATTAATATTTCAAGAACAGCTATTATCACTGACTAGAACTTAAATTGTAGAAAAAATATAGGCCTATATACAGATTTTATCTCATACCGTTTTCAAAATAGCGGTAATGTAATATTTCATAAATGTAATAACACGAGAATGACTCAGTTTACAAAAAAATATTAGTTCTTTTAGCACATTCTGTCATAAATCCAACAATAAATGCTTAAAAAACCGTTCCAACGTTCATTTTCTACGAATATTTGCACATTATTTCTATTAAAAATGTCTATAAATTAGTTTTTAAATAATTTAAAGTACTAATTTATACAGATTTTACGCTGACTAAGTTAGTAAAAAAAGATCACATTTTAAAAAAATGTAAGACTAACTGCCATTACGTTAGTTAGTTGCACATAGTACAATAATGGTACGGGAAACTCATTAATACACAGGCTTGCGCTTCTGAGCCCTGTCCACTGTAACGTATCTCCCTCACGGGAAATTCAGCTGTTGTAAAATGGTAGTTTTGCAATTTTTCTGTGCCTTTATTATTAACCTGTTTTGAATATTGTTATAACATTTTGTCTGTCTACAATAATATTTGTTCCACGTTGAGCTTAATTCTAAAACCGGTGTCAAAGCTGTATTTGCTCTAATAAGTATATTATATAAACTTTTAAATAACTTTAATGTACTTTGTTAGCGGAAAATGAGCTATAGAAGCATTATCATGGTAAACTCAAACCCGCAACCTTAAAACGAGCACTGATCTAGATACTTTTTTGAGGGAAAGTTAAAATTTACATGGGCTATATATATATATATATATATATATATATATATATATATATATATATATATATATATATATGGTACAAAAATCTCTTGAAAAACTTCGTTGACCAGCAAAATTCATTCAGCAGTTTAAAATAGAAATCGTTTAAAATCTTTAAAATTCATAAATTTTTGACTTAAAAGCTGACATAAATTAGAACTTTAAATTTTCAAAACACGTAGAAATTAAGTAATATTTGGCGGCGATCCGGGTTCATTTTTCTATATTCGTTGTAATTTGAATATTTAAATATTATAACGATATCGAAATTTCAATTACTCATTAATAAATCCGAACATCTCGGGGTAGCGTATCGTAAATCATCAAACTCTGAACTTACCTTAAATAAAGAAAACACCTACAGCCCATTTTCATTCGAAGTCTATATAAATTAAATAACATATTTATAATAATATTATAATCATCATTCAGAACACTTTCATACAAAACGTAAATAAAAAAGGACACAACAAATGAAGGTTCTATAAGCAAATTGAACAATAGTTTGTAGAGGAATAAGAACAAGAAGAAAAAGAAGAAGTAAAAAACACAGCAATGAGGAAGCCATTGTGTATTTTGATGATTCTGGTCCATGCATTTGAAGAGAGAATTTAATTTATCTAATTATTCAAAAAAAAAGAGATAATTCAGCATCAGTCAAGATATAATTAAGTTATCAGTCAAACAAACATTTTTTTTGTTATTTTAAGTCGAAAAACACATTGAGGCTATTATCGCCTCCCTAAATGTAAGTGCGAGTGTAAAGTGTTAAAGTCGTAAGTGCAGTGTTGTAAGTGCAAGTGTTTGTTAGACTCGGATACCGCGAGGGACGTCTACATCCTCTCGACAGGTGCAGCTAGTCTACACCCCCTTGCGGGGAAACAAACTAAGAATCCAACTTTAAACTATACGACATCCATTTTAGTCCATATTCAACAACATTCATTTTACAGAAAAAAAAAATAGAATAATATATCCAGTAATATATTTATAAGCTTTATTGGTGAGTGATATTTTTTAATATTAAATTCAAAATTCCATCAGTGGCTTTAATCATTAGACTTTATGACATAATTAAAAAAAAACAATTTTTTTATAAACAGTGAACGTTTGCAGACTGTTTTAAAACCAAGCAAATGTACAATAGCCTCAAACTAAATTCATCATTTTATTTTAATTCGTCCGTGAATCACCTCAAATCTTTCACGTGCACATCACACATCTAGTATGTTAACGTAGTCTTTAGAATTTACTTGTACGCTTCCGTAAAGAGTTTGTTTGAGTAAGGTTAAGTGATTATGAATTTAAAAGCGAGCCGAGGCATGCACTGAACATTGAACCCGAGATTCGCAATATTATACAATAATATAAATCAGTCAATATTTTTATAATCATACGCATATTGTACGATTGATATATTTTTTTGCTCCGCAGAGGGGTGCAGACTAGCTTGCAGCCAGTCCTATTGAGAGAATTTAGACGTCCCTCGCGGTACCCGAATCTTACACTTACAACACTACACTTACGACTTTAACACTTTACACTCATACTTATATTTATGGAGGCGATAATAGCCTCAATGTGCTTTTCGCCTTAAAATTTAAAAAATGATATGTTTTAAAAATGCAGATTTTAATTCTGATTACAGTGGTAAAATATCTATTTAAAAAAAGGTACGATAAACATAAATACTTTTGGAAATTCGCAGCAAACACTACACGAAATTTATGTTTTATTTATTTATTATTTGTTGGTGGATTATTTATTAGTGGACGTTTTAATTGAGCAAAAACATTTCACATCATTTAATGTTTCTAAATAAACTGAACTGAAACCCTCAGGCTGAACTCCTAAAAATACGCGTATTTTACTTTATCTTACCTCTTTTGAAAATCTGATTTCACAATCGTAATCAGCATTTAAAATCTGCTTTGTATTATAATTCATATCGCATTACAAGTAATATTATGGTGATTGAAAATTGAACCCTGTCCGCCGTCGAAATATTTCTTAATTTTAACGGATTTAAAAAAACTAAGTTAACACCGATTTTAACGCTGATTACGATTGTGAAATTAGATTTTCAAAATATTTTAGTACAACAATGGGAACCGTGTCGAGGTTTACTAAAAATTATTACAATATATATGTCACTTCTAAGTACAGCTTTATATATGTTTTATTAAAATATTTCCTTTGCTTAAGTAATATTCAGGTTTTTTCGTTAGACCTTATATCAATTAAAAACTTTTTTTTTTTGAGTAAGAAATGCTACAAAATAAAGTTTTGATTTAGTACGTTTTGTATATATATATCAAATTCTATACACTGATGGGAGCTATTAATAGTCAAATAACGAATTGTATGACCAACATTTTTGCCTTTTATTAAAATATTTTAAAAGTTTAATTAGTAAAATATATCCGTTTGAACGAGTTTTAATAATAATTTAAAAAATCTTTCAAAATCACGCATCTTTGTATAATTTCAGATAGGCAGCATCTGTGTTGAATCTGTGACACAGTGTACGGTCGTTAATACGTACAGTTTATTACCGGAAATGCAAACCATTATGAGCCTAATTGTACTCGTGAACCTTTTTAACAGCCTTTAGAGTGTAATAAAGGTTTTAATGTTCATTTAGAATTCGAGCAAATGTAATTTAATTAGCCTATATAACACAAAAGTAAACATTTTTTGTAATTCTGCACTTATGAACAGTTTTTTTAACGAGTTGTCCAGGTGTCCCGAACCTTGAGTTGACGGTGGAATGGTAGTGGGTGCGCGAAAATGATATTTTCGTACATCGTAGTGCTGAACTTGTATATTGCATGAAACTATATTTCCTACACTGACTTACTGCTTATGCGCATTATCACATTATAATAGGTGAAATAATGTGATAATACAGAAATACGTATTACTTTGTTCGTTCTTATAGTGAAAACGTTGTTAAAATGGCGTAAGTTTAATTAAATTGGTTTTTCGCCCAACAATCGTGATAGTTAAGTTTTCAGTATTGTTTTAAAGTTTTTGTGTTGTTTTAGCGTCCAAAAACACATTACCTACTTTCAAGAAGGAGAAATTTTTTTTTTTTTTTTTTTTTTTTTTTTTTGTTTAACGTTCGACTATTGTGCACACTTGGGCTAATGCAGACGGTGGGATGATTTATAGCGTATGAAAATGCCAAGCCCTCGCCGGGAATCGAACCCGGATCCTCGGGGTGAAAGCTTAGCACGCTATCCACTAGACCACCGAGGCGGCCTAAATTTTGAGGTTATGAATGTAACAGCTTTTATATTTTGGATAATTGTTTTTGTGCATGTAATAAAGCGTTTAAGGAAAAAAATTACCGAAAAATAGTAGCAAAATACACTGAATATTTACCAAAAACGGATTTTAATAGAAGTAACTACTATTTATTAATATGGAGAATCTACTATTTACAAAAAAAACTTAGCCTACTTTCAGGATATTTTTAAATCATCAACTTCCAGAAATTCGTAATCATTCTGTTCTGGATTACTACAAACGTTGTGTCAAACATAGGTCTCGTTGATACTAATAACGGTAAGAATCTAACCTAAAATATCAAATAGACTACTAAAAATTACAGCAAAGGTTATTTTAAAAAATATCCTAAAAACCATGTAAATCATACAGAATCAAATTATTAATATCTGCTATAATAATTTACAATTTATAAACTTACGAGTAATAAATTTTATTATCTTATATAGCCTAGCCTGCAAATAATTAAATAATACCACGTTGTAATAAGTTATAATTATTTCATTGTTATATCTAAATTAAAATCAGTGGTACTCTTCAATTAACCTAAATTCTAAATACGATAAAGAGTTTCAATATTCCTTTAAGAATTACTTTAAAACTCACCAAATTTGTATTGATCGAAGACAACAATTAAACACAAAACACAAATTTAAATACACACATATTCACATGACACTCAAGATTTTGCGATAAAGAAAGCATTCTTACCTGCACGGACAGGCATAGCCAACTGAACTGAATAGCCTACAGTTAATTAGCGATCGACCTTGGTATAAAGGGAAAGCGATAACAGTGGCAGTGGAGAACTAAATTATTAAAATAATACTGGATTCAATTACTAAGCAATAGTTTCTATTTAATAACTAACCACTTTCTATTAAAATAAATAGTATATTACTGGGTTTCTGCTAAATGTTCGTAAACAGTTTTAGAAAATACCAAAATTAAGCTTCTTTTTTTCTAGTGAATCGATTTACAGAAGAAAACAACAGGATATAGTTTACCTGTTTTTGAGGTTATGAATTTTATTAATTACGTTTTTATATTTATTACTCAAATATTGTTTTCATCCACGCATGTATATAGACCTAGGTTATTATGTTAAAATTGTGCGTATGTGTAAATTTGCGTAGACCCTTTTTTTGAATTTTTTTAATAAAAAATATAAACATATTCTAATACTTTTTTCTTTTGTCATAACCTATAATTTCTATCGTTTGGCAACGATCTGCATTTGTAACAGAAGTGTTGTGGTGGTTTCTAAATCAAAATAATTGTGACTTAAAAATCACAAATAAAGAGGAAGATTAAAAATAATTTTATCTAAAGTAAATCTTCTAATTTAATTAAAATTTGAGTTTAATAGCTGTAGTTGCTTATATTCCACATACAATACACAGTTTAATAGGCCTACAATATTTCACTCTAAATTCTTAAAGTACAGTTAATTATGAATTAGTAACAAATTTTCATTGAAGAAATGGCTAATGAAGTGGCAATCGCAATAAGACCCAAGTCTTTGAAATGAGCACCGATGAGTCCTGATTTACAGATCACTTTTGTTAGAGATAGTTTTATATATATATATATATATATATATATATATATATATATATATATATATATATATTATTATTATTATTATTATTATTATTATTATTATTATTATTATTATTATTATTATTATTATTATCTGCGTATAGACCCTGTTGGATCACGCAAAGCACTGCGACTCATGTCTTGCTCCTTCTAATCCTACACACCTCCCTCATCCTGTCCCCATGGATCCTCTTCCGCACCTCCGTCCATTTTACCCCTGTTCTCTTTGGGATTTCATTCTCTGGGACCTTCCAACCGAGCATCTTTCTCCTGTATGCGTTCCTGTCTTCAACGTCTGTTGAGTCTATTTCTCCGTCATGTAGGTCTATTCTGACTGTGTGTGTGTGTGTGTGTATATATATATATATATATATATATATATATATATATATATATATATATAAATATATTTTGTGTGGGCATTCTTACTCCGCAATTTTGGTCTGTCGATTCAAACTGGGCACAAAAATAGAATAGAAAATATGGTTGGCTAGCGAAATGTATTTGCCAGTTTCAAAATGGCGACTATTTCAAATATTTAGAAATTTGTAAATTTTTGTTTTCCATTTTTTTGAAAATCTGATTTCACAGTCTTAATGAGCGTCAAAAATGCATAATTTATGGTTATAAATTTTCAATACAAAATTAAATTTGCCGGTGAAATTTGAAAGATAAACAAATTATTTTTAGAAATTCACTTCCATCACGTCATCAAAACAGTAGTGTACAAAATTGTCTTATTATAACGATACAACAGATTAAAAAATCAACTTGTAGCGTAGTCTTTAGATGTATTTATCAGGTGTATAGCTTGCTGTAAGTATAGTAGCCGGCTTGTGTTGGACGTATTGGAAAGGTTTACGATAACATCAGTTCCCTAGTTGTTGCAGAACTTTTAAACTCAAACAACTTTCAAGTTCTCTCACAGCACAGCTGTTGACAGGGCATTAAATAATACTCTATACCACGTACATATAAATCAGCTTGGCAAGAACTTAGGTGATTTATTAATCACTATTTGAATCAAGTACATAACTACGTTACCTTCTCTGCTACTGAATTTTAACCGATCGTCTTATACAATCTAATATTTCAGCTACTTGACTAAATAGTAAAAAAATGATTATACAAATTTTCTTACATCCAAATTAATTATTTAAAAGGTGTTTCGATATAGTGCTCAACCGATCAGATAAAATGTATGATTAGGTATGTATTGTTTGCGTACACTGCATTTCATATGTGGCTGCTAAGTTGTTACGTTTTCGGTGCATAATCCTGGACATTATTCCCAAATATCGTAAAGAAAATAGAGTAATTTCATACGTGGCTTCATAGAAGAATTTTGAAAATTTCATAAATGGATTACGTGACAAACATTGACGCTTTTGGAAGAATGAGAAAGTCAAATGAGCTGGTTGACACCACGAAGTCTGGAACTGCCAGTATTTTGGACATATAACGAGAAACGAGGTAATGTAATGAGGAACGAGGTAACGAAATGAGGAACGAAGTAACTTAATTTGGAACGAGGTAATGTAATGAGGAACGAAGTAACTTAATGAGGAACGAGGTAATGTAATGAGGAACGAAATAACGTTAATGAAGAATGAAATAACTTAATGAGAAACGAGGTAATGTAATGAGGAACGAAATAACGTTAATGAAGAACGAAGTAACTTAATGAGGAACGAGGTAATGTAATGAGGAACGAAATAACGTTGATGAAGAATGAAATAACTTAATGAGGAACGAGGTAATGTAATGAGGAACGAAATAACGTTAATGAAGAATGAAGTAACTTAATGAGGAACGAGGTAATGTAGTGAGGAACGAAATAACGTTAATTAAGAAAGAAGTAACTTAATGAGGAACGAGGTACTGTAGTGAGGAACAAAATAACGTTAATGAAGAACGAAGTAACTTATGAGGAACGAGGTAATGTAATGAGGAACAAAATAACGTTAATGAAGAACGAAGTAACTTATGAGAAACGAGGTAATGTAATGAGGAACGAAATAACGTTAATGAAGAACGAAGTAACTTAATGAGGAACGAGGTAATGTAGTGAGGAACGAAATAACGTTAATGAAGAACGAAGTAACTTAATGACAAACGAGGTAATGTAATGAGGAACGACATAACGTCATGCGGAACAATGTAACGAATGAGGAACGAAGTATATAATGTGGAACGAAGTAACTTAAAGAGGAAAGAGGTAACGTAATAAGGAACGAAGTAACTTAAAGAGGAATGAGGTAACGTAGTAAGGAAGAAAACGTAATGAGAAATAAAGTAACGTAATGAGGAATGAGATAATGTAATGAAGAACAAAGTAACGTAATGAGGGACGAGGTAACGTACTGAGGAATGACGTAACGTAATAAGGAATAAAGTAACGTAATGAGGAATGAAATAATGTAATTAAGAACAAGGTAACGTAATGAAGGACGAAGGAACTTAATGAGGAACGATGTAATGAATGAGGAACGAAGTAACATAATGTGGAACGAAGTAATGTAAAGAGAAAAGAGGTAACCTAATAAGAAACGAAGTAACGTAAAGAGGAACGAGGTAACGTAATAAGGAACGAGGTGACGTAACGTACTCCTCATTACGTAATGAGGAATAACTTAACGTAATGAGAAATGAAATAATGTAATGAAGAACAAGGTAACGTAATGAGGGACGAGGTAACGTAATGAGGGAACAGGTAACTTAATGAGGAATGAGGTAATGTAATGAAGAACAAAAACATTGAGGCAGATAGAAGTACCGGAGACGAAGCATTTCGTGGTTGAAAAACTCGAAAACAAAGATTTTATTGAAAACAGCAGGTCTTTTTAGAGCTACCGTTAATAAAGTCCAAAGTGCTGTGTTGATCGTAAGCATCCGGAAAAATGAGCACCACAAAGAATATACGCGTTAGTCACTGTCCATTTATACAGCAAATAAACTTTTCAACACCTCAAAACCTTCTAGAAGTCAAATTTGGTTGCAGGCTTGAATCTAGTTCATTACTACCCTCGGCTTTCTCTTATTTAGACTAAAGTTTATACATTACATAGCAATCTGGATGGAACACATGTAAACTACTCTTTTCTAACCTAAATTAATACAATAATTAATGCAGTGATAGACTCTAGTAATGTGATAATAACTGCACCAGTTCAAATGGTTTTACTTTTTCCAATCTTCTGACTAAGCCATCGTTGCTGAGTAGCTGGAGGGCCTCGACATTGATGTATTTTTGTAGTCTTTGTCCGTGACTTTGAGTTAATTTTCTGATTTAATTATCGACAGTTGTAAGCTCAAGATCTTTATGTAAGTTGTCATTTCAGATGTACCAAGGAGCATCAAGCGATACCACGAAATATTTTATTTTGAAAACGTTTAATAATATTTCTATTACTCTGACTGGCACAATTCCACAATTGAATACCGTAAGTCCACACTGGTTTAAGGAACTGCTGATAAAACAATAGCTTGTTGTATATTGATAAGGGAAAACGACGACCCATTAACCAATACACTTTTCTGTATTTTAGTTTGAGCTCAGACGCAAAAGTACTTTTTTTTTAATCCTTACAATGACTTGTATATCAAATTTAAACTGCCATAATCGCTGAACGTAAATTTTTCGATGACGCGATAAATCAAATTTCCAAAAGTATTTTTCTTCATCTTGTCCCGTGTGAAATTTTTAATTCTCCACATAATCAGCATTAAAATCTGCATACTGAAAATTATCAAATTACATTGAAAATACGAAAATGAACCCTGACGGCCGTTAAAATATTTTTTTTTAATTTCAACGGATTTTGAAAATTTAAAATGTTAATGTATGAAATTTTTAACACAAATCACGACGGTGAGTACAGATTAAAAAAAATATTTAAGATAAAAAGTTATGTATTTTTAAATGGTCGACATTTTGAAATTGTTGATTGAACTTTTCTGGTTAACGAATACGTCCAAGCTACTGTGGTAGCTTCTTTGGGTCTAGTTTGAATCTAATCGGGTTAAAATAGCGAAAGTGAGCATACTAGAAAGAACACACACACACACACACACACACACACACACACACACACACACACACACACACACACACACACACACACACACACACACACACACACACACACACACACACACACACACACACACACACACACACACACACACACACACACACACACACACACACACACACACACACACACACACACACACACACACACACACACACACACACACACACACACACACACACACACACACACACACACACAGCTTAATATTTGCATATGAATATATGAATGCATATATAATTTTTCATTTAAAAAATGGCTAAAAATAGCTTCAGAAACAGCGTAAACGAATGCATGTTTACACTGTTTTACGGGAGGTAGTTTAACAATATTAATTGAAACAAGCCTTTTGTATAGCGTCTACTAATATGGATTCGTGACGGATTGATCACACAACTAAGGCGTTGCCCCGCAGTATGTTCTCCGCTTTATAACTTGCAATGCAGAATGAACTGTGCAATTTATTTTTACAGCTCAGCTTTACCTTAACAAGACATAGTGTAATGCGGCTTCTGCATCACGAGGGTGGAACTGGGGGTAGGTCCTGACTGGAATATGTAAACGCTAGGATAAAGGATGCAATAAGGGGTGCAGTAAAGGATGTTTCTGCAGACATCTCAGCAACAACACATTATAAACAGACGAAAGTAAAAGGTTAACACAAACGGTGCCGACGTTTTGAAACGGTTAAGCTGATTTTACTTTTGCAATAAAGATTATGAAATTATATTTCAAGAGAAACACCAAATGGCTCTAATATGTTATAATCATTTGAAACAGAAATTAAAAAACACTTTCTATTTTGGTCAATCAATTTAACTGATTTCAAGAGGTTAAAAGGTAAATTGTTAATACATAAATTCTTCAAGGACTCCTTTAACAGTGTTTACATGTTTTTTCCCTCGACCCATGATGGCCGAAAAAATTTCATCATGGTCGCTCAGGTATTTAATTCTCCAGGTTGTAACAAGTTTTTCAAAGAACATAGGCCTCGCCGCCGCTCCACCACAGCGCTCTGACGCGCTTACAACCTTTTCCCCAATGTAACAGGTTACTAATAATTTACGAAAAATGTCCTGGACAAACTTCATTGGAAATTGTATGCTCTTTCACAATAAAGCTGTCAATATTGTAATAGGATGAGCTGTTCTGCCACTATTTGAGGAAATAACTAGCAACTATACTTGTCACCGTTAAATCAAAGGTCACCATCATTAGGTAAGATTAAATTCAAACTAGAAGAAGGGATAATACAACCCCAGGTACTGCGGTCAGCCTATATTGTGCAACTAAACCTCATGAGTATTAGTTTAGCAGATTGATGCCCTTAAGTTCCACCAGTCCACTGACTAGCTCATGCTGCTAAAGATCCCTAGGATCTTGGAAACCAAAACTCCCTAGCCTCCTACTATTAAGAGCCTTACAATCATTATGTGTCCTGCACTCTCCTCCTCTTCCCTATTCAACCTACACACGGTTTCTCCATGGTATTTACCTATCCCGTTCATATACACCCTCAGACTACAGTGCCCAATAATGAGCCCCATGTTTTTCCTGAGTTATGCTCTGCTACTACTTTAAGCCTTCCTTATGGAATTTTGCTTAAGAGGCGCTTACTATAGGAAATGCTCATGAAGGTTATTCCATCTTGCCTGGTGTTGCTTTTATTCCACCTATTAATAGCCGACCTGGACAAGAGAGATCCTTAAAGCCGGCTCAAGTACGGTGAACTTAGATGCAGATCTCAGTCCACCCAGTCGGTCTGTCTCCTCATTACTCTCACTCTCTTATGTCCTGAAACCCAGTGAAGAGTTACCCGGAAGGTTACCATCATGAAACGGATGTGAATGGCAAAAAACATTTCACATATATGTCGTTTGGGCTTTATATAAGGTACTCCCGTACCAAATTTCATAACAATCGATCAATGCTTTTAACCAAAACTGCGTAACGAACACAAACCAAATCTCGAACGGTCGAATTGAAACAGAGACCTTGCTTATCTCATTAATGTGACCTTTATGTGTAGTTTCAGTAATATTTTACTTAAAATTTAGCTCGAGCACTTAAAGAAACCTTGCAGATTAATCTAACGTTACAAGTAAATTAAAACAAAACGTTGTTTTTGTTCAACCTTGAAACGGAGACTGTAACAACGCAGTTAGTTGGCTCTTAGTCACACGGAGGGGATAAAAAAATTCCCTTTAAATGAAATACACCCTTGTTTTATAAATAAATACGTAAGTGTTTCATTATTACTCTACATTTTGTTGAATTTATGTTGGTTTACAAATTATTGTCATTTTGATATTCGACAATGAATTAATTATTCAGCATATCAAACTATGAACTATAAATTGTTAGGAAAAGCGTACAGTCGTGCAACGAGTGTTCCTAAACACTAAATTCAAGATAAATTAAGTTCAAAAAATGTTATTTTCTCTATTCAAAATTTGATGAAGTTAAAAATCTTAAGTGTAAACACCATATTTTAAAAGTATTAATAAAAAAAGAACAGCGAAAAAAACAAAATGCCTTGAATTTAACCATATAAAAAATTGCGACTGATTTAATGTTCATGTCACCCCTACATAAACCTCATGAAGAGTCAGAACCTACATGTTTATCACAAAAAAACTTTTGATCTTCGAACGGCTAATGTTGTCTCTTTTGTAATATGATTGTCAAAACAAACGCCATAATGAGCCGTATGTATAAATCCGAAGAAAATGCTTCAACGAAAATGCAGAAGTAAAAGGTTTTGTTTCAAATATAATGTAGAAGCAAAATCATTTCTTTCATTCTATATAAATAATGGTTACCTTTTGCTTACGAGTAAATCCTTCTATACAAAAATCAAAGGATTAATTTTATAAAACTTAAATGTAAGCCTGATTTCGTAACATATGAGAATCAGTTGTGATTGAAATAAATTATCTATTTTTTCAGTATCTAAGTTTGTTGTTTAAGGTCAGTTTTTCTACTTTCGTGCATTTTTACTGCAAGAAAGTTATCTTGTACAAGTGGTGAAGAAAATGTTTTACAGATCATCAATAGTGAATCTGTAAAAGAATTGCCTCTAACTTGAGGAAATGTTAACCAATTGGTCACTTGGTTGTTAACACTGGTAATAAAGCTTAAATATTTTTGACGTTGTAGATGTCACCACACCAAGTTTCTCACCGATACGTTTTTAATATCCAGGATCAATTAAATAACTCAAACATATTTTTATATTTTGTGTTGAAGAGAGGTCCCCTCTCGTGTCTCTCGATTAGTGCCTAGATAACTGTTCGTTAGCCACTCCACATTCTATTCTTCGAAGCTCTTAAAATGTCCAGTAAGAGGAGACGAACATGATTTATAATCATGCACGAAGTAACAAATCCATTGCAACAAGATAAATACATTAATTAGGATTATGTCCTATTCTTCCCGTCAGTGGTCTATCCACTCACCATGTAAAGGAATCCGGAGTCCGGAATGTAACGACGTACGAGTAGCGCGTGTCGCTTGGCCAAGCCGAATTTCATCGTACATATTTTAATCGTGTAATTGTGCTCAGTGTTTGTGATGTATGTTTTAATGTTTTTTTTTTTTGACTTTGTGACTACCTTGACAGAGGGATTTAACACTTTGTATTACGGCCTGAAGATGAAACGATAGAGTTTCGAAACCGCGGTAGCCTTTACGAGGTGAGTGGATGGATAGACCACTGACGGGAAGAATAGGCCATAATCCTAATTACTTAAATATGTGGTCCGGTGGCTATGTTACAATAATGATAAAATACAATATAACCATTCACTTAAAATGTCTTCCTCATTAGATACATCAATGCAAAAGGATTAGATTTACATAGTCCTCATTTAGATTAAATAGCCTGTTTTATTCATAACCATTTACTACTGACAAAGCAAATGTAAAGAAGCATTTTCTTTTATTCTAAAGCAAAATGTTTTGATTGATATTTTTATTCGTATCAGTTGAAGGATATGATTATGATTCTTTTTATTCAATTAAATGTCTAAATTCGCTAAAATAAACTCGCATGTTTTTGAAATAGTTTTATGATATAGTTATTCAGTTTTTCATATTATTTTTAAAAGTCTACATATTCGGAGTGGTTGTGTAGCATAACTTTAATTTGCCGCCATTTTTTATAGATTTAAATTAGTGGCATCGTGTTTTCACTTATCAAGTCCGTAAAATATAATCAGTAGAAATTTAAACCGCGAGTGTTTTTTATTTTAATCATACTCATTCTTTCTTACTTCGTCTTACACACCTCCTCTAAGAATGTAAGAAGGTTATTTTTTTGTGTGATAGAATTCCGTGCATTCTATTTAATTATTAGAACAATTATTCAATTACTATTCTAATATTTAATTATTAGTTTAAAAAAGAATGCGTTGAATCTGGCCACACGAAAAATCTGGTCAAATGAAGCACTACCTCCATTACGAAGGTCAAGAGAAAAGCGAGGAAAGTGAAAGGAAATTAAGAGTAAACACCTAAAACTGTTAACAGTTCTGAAAACACCTCCGTAACGAACTGGGAATCCACCAATCAGAAGTGTGGGAGTTATCCATCTCGAATCCTTTCAAGATACTAGACTTCTTGGAAAGACTAAGGTTTGAGAACGCATTTTAACTAAGAAACTCAGGAAAATAGAAAGAGCGTAAATTAAGTCTACAAAGGTTGCAGTGCAATTATAAATAATCTTAGAAATCCATTGATTCTCATTACTTGTTCTGTTACACTTCTCCACTTCCTTTTGTACTCTCTTTGATATGCAACGTAACTGTTCAGATTCTGTAAATTTCAATACTAATTGGTTTGCAAACTGTGCACTCGACACAATGTTGTTTAGGTTGACTTACAATGCCATATTTCTTTAGGTATTCCTAAACCTTCAAAGATGTCTGTCTGCCGCTATAATTATTCTTGCATGGATTCCACCAGTGTACCATATTTTCTCATCGGATGTCAGAGATATTCATCACTCAGTCAATGTTTCGCACTACAAATTAATCCAATTTTAATGATTTGAAGTAGTATTGTCTTCTGCTAGTATAATTATATTTTGGTCCAACCACCATAAAGTTAAACAAAATAACATGTTTTTTTCTTAATCGAAAAACTTGTTTTTTCAGAATCGAATGATTCTGGTCCTACCACAGTAAAGTTAAATATGATAATACGTTTTTTCTTAGTATAATTCGATTTTGGTCCAACCACCATAAAGTCAAATAAAATAATAAGTTTTCTCTTAGTATAATTCGACTGTGGTCCTACCACAAGTTAAATTTCAATTCTGATCCTATCACCGTAAAATTAAATAAAAAATTACGTTTTCTCTTAGTATAATTATAATTCTGGTCCTACAAAGTAAATTTAAATAATAGGTTTTCTGTAAGTATAAGTTCTGGTCATACCACTGTAAACTTAAATAAAATAACATTGTCTTTTTCTTAGCATAATTATAATTCTGGTCCTACCACCGCAAAGTTAAATAAAATAGTATGTTTTCTCTTAGTATAATTCGATTCTGGCCCTACCACGGTAAAGTTAAATAAAATAATAATATCTTTTCTCTTAGTATTATTATAATTCTGGTCATACCACCGTAAAATTAAATACACTAATAC
The DNA here is from genome assembly GCA_022606455.1 of Callitettix versicolor. NCBI lineage: Eukaryota > Metazoa > Arthropoda > Insecta > Hemiptera > Cercopidae > Callitettix > Callitettix versicolor. Next base: position 76,136,067 of record CM040188.1, on the reverse strand, counting down.
TTTTTCTCTTAGTATAATTCGATTCTGGTTCTACCACCATAAAGTTAAATAATACGTTTTATCTTAATATAATTATAATTCTGATCATACAACCGTAAAGTTAAATAAAATATTCCGTTTTCTCTTAGTTTATTTCGTTCTGGAACTACCACCGTAAAGTTATAAATAAAATAATACTTTTTCTCTTAGTATAGCCTAATTATAATTCTGGTCCTACCACTGTAAACGTAAATATATTTTCTGCTTGTATAATTTGATTCTGATCCTACCACCGTAACCTTAAGTAAAACAATGTCTTTTCTCTTAGTGTAATTATAATTCTGGTCATACCACCGTAATGTTAAATAAATTAATACGTTTTCTTGTTCTGCTCACTGATCCCAGTGACACAGGACAACCGATCGAGAGAAGGCATTAAGAATCTTGGTGTACTCCAAGCAATACGTTGTAAGAGTTTGCAAAGTTTTGTTTGCAGGATATTCTAAATTTCCTGAAACTTAAGCCAGGTTCTTTCAGGGGGTTGGAATAAGAACAGAAGTGAAAAGGCTTCTTAATTTATGCAAATTGGTTTCTTGTTGATATTTTACGCCAAGGTTTTTGTAGTTTAGCAAAATAAAGGCCTGATGAAATGAAAATAAACGCCGGCATCTTCTTTGCTTTAGATAAGGTAAAAATGTTTTTAATATTTCAAAGATTTTGAATTCTTTAGCTTCGTTAGTTATTAATAACTGTAGCTCCTTGAACTACAGACTCCGTGAGCATTTTAATGTAAAATGTTCAAGTTAATATATGTAATCTAAAGCGTATTGCATTTTAACTCTCTCAGATAACAATTATACATAATTTAAAAGTAATTTAACTTTCTCATCTTCATTATCTGGTAATGCTTGCAAACAAATAAACAACTGCAAGTAAATAAATTCCAAGTAAATTCTCAGACGATATTGATTGTTTTCGTTCAAAGTTTAACAACAAATGATACTTGCACGAACTCAAATCCAGGCGTGTATTGCCCTCACAGGAGAAATAAAAATATCAACAATATTTTCATACCCTACATTCAGTGCCATATTACTGCATTTATCATTCGTTAAAACTTAATCAATTTGATAAACGAGGCACGCATTAAATTGTTTGTTTATTTATGTTTATTTATATTGTTTTGTTTATTTTTACCAAGAAAAGAGTAGGCCTATAATGTATATAAGAAAATCAGATTTAAGCGACAAACGTTACAATAATCAACTAATTTGTTTAGTTTCCATTGTTGTGCACAGAAGTGGACAGAGAGTCGTCAAAATCATTCTTCTGTACTCGGTGATCTGGACAAAAATGTGTCTATCAGAATCTAATAACTTACGTCACAATATATTTGAAACTTCTCACTAGCAACCTCCGCTACCTACACATACCTCCATCTCGCCTGAGACACTTCGTCATATAACAAACAGTTAATATAATTTAACGTTACATGCCTCAGCCTAACAACAAATTGTTCATGAAATATTGGCCCAACAGAGCTGCGTAGTGTTTGTATTACTCCACAGAGTGCAGCACTGAGTTATGCGTCTATTTCCCTTCTTGTTCTCTTCGCTCACCTCGTTACGTTAATGTTGTGTTTATTTCTAACGCGTAATGGAAAGGGACAATGTTGCTATATATATATATATTCTCCGAGGGGTTGTTTAAAATATTTAAATTTATCAGTTTTAACCTTTTTTAAGTAAAAGCGATGTTAGGACATAGTACAAACTTCCTTTGTAATTAATTAAATTGCTTCAATTGCATCTGAAAAATTCCAAATATAAATCTGACGACAAAAATACCCGAACAACCGTTGCAACTCCGGACTTTCCAGCATCAGCTCAGCAACATCAGTTCAGGTAATGCCTTCAAAAGCTAAATGAGCCGGGCCCGAGAAATAAGGATGCACTCCTGTGGGAAACTGAGGCACGCTGCGGTAGAGGGGAATGGGAAAGCAGATGAGCTGGCAAGGAAAGGTGCACTGACCTAACTTATAAGACCAGAAACATTTTACGGACTTGAAGATAGTTCAAGAAGAAACGTAAAAAGGAAGAGCAAACTAGAAGGCATAAACTCTGGGATGAGATAGTTTTACAAGCAAAGATCTGAATCAGCCTCAGTAAAAATAAGCTAAGATTGCTGACGGGTTTTCTTAAGGGGCATAGCATTCAAAAGGTACTTCTTAACAATTTTGGTTCAGTGGAAATTTCAATTTGTAGATGCTGAGGGAGGGGAGAGGGCACTCCTCATCATTTGCTGGTAGACTAAGAGGCTGTCCACAAAAAGAGCTAGAACCCTGGGAAGTTACTTATAAGAAGTGAGGGATTTACTCAACTTGGATACTCTCCAAATCTCGAACTTCATGAAGCAGCCGTGGGGAAGGAGGAATAGGCCTACAGGAAGGGGTACAATAAACCTACGAAAGTTGTAATAAATTTGTAACTCATAAAATCCATTCGTTCTTTCAACAACTGCAAAACAAAGAAATCAGCAATACAGAAACTTTAAATAATCGATTTCTTAATATCGACTGGTCATATTTTAAGTTAATTGAACATTAACATATATTTAAAATTAAGAAATACTGGTTTTTTCTGAATATTTAGCGGATATTTTCGGGGTGGGAGGTTAGCTCTTACATTTTGTTTTTATAGTTCTTTGTACGTGACCTGTAACATTGGGAACAGATTTTATGCGTATAGGTTTTGTATAATTATTATTAATAAACGATTTCTCAAACATGTGAAGTGCGTTCGAAATTTTAGTGGATTTTATTCAAACTCGGCTCGGAAATTAATTTTGGTAATATTTCGAACAAGTTAGTTGCTTAGCGAAGTCTGCCAAACCATTATGGATCTCGGCACGCAGCTGTCTCGCTGACGTGTGAAAACGATTTTTTTTAAATATTGAAAATATCGAAAATCTGATTTTACAATTAAAATCAGCACATTTTAGCATTTCAATATCCATATTGCATTCAAATAAAAAAAAATGGCCGCCGTTAAAATATTTTTAATTTCACCCGATTTTAAAAAATCAAAATGCTAATTTACGTAAATTTTAAAATGGTGAAATCAGTTTTTCAAAAATTACTTAAAACAATGCCCATTTATTATATTATTTGTAGAGATTATTTTTACAATACTCACACCTTAAACTAACAAATATTTTTCAAAAAACAACCCAATAAGATCATTTGCCTGTTATGATTCATTAACACATAATGAAGAAAATTACTCGTTGATTATACACCACTGCGACAAAAAAAATTATAAAATATATATACGCAACAACAAATTTAATCAGGGATTGCTCCAGCCGGGGGGGGGTTGCAGTGGGGGATAAATTCCCCTGGAGTGCTATAAGTTATGCTCAACCATGTAGTTCGGGAATTATTCTTCTAAATGACTTTCCCAGTTTCATTACTTTAAACACAGATACCACTTTTGCTAAGTGTTTCAGAATTAAAGAAAATACAAAATAATTCTATCTGTAGATAAATTAGATACACGAAATTGCTTTTGATTTTATATAAAAACATTAAATCAATAATATCTACCAACACCATATATATATATATATATATATATATATATATATATATATATATATATATAGAGAGAGAGAGAGAGAGAGAGAGAGAGAGAGAGAGAGAGAGAGAGAGAGAGAGAGAGAGAGAGAGAGAGAGAGGGAGAGAGAGAGAGAGAGAGGGAGGGAGGGAGAGAGAGAGAGAGAGAGAGAGAGAGGTTATGAGGCAAGCAAACATAGAGCTAGTGTAGAAAATTTTAACACCAGGATTATTAAAGGCCTGACGGCGTCCTTAATTTACCTGCAGTTTGAAGGCAGGCCTCAATTGTGTTACGACTGAACGCAATCGTCAGTCTTACTGGACTTAATAAGCCGTGCTAATAGGTCTATGATTTAAAGGCGGTTCGATTTACGTCAGCCAAAGCCAGCCCACTTTCTATTTGTGTTATACAGATGTTATATAACGATCTGGCAGGTGAAAGCTTCCTTCATTCCGACTTCAGATTTGGAACGATTCGATTTATGTATATATATATATATATATATATATATATATATATATATATATATATATATATATATATATGTGTGTGTGTATATATATATATATATATATATATATATATATATATATATACACATAGAAAGAGAGAGAGAGAGAGAGAGAGAGAGAGAGATTACTTTGACGGTACAGTATTAACAAACAATCTCAATTAAACATTTAACCATTCGTTTTCCTCAAAGATAATGTTGACTGAACCCATTCCCTTTGAACTGCACACACACTCCACCGAGCCTGCCTACTTTATCTTCGCATATAGCTTGTATTTGCTAAGCACACGCGCACGCAACACACACACACACACACACACACACACACACACACACACACACACACACACACACACACACACAAAATAATCGGTTTGGAAAACAAAAAACTCTGTGCACACACGGAGAACAATACCCGATAACTAATGATCTGATATGACTGAAAATTGATAGGGATAAGCATTAATGCTGTCAATATTTTAAAAAGATCAATGTTTTTTAAGTCGATATCGATGTTTCTCACATCTATGATGTGCAATTATGTTCCTTTATTCGTCACTTGTTGGTAGTCGATGTTTTCATACAACGATAATTTTTATATATTCCTTCACACAAAATTTTTTGTTTTATTTTTTTGTGCAGATATTTTTGTGCTTGATATTCGACTTTTTTTACTTTCTTAATTTCAAAATGTCAAGAACATAGGAATGCGGCTGATCTATACAAAACGTTTGTTGCAGTTTTCCCGTATCGCTCAGGAATCATCAATGTTGACGACTTCACCCTCTATCCTGCCAAAATGCTTCCTCTCATTTCTCCAAAACATAGTTGTATTTTGTTAGACGTTTTAGTGACATCGATGGATTTTTAACGTTGAACATCGATGTTTTTATATCGAGGATAACTGACACGCGATTCGCGTTCCACTATGCAGAGCAAGGCGAGTGTTACGTTCGTGTCTTCGTCGCTTTTAAACAAATATTCACTTTTCTTGCCCCTCACACACGCACACAAGTGGTAGTAAAATCGGTGCTCATTTGAAGGTCTCAGTATTACCTTTAATACCGCCCGAATTGAATGGAAATTTTGAATTCAAAGCTCATTTTCCAATGGAAATTTACTAATAATTATCAAAATATTGTACTAAATTTCATCATCGAGAAGAGTGTACAGATATAATGAGCTATATATCTGTCAGCGTCACACAAACTGACATCATTTTTATGGATGAAGATGAAATCTGATTCAATCGTAGACCGAACGTTCCAGGCATTGTGATATTCGGAAGAAATATTGTTTTTAAAGTAAAACCAAGTTCAAACTTGCGAAACTCATCGGAGTTTTTACTCCCAAAATCAACAATTCCAAAGTTATTTAATTAACAGCTCCGAACTTTAGCTCTTCGCCAAACCTAACGCGTTGTCGCTTTAGCCTAGTCCCCAGAGCGTTGTTCTCCGAATGTCGAGGGAATGATTTTTTATGGTCAAATTACATTTTTGAAAAGTTTTAAAATAAAAATATTATGTTTTCTATAATTCTAAACAGCGGACATTTTGAAACTGTTGGTAAATTTTGATGGGTAAAAAAATAGTTCAAGCTTTTACAAAAATCAGTTATTTGCCAAGATTTAAACAAATCGGCATTAAGTATTGAGGTAAATATTCAAATTACTAAAAAAAATGCGAAATTGACTACTGTCGAATTGACTTCCTTGTTTTAACAGAATTTTAAAAATTTATGTAGTTTCAACCGCTGATTATATTGGCGAAATTTGATTTACAAAAAAAGTGAAAAATAAAAAAATTATGATTCTTTTAGATTTGACATTGCCACCATTTTTAATCTTTTTTCCCTAGATATCGAATTTGTTCAAAATGTTACTGGTATAGATTTTTATGCCACGTTAAATGAAATCGGCTAACATAAACAAAAAATATGTATATATGCATGTATTATGTATTCGTTAACTTTGATCTCTCGTCCTAATTAGTCTAAATTAGCTTAAAGTATTGACGTTGAACAAATATATATATATATATATATATATATATATATATATATATATATATATGTGTGTGTGTGTGTGTGTGTGTGAGTGAGTGCGCGCGCGCGCCCATGTGTAAAACGACTCCTCAAAAAGTGTTCTAAAGGTCAGTATCAGTGCTCATTTTAAGGTCCCGGATCTGCACCATACCATGACTGCCGCTCCATATTGCATAGCTCATTATCCAATACAAATTCTTTACAAAAAATTATCTAGCCTTAGTATTTTCAAAATTCTGTCTGTGTAACAATTAATTTAACTCCGTGCATGAAATATAAAATTTTGAAACAAGAACTTAATTTATAATTACTTTTAAATCATTTTTTTGGTTAAATGCTAATATTGTTTTAACCATTAATTTACAAGTTTGCATCCCTCCTTACGTTTTACTACTGTAAATTTAAACTTTTACAATTTATTATATTAACCGATCCGTTTCAGTCTGTTTGCCATATTTTATCTAACAAACGATAACTGCAATACGAAATGACCTCGTAAATTGTAAATTGTCCCAAGATAAGTTTAATTGTGAGCCATAAATCATTTCAAATTACTTGGTTCACCTTATCGAAGACAGAACTGTAGAGATACTTTAGTATTTTAAGTGTTGTTATTGTATTGAACTGTATTTCTAAGAAGAAAAATAGTATTTATGTCAAATAGAATTAAACCCAAGATAGATCTAAGGCACTAACGATCTCAAAGGAAAAATTTGAACTTGGCAGTTTTTTACGTGAGACAAACTCAAAGAAAGTTTAACAGTTACAAATCTGTGTTTTTAAATGAAGGAGAAAAATAGCTGTATTAAAAATATTCGCCTGTGGTTAGAGCTGTACAAAGAGTTTTTAATTATTATTCTGTACTCTTTCAATGATAACTTTTACTAACATCATTAATGCTCAAATCATAATCAAATTCTATTGTGACAATCAGTACATCTGATACTTTTTGAATGGTCAGTAAATCACAAAAAAACTCTACTGACGTATAATAAATTATAAACAATTACTTTTTGAAAGGCCTGTAAATCACAAATAAGTAGGGCCTACTGTACTGACTTCCAATAAATTATAAACAATTACTTTTTGAGTAGCCTGTGAATCACAAATAAGTAGGGCCTACTGTACTGACTTCCAATAAATTATAAACAATTACTTTTTGAGTAGCCTGTGAATCACAAATAAGTAGGGCCTACTGTACTGACTTCCAATAAATTATAAACAATTACTTTTTGAGAGGCCTGTGAATCAAATAAATACCGTACTAAAATCCAATAAATCAAAAACAAATTCTATTCTGACATTCAGTAAATCATAGACAATTACTTTTTGAATGAATTGTAAATCACAAATAAATTCGTAATCAATTGTGTTTGAGAAACGCCAGTAAAGCACAAATAAATAGTCTACTGATATGCAATAAATCATAAACAATTAGTTTTCGGAAGGCCTGTAAATAACAAATAAATATTTTACTGACATGCATACATTCTACTGATAAATATTATGACATAGTATACATAAAAATTACTTTTTGAAAGGCCTGTAAATTACAAATAAATACTGTACTTAGATCCATTAAAACATAAAGAAATATTGTAGCAAAATTTGGTACTCAACATCAAGAAAATTATATAGATACTTTTCTGACATCGAATAAATCATTAAATATTTTATAACATCTGAAATTTCAGTTAATCATTGACAAATAATTCTTAACCTTTCGGACATCCTGTAGGTTGTGAACAAATTTCCGAAATTCAGAATATCCTAAGCAAAATAATTGTTTCACATTTCGTAAATGATAAAAACTACTTCTCGGACCTCGGTGTTCTTGTATATCTCAAACAGTTACCTTTTTGATAACCCATATAAACAATAACACGAAATTACATTATTGTATTTGAGTTGTATTAAACCAAATTGTTTTACTTCATTATTAAGGAATTTTTTTATATTTTTCAATGTTAATTTTATTCCTGAAAAAACATAACTTTTTAATTCACTTTTGCTTTTACTGGACACAAATTAGGGGGAGGAAGGGCGAAAGGCCTGTAAAAACGTACAAATAAAATATATCCCAGCCTGCCCCTTCACGCTACGTTAATTCCTTCAACCACCCGCTGCTCTTGTTTAATGTACAACCCAATTTAAGGAATAAAGTGTTTAGTTTTTGTCTACAGTTTTACCCCCCCCCCACTATTAACCTATCTGTAATAAATCCCATTTGTGACAGGCAGCAGTCACACTGACTTAAAAGAAAGGTATTTCTAAAAATTTATCAACATTAAATAACATCAAAGTGATTTTCGTTGTTGCTACATTTTCTAAAACCTGTTAAAAAAAATTATTATTTACAATTATTATAAAATAATAAACATTTACAAAACTAGATGGAACATTAACACAAAACAATGTTAAATTATTATTTAAAATATACTATATTTTTTTAATTTGTTAATGTAAGTAGAATTTGAAAATTTATAGTTTGTATTTGAAAAAATAGTAAAATTTTAAATAATCATCTTTTTGTACAGTTTTATTACTTCAACAATTTAAATTTATTATTTATTATTTATCATAATTATTTCAACAGTTTTAATCACATACCAAAATACCAACAAAAAAAAACAAAATACCAAGAAAACTGTAAAAATATTAAGTATTTCTTTAAATTCAAAGAACAGTAAAACATCGAATTAATTCATTTCAAAAAGACCCGAAACATTTTGCTGCAATGTTGGTAGTACGTGAAAATTCACCGAAGTCGGTGTACAGAAATCAAAATCAGCTTATATTTTTCAATAAATAAAAAGAATGAAAAAATAAACCTACTGCGTTCACTGTTAACGAATCGACCGATTTGTCGTGCAATTGTTGTTTTGCTTTATCTGTAGCCATTTTTTAATTTCTTAAATGTCTTTCCCTGCAAGTTCGTCAAATAAAATCTTAAAGATTAACAAATATTGTATTTTCTTAAGAAAATTTGTTAACGATTTTAACAAAATTTTACTCAGAATTAGTTTTAAAAAAGTCAAAATCAGTTTCGAAGACAATCGAGAAAAAAACAGAAAATTCATTTTCATTTCCAATTGATGACCTGTAGTGCTTGAGATTTTCTTAATTGTAGTGTTAATGTTTGTGTCGAAGAGAAACCATTAGGAAATGTTTACAAAAGTACACGTATATAGGTCAAGTACGTAGCATTATTCAAACATTAAAAGTTATTTTTAAACTTGGTTTGACAAATATAAATCCAGGCAAAAGCTGAAGTCGGAATGTATTTAGTACAGTAGAAACCCAGCAACAGCGTATCATTAGTTTAAAGGTTGTTTGGAATTTAGATATAGAAACTCACGTTGAAAAGGTGATATATAAAACCTTGCAAATAACACTATACTTTTACTATGCAAATAGGTCTTACTATTCTAATCGCGGGTATTGTTAAATTCACGTGTTGAATAGAGGAGAGGTACGAGGTGGAGCTAGAAAATTATAATTAGGACGAGCCATAATATTGGTGATCAGTATAGATATAGTTTTTGAAGATGGAGGTTCTCCGAAACGCGTCAACGAATGTAGAATTGACGAAGCTAGGGAAGGCAGATTATTATACTGAACATAGTGACAGTATGTTTCTTTAGCAGAAAAGAAGAAGAATATAAAAAGAATTTGCAAATAAAACTTAAATATTTATCTTCAACCTATAATTTCAGAGTTTAAAAATAACTTTTAATGTTTGATTAGTGATACGTACTTAACATATGTACTTGTACTTTGTAAACGTTTTCTAATAGTTTCTCTTCGACAAAAACATTAACACTAAAAATAGGAAAATCTCAAGTATTATCATACCGTCCTAGAATATACATTAGGATTTGGTTGTTTTGTTTGAAGAATAAACTTGAAAAACATATTGCGGATTATCACAGTCTTGTTTGCGTATTATTACGTGATATCACTGCATATTCATTCTTGCACTGGAGAAAATTATTTGAAGCAACACAGATGTTATTCGATCAACACTTTTAAATATTCGCTTTTATCGGGAGCTAACTGCGTGCACAGCAATTATATTTTGTCACGTCTTAACTTGTTAATTAACCACTCACGAAGAGAGAAGCCCTGTAAAAGAGCAAGGGGAACAAAGGAAGCCATTTTGTCAGTTTCGGCGAAACTGTCAACCTGCCTTCTTTGTGTCAACTAGACTTTTAATCCTATCAATACTTAATCTTACTAAAAGGTTGGAACGTTCGAAGATCACGTTTTGGCGTGGAATAAGTCTTACTTTTCTAAACACAGGTATTGTTAAATTCATGAGCGTTACAAAATACAGAAAATCAAGTAACGAAAAAGGTAGAAACTGCAGAAAAAATATAGAAGTTGAAGGCAAGAAATATTTATGGGTAAAGAAATGATAAGCGAAAAAAATTCTTATTAATTGTGCCGCATTACTTAAGAATAGAAGTGATATTGATTCCCAACATAAACAGTTTTTTTTGGCACATAAAGCCCCGCAGGGGGTGCAGACTAGCTGCACTTATTGAGAGGATTTAGATGTCCCTCGCGGTACCCGAGTCTAACACACACACACTTACACTTACGACTTTAACACTTAACACTCACACTTACATTTAGGTAGGCGATAATAGCCTCAATGTGCCTTTCGCCTTAAAATAACAAAAAAAGAAGACTTGGCACATAAAGAATTTGTACAGATCCACCAGTACAAGTACTCAAAAGCACAAGTTTTCACGCCCCCTCTCTCACTTCAACATTTTAAGTCTGAAAAATCTACTTCAAATCAAAACAAAACCGATTTTCAACGATTTTATGTATATATATATATATATATATATATATATATATATATATATATATATATATATATATATATATATATATATATATATATATATATATATATATATATATATATATATTTACGGACCTAAACAAATCATGTTTTAAAAAAATCACCAACAATTTAAAAATGTTTTATACGCTGCACGACATTCTGCAGTGTTGGATAAAAATAAGTAGAGTTTAATTCAAAAGTCATTTTTATAATTTGTTCAATGAATACGTTTCAAAAGAATTCTTAAATCGTATGCTACACGCTGCGTAATCCGAGCCATATGTTCTGAGAAAGTGGCACGTTCTAGTTTGCTTTGATTTTAGTGCAGACGATATGAAAACAGCTGATCCATTCTTGAGACGTGCTAAAAAAAAAAAAAAGAGGAAGGATTATTCGTATGTCCGACGCCCACAGAATCGTAAGACTACAGAGATACAACTGGATGAAGGTGGAACATAATAGAAGTAGATGGATGTACTTAAGGGTGACTTCTGTCCGACGCCCATAGAATAATCAAATAGAACCCTGAGTAAAGGTAAAAAGTAGAGAATAGCTCAATATCCGGAGGTCTACGACATTTTAAGACTAGTGAGATACAACTGGATGAAGGCGGCTCATAATAGAATAAGATGGATTATACTTAAGGGAGGCTTCTCTCAGACGCATATATAATAATAAAATCGAGCCCTGGACAAAGGAAAAAGTAGAGAATAGCTCAATATCCGGAGGTCTGACGACATTTTAAGACTAGTGAGATACAACTGGATGAAGGTGGCTCATAACAGAAGTAGATGGATGTACTTAAGGGTGGCTTCTGTCCGACGCCCATAGAATAATCAATTAGAACCCTGAGTAAAGGTAAGAAGTAGAGAATAGCTCAATATCCGGAGGTCTGACGACATTTTAAGACTGGTGAGATACAACTGGAAGAAGGTGGCTCATAATAGAAATAGATGGATATATTTAAGGGAGGCTTCTATCAGACGCCCATATAATAATAAAATCGAGCCCTGGACAAAGGAAAAAAGTAGAGGACATTTCAAAGCAGTGGCCTACGACATCATAAGACTAGTGGGATATAGCTGGGTGAAAGTGGCTCACAATCAGATTAGGTGGAAATACTTAAGGACGATCAGACCGCCAATAGCAGTAAAATGGAGTCCTGGACGAAGAATAGAATAAAGGAACTCTCAAAACCGGTAACCTGATAACAGCATAAGACAAGTGGGATACTGCTGAATGAACGTGGCTCACAATCAGCTTAGGTAGATATACTTAAAACAAGCTTCTGTCAAACGTCCATAGAATAATCAAATGGAGCCCCGGACGATGTCTCAGATCCGATGACCTTATGACATCATACTACTGGGAGGCATCTAGATGAACAAGATTCAAAATTACACGGACTACTTAGCTGTGCAAGATTATTTATAATTAACAATGGCAAAACATAACGTGAATTGAACGTTTTACTTACTTTCATAGAATGAATTTTAAAACTTATAACAATACTGCACACGGTTGGCGTATAAATGGAACAATAAAACAATAAAATTTAATAAAATCCGGTATCACGTACTTGAATCCAATTTAAATTTTAAAACGCTAAAAATGTTTTGCAGTAATACCGTAACGTCAAGCGCTCTGCATTGTTTTTATTAATAAACTTTTCCGAATCAATAAAACACAAACAGCAGAACTGTCGTGGCAGAGCATATATTTTATTAATACTTCGCGTTAAATAAGCATATTCATGAAAACCTTGTTTTGAAATAAACACGGGCTTCTTCATTTAAGTTTTCTCTCGGTTTCAGTGAAGATTTATATTGTTATTATTTAAATACCAGAGTATTGTGAGAGAATACTTTGTGCGTCATACAAAAGTTTGTAAATTGTACAGGGTGGGTGAGAACACTGTAATCCCAACATATTTTGAAAGTAAATAAATTATGTAGGTTGATGCAAATGTGTAACGTAATCGAATTCAAAATTCCACTTTTCGAATTTTGTCTGTAATATTAAATGTGTGTGTGTGTGTGTGTGTGTGTGCATGTGTGTGTGTGTGTGTGTGTGTGTGTGTGTGTGTGTGTGTGTGTGTGTGTGTGTGTGTGTGTGTGTGTGTGTGTGTGTGTGTGTGTGTGTGTGTGTGTGTGTTGTGTGTGTGTGTGTGTGTGTGTGTGTGTGTGTGTGTGTGTGTGTGTGTGTGTGTGTGTGTGTGTGTGTGTGTGTGTGTGTGTGTGTGTGTGTGTGTGTGTGTGTGTGTGTGTGTGTGTGTGTGTGTGTGTGTGTGTGTGTGTGTGTGTGTGTGTGTGTGTGTGTGTGTGTGTGTGTGTGTTTGTAAATATATATGGAGTTTATATCAAAGTGGTAGAATTTACACTTTGATATGAACAACCCGTTTTAAATATAACAGCTGCGTGAGTAATTTTTTTACTTTATTTTCAAAAAATCGCCTCTTTGGATAATAAAAGGCAAGGTAAACATAAAATAGATACCGTTTTTCCTAAAAAGCATCACATTTTAAAAAATGTGGTAGGATACACTAATTTGAATTTTCAATAGTCGTGTACTTTCTAGCAAAAATCAGTCGAACCGATTTTGACTCTTAGGTCTAAAAATTTAATTTGTATTAAATATCGAACGTGTGTTAAATTAGTTCGAACAGATTTAATCAAAGTAGTTAGGAGAGGATACAGTACTTAATTTTATTAACTATTTAACAAACTTGTTTAATTAACTATATAGAGATAGAGAGGGGCCTTCATGATAAGACCCAGACCCCCCAGACAGTAAAATGAACGGTTATAAACATGTTCGCAATTTTGGATCAATTTAACGTTGACACAAAAATTTATTCTGGTAATACTTTGACCAAGTTCGTTACAGCAAAATCGCTTAACAGTTTCAAAATGTCATCCATTTAAAATCTTTCAAAATTCCAAATCTATAACGTTTTTTTTTAAATCTTACAAATTTTTAAAAATATTTAACCTGAAAAAATTGCTTAAAATACGTAGCCTATCCTTATTGTGAATGCAAATTTAAAATTCTAATTTATATAAATTTTTGAAGCTGCTTGTTTGTGGTGATTGAATCAGAGCTTGAAACAAAATTTGTGTATTATTACTTTTTGAAAATTCGTTTCTATCACGTCAGCGATACAGCTGCGTACTGGCTATTATTTGCACTATAATTAAATAAACAAATACTAACCTAACACTAATCTCTATATCAAGATAAATCCAACGCCTTGTATTTCAACAGAATGGAACCATTTACCTCAGTATTTATTTATACAGCAGGGGCGGTGAATTTACCCGGGCGTCTTTCATTTAAAGGGAGTACTTTTTACCTCCCCCTCCCCGTAATTAAGGGCCAACCAACTGTGTTCAGGACTCGTACATTATTCATCACCACAGACGTCAGTTCTGTAAAGCTCTTGCAAAAGTTCTCACAAAACAAAAACATTTTGTTTGAAATTAATTACTTGTAGCTACACGTTCAGACATGTTTAAAATATTTTTTAAAAAGTTTCGGCAATTTATTTTCGTAATAATTTTCAGTGTTCTTGAGATAAAAGCGATAGATTTGCAGAAATGTTTCAAGTGAAGTGGTCTTAAGTGTAGTGGTCGGAAAACTTGAGGAAGTGGTTACTGGAAGTACTTACTTAATGAGTAGGGGTGGTGAGACACTGGTTAGTCTGTTATGTCTCTGAGCTGATCACGTCAAAATCGTAGGTTCGGGACTACAGTTACTATCATAAGCTTTACTGATTCCGTTTAAGCTGATCCGTCATCTTCATTAGAGTAAATGATATAAAGTATGAACGAGAAGCAAATATATGTCCATTCGACATAATTATTTCTAGAAGGAGCATGTTCTGCCAAAATCGTTTCGAGGTAGTTATTGCTCTAATTCTGAAGTGGAAATACAGAAATCGGACACTTGTTTTTAGGTTTATAACCTCTGTATGACGCAAATAAAAACAAGGTTCGCTTGAATCTGACGTTCATTGACTCGTCAAATTAGCCCGAATGATTAGGCCAGTGATGTCGACAATGTCCCTTGTAATGCTGTACTTATAGGTCGGACACAATTGAGGGCAGTCCTCCAAACAGAAGGTAAATTATAGACTTACTATTCCCCTCTCGAAAATCCGGATCAGGAGCAATTTAAAAAACTGACAAATCTTTTTTTCTCTCAAGATCACTTTATCATATATTATTCAAATGTCAGTCACACATGAAGCTTTACAACACAAGTCACTTTAGTAAATTTGAAACGTAGAAATAAGAGATAAAACTGTCAGAACTACGTTTAGGATGTTCAAAATAAAATTTTACTTGCTCACTATACGGAGTTCAAAGAATTTTTAATGATACAACTGCTGTTCTTTAAATGTCTATTGAATGTAAAACATATTTGAAATAAAAATTGAAATGTAGAGATCGTGCTGAATGAGATGAAGCTTGATTAGTTTTAAAATAGTTTCTAACAGTTTAGAAGTAGAGCGCTTAAATGAGATTCATTGTTGTTTGTGCTCTATGAACATAGATGCAGTTACTTTAAAAAAAGCTTTTCCCTTGTGTTTACATTTCGCACTAACGCATTCTCCTCTAAGCTTCACCTCATTCCGCACGACTTACAATGTAGTTTCTAATACAAATGATATTTATTTAATTTAAAAAACGCTACTATGAGTACATTCTATGGTGTTTTGCAAGTACTATTTCCTGTAATCTTAAAGTTCAAATTTTAAGGAAATCTTAAATTTACCCTGCTTTTAAAAATTGTGTAAAGATATTAAAACAACATATTAGTTGACTAATTAACTGTATTTGGTTATTGTAACATAGCCACCGGACTACACATTTAAATTATTATGATTAACTTATTTTCTTCCATCTAGTGGTCTTTTTACGCACCTCTTAAAGGCTACTGCTATTTCGAAACACTTCACTGTTTCACCTTCAGGTCGTAGTATAAATTGTCAAATACCTCGTAGAGGTCGTCAAAAGGTTGACTAAATATTGAAAATATACGTCACAACTAAACAATTACACGATTTTTATTAAAATACACAATGATCATTGGTTTAGCCAAACACTACCGTGCAACTTGTATATCGTTACAGTCTGGACTGCGGATCTTATCGGTACTAGCGCACCGTCAGTGTTATCAGTTGCTGTGAGTTTGTTGGTTTGTATTACTTACTTAAATCAGTATCCTTAGAACCATGTCGTATATTAAATTGGATTTAAATGAAAGTTTGTCAATGAGGATGTTATGGAGTCCTTCAAAATCTTTAATCGCATCCATATAATTGATTTTATTACGTAAATGTAATAGCTCCATGTTGGTGTGAATGTCTTCGAATGTACGGTTTTTCTTCATGAGATGTTCTGTGAAAGCCATTTTGTAGATAATTTTCTTCCGGTTATGTGTTCCCTAATCTTGTGTTGAAGGAGCGAGATGTCTGACCGATATAAAAACTTGGACACTCGCTGCATTTAATTTTATGTACACCAGTTCTGTCAAAGCTGTCTCCATTCGTATTTAAAATTGGATTTTTAGTAATGTTGAAGTTTGTGATATATTCTGAAGAAATATTTTATATTCTTTATGGCTTTTTTTGTAAGGTGTGGCTTAAAATTCTCCGTATTCTGTTGCAATGTGTGTTTGTTTCTCAGGAATGATTTTTTTTTTATTTTTGTTTTTAAGTTTGGCAATAAACCTGTCAACAAAAGAACCACTATATCCATACAAAACTATATTTTGTTTAGCAATATTGCAAACGATAAAAACTCCTGCAAGATTCGTAGAACAACAGTTTTTGTGCATTTCCTCCACTTTGTACATAATGTGGGCGTAATGGGCTTTCATCCCGAAGACCCGGGTTCGATTCCCGGTCAGAGCTTAGCATTTTCATACGCTATAAATCATCCCATCGTCTACATTAACCCAAGTGTGCACAATAGTCGAACGTTAAACACAAAAAAAAACTTTTTACATAATAACACCCTGAAAAGAGTTCGGCTTTGAATAATAGAGTTGTAGATGTAACAACAACTACAAGAATATCATTATATTTTTGGGCTCGAACACAACTTAGTTTCCTAATCCGACTTACCGGATGGACGTTACAGTCTTTCGACTCTCTACAGACCAAAAGCAAAGCGTGTGTTTGAATAAAAGTACCGGGAAATAAATTGGGTCATTTGACGCTTCGCTCTGGAAGCCGGCCAATGGGAGCAATGTGTCAGACGTGTCGGTATTCGTAACGGAAAACAAAATAAATTACAAATTTGGCAACAGAAAATAAATCCAAACGAATGGACGCAAGGGGAAACAAATTGCAATAATAGCCGGTGTGTGGGCATTTAGCTGTACGCTCTGCGGGTTTTGTGCTTTGTGTAAGTCGATAAAACAACTATAGCGTGAAAACGGTACGCCGCAAAGTTTAAAAGAATTGCGGCACTCAGCTGTTTCGCTATTGTTAAAACAGCAAAATCCCATAATATAATTCAATAAACGAACATTTTAGTGTACTCATATTTCTGTACTGTACATTACAATAACAATGTGAAAATATCACACAATGTGAAGTTTTTATATCACACTTTCCGAAAAATCCTGATTCACAATCTTAATCAGCTTCGTAATCTGCACAAATCAGCATTAGGCCTATACATTGTCAAATAGCATACAAATGTAAAGTTATTTACAATGTAATTCAAAATTGCATGTAAATACTAATATTTATATCTTAAAGCTTATTACGAAGGTCACTTTTCAGCAAATTTTAACGTAAAAACGTTATGATTTATTTTGTACAACCGCCATTTTGAAACTTTTAAATTGATTTTACTCGTTAATGAAATTGTCGAATCTATTATTTTTTCACAAGCTTGAAACAAATCGGTTAAAAATTGACACACACACACGCGCGCGCGCGCCCGTTTAATTTTAACCAATCAATTTGTTGTTGTTGTTATTTTAAGGCGAAAAGCACATTGAAGCTATTATCGCCTCCCTAAATGTAAGTGTGAGTGTAAAGTGTTATAGTCATAAGTGTAGTGTTGTAAGTCTAAGTGTGTGTTAGACTCTGGTACCGCGAGGGACGTCTAAATCCTCTCAATAGGTGCAAGCTAGTCTGAGGGGCTAACCAATCAATTATATCGTAAAGAAAATATTCTAGATTAATTTAAACATATAAAACATTTCACAAAATTCCCGATAATTAATCATTTCCATGAAAAAATCTTGTTTGAAAGTTACAATTAAACTTAGAGAACCGCCTTCATTTCTTAAAAACAATTGATCAGATTTTCTCAAATGTTGATCCCGTGTGAAAGGCGTGATGATAACACAAATAAAGCATGAAATTTGAATTAAAAAAAGTAAAACACTACTATTTTCGAATGTTATACTTCTTTTGTATCTAATTCATTTTATAATCAAGGCACTTGCAGATCGTGCCCTCATATACGTAGACCGTTAAACCGAGTGTTTACTGTACTTCGACACTTCGGACACGTGCGGTGTTTATTTAACGTACGATTTCATTCGCTACGCTTGCGCTGAAAAGTTTATAAGTTCTTAGCGTAATTAATTAATGAATATTCAAGTCAGTATCTTCGCGAGGTAATGTTTGCCAAACATAAACAATAAAGTGAATAACTTCCGAGACGGTGTTCCCCGGATCTTCCCAAACACCGTAATATTAGTTATTGTTTGAAGCAACAATTAATTAAATACACCTAATTAGTCCAACTAACATCAACGTATATTTAAAACAACTGAATTTAGAGTTAAGATTTCGTGAAAGGGAAGTTAATTCGAGATACTCTGAAATGGAAGGAAAATTTGTAAAATGCGTTCGTTAAAGTGCTTTCTAAAAATTACATAGATAATGGAGTGCAATCGTCGCACGCACCTGGCTCGATAACGCGATAGAAGCGAATTTTCAAAAGTATTTTCCTTTATCTTGAACATTTTTAATTACTGATTCTACCATTGTAATTTACCATTAAAATCTGCATATAAATTTTCAAATTATATAGAAATTACGAAACTTAACCCTTAACTTCGGGGTTAAATTTAATTTCTGCTATTTTAGCGAACTTTGAAAATTAAAAATGCTAATATACGCACTTTTCAAAATAAATTCTGAATTTATGATTGTTTAAATAATTTGAATGACCGCCATTTTGAAACTGTTGAACGAATTTTGCTGTACAACGAATTTGACTAAGCTATACCGAAATCGATTTTTGTACCAAGTTTGAATCAAATTCGAGAAAAACTGTGAAATCGCTCAAGGTCAAAACTGGTTTTCATTTTTTTATTATCATGGTAGCTCTAATTGCTTAATTTCAGTGGAAATACGCTAAAAAATCATACATTTCCTTTTGTTTTAACGTAATTTTTTAAATTCTAATTTCACCATCGTAATTAGCGTTAAAATCTGCACGCATTAACATTCTGAAGTTGAAAAATCCGCTGAATTGAATTCGAAGGCCATCGAGGTTCATTTTCGTATTTTCGATGTGATCTGAAATGTTAAAATGTTAATATATGCCGACGTTAATACTTATTATGATGTTTAAATCAGAATTCGAAAAAGTGTATGATAAAAAAAATATTTTTGTAAAATCAGCTGCATACTGAAATTAAAAAAAAAATGTTCTTGAAGTATGAACAAACAAATCTACGGGTGAAATTACAAAAACAGCATAAAACTACCTGTGCACTCCAGTACTGAGAAAATAAATATATTTTATTTGTTTTAATCAACTATGCAATTCCGTACAAAGAATTCTGATGTAATTCTTGATAAACGCTTCACAACAGTTACACAAACATTACGGAGCACTCTGTACAGTTTGTCTTGCATCGCAATAACGGGGGGGGGGCAATCCAGTCAAAGCCCACTTGATCGCTAGCTATCAAAGTTACTGAAAATTTCTCCGTTTAATTTTGAATATCACGCTAACAATTAATACCTCCAGTACAGCTGGAAGCAAAATTAATTTGCTAGTAATAAGTGCACTCGTTTCCCTTTAATTAATGAATTTCTAGTTGAAAATGAGCTACTGCAGTAGCCATCAAAGTAAGATCCAGATCCACAACCTTGAAATTAGCGCTTGACGATCACTTTTAAGGGACGTTAAAAAATTTGTTCTTTGTTCTGCAGCGTTCGAAATTTTAGTGGTGTGTGTGTGTGTGTGTGTGTGTGTGTGTGTGAGAGAGAGAGAGAGAGAGAGAGAGCGTGTGCATATGTTTAGGAAATTTAATCCGATTTAATGATTTAATTTAAACAGCACAAAGAACAATTTTAGTTATAACTTGGACAAGATTGTTACCAACAAAATCTGCTCAACAGTTTCAAAATGGCGGTAATTTCAAATCATAAAGAATTCATAACGTTTTTGTATATTTTTTTAAATTGCATATCACGTGAACATATGGAATATTCAAATTTGTTTGAAAAGAATAAAATTAACCTGATCGCAGCCAGGGGATATTTTCGTATGTTCAATGTAATATGAAAGTTTCACATGCCAATTTATGAAGATTTTATTTAAACAAGGCATAGGTAACTATTTTAGAAATACTTCGTTTTTCAGCGGAATCGGTTCGATCGTTTCAAAATTGCGGTAATTTCAAAGCTTTTCAGAAAGACTATATTTTGATAATCTGATTTTACCATAGTATTCAGCTTTAAAATCCGTTTAAATTAGCATTTTTAATTTTCAAGTTCTATTTAAAATACGAAAATGAACCTGACGCCCTAATTCGAAAATTTAAAATACTGAAATATGCCGAGGTTAACGTTGATTTTTATGTTAAAAAGATTTTCAAAAATGTTAAGATAAAAATAATTTCTAAAAATGTTTCCATCACGTCAGCAAGAGAGCTGGTGTCTTATTGCATATTTGTTACTTTTGCAGTCGCATAAGTTTGACTCATAAAAAAATTTAAGCTTCAAAAACAAATGTCATTTTAAGTTTGTTTTTATTTTGTTGATTACGACTTGGCATTGTTCTCCGGAGACCAATAAGGGACGTTTGTTCGACGAATCTGCCAGGGAAAACAAAAACTTTTATATTGTTGATGTACACTAACTGTCTTGCTGTCGTATACGTGATACGGAAACTTTCGTGGTTTATCAGTACCGAAGCCCTTTGAGCACAAAAGAAAGTGATTTCTTAAATTTTTCTCTTTGTGCCGATTTTGTGAAAACATTGTGCGATTATATTACGTACGTTGTTTTTAATTTTTCCGTTATACAAAGTAAACAACGATTAAGGAAAACGGGAAAATTTGAACGCTAAATTTTCTAATGAAATAATGTATTTATATAAATTTATTTATTGCACGTAAATACAAAAAAAAATGTCATTTATAGATACAAGCGCCAAAATTATTTTTTTCGAAAATCATGTTTAGGTGAGCTATACTCGTGCTCAGTGAAACTCGCATTTTTACTTCACATTTGAACTGAAATCTCATGAACTGTTGTTACGTTTCTTGAATTACTTTAAATTTTACAAAATACTGCTTCAGATGACGCTACACACCGATCAATCAGGAGATCAGAGAGGCCATGAAATCCCACCACAACTCCTAACCAGCAACTCGTACAAGTGGTAAAGTAAGTCCTGCAATAGTGTTCAACCGTACAAACACAGCATGACAACAGATTTAACGGTCTCGCCTTCTTGTAACAGCAGCTCAAACATTGCCTTCAGTGCTGATTCTTTAAAATTACACTTCCATTTGTTAGTAGCACGTGCTGACGGTGCGTGATTATAGCAACCTAAATGCTAGATAAATGACTGATAACTAAATGACAAGATCACGTGGGTTGACTCGCAGTAATTATCCAGTGCAATTATTCACATACCAACAACCACCAAATCATAAAACGAAATTTTCCTTTTCTCTGAATCACGTGAATGTAGAAAATATAATTATCGTAGAGGGAAGAATTGTTATTGAAATTTCGATTTTACGAAAATTTGTTCCAGAAAATTGGTCCCATTTGGTCCCACGGTCCATTCCACTAAGTAGCTTCACTAGGATTTAATAGTGACAAATATTAACTAAATGCGTAAAATTAATAGTAAAACAATAGAACATTTTTCTAAAAACATTACCTTAAGAATTAATGTAGTTTTTACTGAAATATTATTGCATGAAAGCTAACTATAATAATAACTATAAGAACTAAGTTTATAAGAATTATATATTACATATAAGTTGTCCGTAAGTGCCAATTGTCGAGGGAATAATTTCTAACAAGGGACCAATCGTCGCGGCATTAATTTGAAATACTGTACCAAACGTCACGGGACTAATTTGTAATACGGGACCAATCGTTGGGGGACTACTTTGTAATACGGAACCAATCGTCGCGGCATTAATTTGAAATATTGTACCAAACGTCACGGAACTAATTTGTAATACGTGACCAATCGTCGCGGCATTAATTTGAAATACTACACCAAACGTCACGGAACTAATTTGTAATAGAGACTAATAGTCGCGGCATTAATTTGAAATACTGTACCAAACGTCACGGAACTAATTTGTAATACGGGACTAATCGTCGCGGCATTAATTTGAAATACTGTACCAAACGTCACGGGACTAATTTGTAATATGGGACTAATCGTCGCGGCATTAATTTGAAATACTGTACCAAACGTCACGGAACTAATTTGTAATACGGGAACAATCGTCGGAGGACTTTTTTGTAATACGGTACCAATGGTTGTGGGACTAATTTATAATAGGGTACAAGTCGTCACGTGACAACCCACGTGAATTTTTGAAATTTACCGGGACGAATAGACTTGATAAGTGAAATTTAAATGGAAAACATGTTTCAGTTTGTCTGAATAAACAAGGGAGTTTCTAGGATGTCCGTGTGTTTGACTATATCGGTGGAGCCGAAACTGACTAAATAAAAAAAATGGCCATTAAGTGTTATTTTATCAAATTCTGAGAATATTTTTTAAAAAATTATTTTAGTAAAGCTTTTGTTTTAAGCTTTTTGTCAATAAATTTAAAAATTGACTTTAAAGATATTTTTGAAATTTTGTTGAAGTCCTTATTAAGTGCTTGAATATTGCAGTTTGACTAAAACATGGCACAAAAATCTATTTCTTACATTTCTTGGATACGTTTGTTATACTGCAATATCAGTTAATAAATTCACGTTCGCTGTAAATAAAAATCTTTTGAAATTTTGTTGAAGTCCTTATTAAGTGCTTGAATTTCTGGCTGTAAATAAAAATCTTTTGAAATTTTGTTGAAGTCCTTAAATGCGGTTTGACTTGGCACAAAAATCTATTTACATTTTGGATACGTTTGTTATACTGCAATATCAGTTAATAAATTCACGTTCGCTGTAAATAAAAATCTTTTGAAATTTTGTTGAAGTCCTTATTAAGTGCTTGAATATTGCAGTTTGACTAAAACATGGCACAAAAATCTATTTCTTACATTTCTTGGATACGTTTGTTATACTGCAATATCAGTTAATAAATTCACGTTCGCTGTAAATAAAAATCTTTTGAAATTGTAACATTTTCGTTTTACACTTTTTGGTAATCTGATTTCACTGGAAAAACTGACTGTTTATTTTCCTCACCTTCAATAACTTACGATCGTGCTAAGGGTCCAACGAATCGACAACTTTTTTCAGTTTGGAAAGAGCGAAAGAAGTTCAGAAACTTTTCCTGTAAGTTAGCAACTGTTAATTGAATAACTTTGGAATTGTTGATTTTGAAGGCAAAATCTATATCAATGTCTGGGAACTTGAATCTCTAGTCGTTACGGACTTAATCAATAGTTTCGTTGAATCTTGTCTAAGTAACAGTACTATCTTGAAATAAAACGTATCCTTCAGAACAAAATTTTTTGAAGAAACAGTACCACATAATTTTTGTTTCGGTGCTTAAATGTTTCATTTAAAATTACTTCTAATAATTTAATTGTATCTGAAACAGTTTGTACAGACTTTACGCATCAGCTGTTTTTATAATTCACTAATATTACCTGTCGCGGTTTTCCTACCGAAGCTTACAGTTTCAATAATGTAATAATTCATATAAACATAAAAGAATATATTAATAAGCGAAATGTATATAAATATATAAATAGTGAAAATGTGATAAAAAATATTTTTCTCCAATGCAAACATTTATACCTGTTTGTTTACATTTCTACCCCTTCAGGAGATAAATTCGGAAAATTACTGAAATACGTGTTTCATTTTTTTGTGTTTCAGAGTATTTATGTTTAGTTTCAAAAAAATCCAAACTATTTTTTAGTAAAAAATCCAAATGCAAATCCAACCCTTTTAGTGGGCGAATTATGGAAAATTCCGAAGTACTTGTTCCGTAATTTGTGTTTTAGAATATTTTTGTTGTTTAAAAAAAATCAATAAAAACATATTTTTCTCCAAAGGAAATAACATTTATTCATCTTTTTTACGTTTTTATTCTTTTAGGGTATGAATTCGGAAAAATGCTGAAATATTGTGTTTCAGAGTATGTACATCTGGAATATGCGAGTCAAAAAATATTTTTCCGAATGCAAAATTTTATACAGTCCGTTTACATTTTCTATTCATTCTATTATTTCGTTACTTGTGTTTTGGAGTAATTATGTTAAGTTTCAAAAAGATTTTCCCGAAATTATAAAAAATGTACCCAATTTTTTCCCTTTAGGGGTTGAATATTGGAAAATCGTTTCTTAGTGCATCCCTACGTTGTGATCGTATAGCACCCTGAAAAATTCAAGTCTCTAGCTATTATAGTTTTGGATATTATGAGTCAGTCAGTCAGTCAGGGCATTGCTTTTTGTATGTATAGATTTCCATGCTTAGTAGGAGATAAACGTTTTATTGTATACACACAAAAAGTATTGAAAGAGCGAAGCCATTAAATAATTTCGTAAAGCACACAAGTTCATTGTGATACGTGTTACTTTAAAATCAAATGTAAATTTGTACAAAGCGAATACGTTGTTTACGTTGTGACGCTACGTCGGCCTATCTACGTCAACGTAAATGTATCCGACGTACAGAAACATCCTTCAGCCAACAGCTTCAAGGGAAGTGAGAAGTGAATATTTGATTTCAGGAGAATTGAAAAAGTAATTGTAACGTACGCTATCTATGTGGCCGCGGGGAAACAGATAACTCTATGACAAGCTGGGTGAGGCTGCTATACTTTCTATGGGTGGTTTCATACTTCACAAGCCATGTCTTAGTAACGTAGGAAGACACTAAGAAACTAATGTCCATACTTATATTAAATAATTTCATATCACAAATTATAAACTGCTTAGATTTGTTACCTCTCTTCCCGAAACGTTCTATCTAATGGAAATATTTAATTTATTTAAAATGTCTGAACGTTAGATAGAAACAGATCAGTGGTAGAAAACTCAACGATATTCTTTTATAAATTATTTACGATATAACATATTTTCTAAAAAAAGTTTTATCGTTAGAAAATTATGATTGGTTTAATGGTTAGACTTAAATTCTTAATATTTTTTGTTTTTTCATGAGGAACAAAGTTAACAAATTAACAAAGTTAATATGTTATTTTAATATTGTTACTGATCTTTCAGTGCCATTGACTGAATGATGTCCAGTTTTTACATGGCCTAAAATGAATTATTTTAAACTTGTTTGATATATATTCAAGCTAAATGATCATATTTTATGAAAATTATTTTTTTTAAAGTGAACACACACAGTATGTAGCAAGAAAAAAGTAGCAACATCCTTGGTCAGCTGTGCAACTCACAAAGAATTCACCTGTCACCATCAGCTTCCACCCGCACCATCCACAGTTTATTTAAGGTGAACACACACACACACACACACACACACACACACACACACACACACTACAGTTGAACAGGTTCTACAAGATTTTAATAGCTTAATGAATTTGTGCCTTACGGACTAGGCAGCACTTTACAGAACATTTTAAAAGATGATGCTTCGGCTATTCGCCGAGTATTAACTTTCTTGCATTGCTTAAATATATTTTATAAACTTTAATCATTTTTTTTCAGGGACCATTTACATACAGCCTTGTCGTATTTTGTTCTGTTTAAATATTATAGTAATTAATTCAAAATAACTTTATTTCTGTTATTTTTTGTAGTTTGATTCACTATTATTTAGTTCTTATGTATTCTATTTATTTTATTTGTAAATATTTTTTTTCTTCAATATTATTTTATTCAAGGCGATAATAATCTTGAAGGTTTTCCGCCTAAAATAAACTCTCCCCATACAACAGACAGGCAAACTCTGAGTTGTACAGAAAATCTAAAGCCGATGCGGGTTTCGAACCCGTTCATCCCCGCTTGCACACTACTCTGGCCAAATATAGCGCCTATACCTGATCGTTCTGAAACTGTATCATTTAACAAGTCTCTTAAATCGTTGGTTATTGCATTATCATTGTTTGGTTATGTTAAATAACTTATTAAACAATACGTCGTGTAATTTAACATAGATATTTTTTAAAATTTATTTTTGAAAAACTAACATATTAGGAGCTAAGTAATGCTGATGTTAGATTTATATAAAACAGACTTCCGGTAAAACTAGACATTGGCACTGAAAGTTATTAAAAGTAACTACTTAGTAATAAACATGTTTTGAGTTGTTCAATAATTAAAGATCCAATTGAATTATAAAAATTTAACTTACAGTAAACATAATTATGCACAATATTTTTAATGATGATTTAATCAGTTTAAACTAGACTAAATTCGTTTTATTTAAGCAGCAAGAGTGCTTACCTAAGTCTACGTACTTCGCTAAAAATTCTGAAACATTTTAGAACAAAAACAGTAACTTATAAAAGTAAATTCGTTTTTACATTACGTTATTTCACATGTAAATTAACACGAAACTGCATCGGTCTTATTGAAATTCGTTTTAGGATAATTAACTCAAGGTTAACTAAAATATTACTGAATGACATTAGATTTAGTTACCTTATACACTCGCAAAAAATATTTTGTCCCGCGCATAATATATTTTTAAAAAAATATCCACTTAAACATTTCAACAAACGCTAAATCGATGCATT
This sequence comes from Callitettix versicolor, assembly GCA_022606455.1. Taxonomy (NCBI): domain Eukaryota; kingdom Metazoa; phylum Arthropoda; class Insecta; order Hemiptera; family Cercopidae; genus Callitettix; species Callitettix versicolor. The sequence goes on along the minus strand of CM040188.1, from coordinate 76,108,926 downwards.
TATCATGCAACTAACGTTAGTTGTAGAAGTTACATTATACAAACAACGTTACTTGTTGACGCCAGCCAATCAGATTTGTTTAAATTCTCCTTCTTCATATAATATATTCAGTGAATGATTTATCAATCAGCATTGTAGTATGTTTATAAAATTATTTTCCTCGACGTAATCGGACTAATGAATTCAATATCTTGTTTTATTTAAACCATTGACCGATTTATTACCGAGCGAAGCGAAGGGTTCAAACTGACCGTTCGATATTTGATTTGTTTGTTTGTTTGGTAAACATTGATATAATTGTTTTAAAATTGGGCATGAAGGTACCTTTTATAAAGCCCGAACGACGAATATGTAAGATTTTTCCCATCTTCCTCTCAAGACGGTGGCCTCTGATTTACGGTGAAGATGGTACGCAATTTTGGTCAAACGCATTGACCGATTGTTTTGAAATTTTGCACACAGAAACTTTGTATAAATCCCGAACGACATATATAAGATTTTTGCCATCCTTTTTCTTCAAGATGGCGCACTCTGATTTACAGTAAGAGGTGTACGCAATTTTTTCCAGACGCGCTGACAGATTATTTTGAACTTTGATATGAAATTACCTTTTATAAAGCCCAAAGAAAGTATTTGTTAGATTAAATTCCGTTTCAAGATGGCGGCCTCTGATTTTCGACGAAGAGTGTACGCAGTTTTGGCCAAACATACTGACCAATTGTTTTGAAATATGTTATGATGATATCTTATATAAAGCCCAAACAACTTACGTGTAAGGTTTTCCCCATTTACTAAACGTTTCAAGATTTTAAATTGAAACGTCTCTGGATTTAACGGTGTGAATGTAGTTATATATATATATATATATATATATATATATATATATATATATATATATATATATATATATCATATATAGTTGATATATATATCCTATAATATTTTTTTGTTTGTTTTTTTTTATTTTATTTTAGTTTTTTTATTTTTTTTTTTTAACGTCCGACTCTTGTGCACACTTGGGCTAATGCAGACGATGGGATGATTTATAGCGTATGAAAATGCCAAGCCCTCGCCGGGAATCGAACCCGATTTCCTATAATAATATATAATATATAATAATAATAATAATAATAATTTATAATAATAAATAATATATAATATTAGTTGAACGTAAGACCTGTCATGATTTTGACAGCTCTTGAAAAAAGAGCATTAATTTCCAATAAAGTGGTCCGGTAACATTTACTGATTAAATGGACGGCGAATATTATAAAAGCGTCGGAGCGCTGTCGTGTAGTGCTTTGTATATTAACTGGAACACACTGCGAGGTCGCCTGTTCTTTGAACTACTGCTTCAGTCTCGCAATATGCATTTTGCGTCGTATTAAATTTTTTCAAAGGTTTCACACAAAATTTCTCGCCCCAATTTTTCTCAGAAAAATTTGCTGTACTACTCAAAGAAGCGCCTGGAAATCAGCCTGAGTTCTCAAAATTATTATATCTTGTTCGAAGTGTGATCGTGCGTAACGATTCAAAATTAAAGTCGGTGTAGGAAATATGAAAAATATTTGATTTGAGGGAAACTATAAAAAAATCAATATAGATTTCACAGACAATATTAAAATGAACACTGCCACTGAGAGATTAATTTGCGTGTTTTGAAAGAACATGAGAATGTAAAATTTTTATTTATGCTGATTACGATAGTAAAATCATATTTAATTGCAGGTATTTTGAAAGTGATGAACTGGTTGGTGGGTAACAGTTCGTTAAACTATTATTACTAAAATCGATTTTTATATTTACCGTTACGATGACACTACATTGTTTGGATTTAATATCGAAAATACTGTCAAGTACTTACCTCTGAGTATAGTAATTAAATATCTTTTAAAACTATTTACTCGACCTCACAGTAATGGAGTTTGTAATCTAATTTAAAATAGAGCGAACCGAATTAGGCTTCACACTGTTAAACACAACTAGGCCTTCGTATATTACAGCTGTGGAGGGAATTAAACGTTCTTAATTCTGAAGAAAAGAAAACAAGTAATACAGAATAACCGAAGAGAAATCGGCAGTATTTTTATAACTTTTACTGTTTTAACTGTAAGTCGTATAAAATAAAGTATTTTGATTATGAAAAAAACGGACTTCATGTTTTCATTGATATATTTATCCTGAACAGTATATTCAAACTTAGATGAATCGATGTTCCGTGCGCGCGCGTGCGTGCGTGATATATATATATATATATATATATATATATATATATATATATATATATATATATATATCCCATCCTCTATATAGGCTATATATATATAAAACACTCTATAAATTTTGTTCCGATTTCTTTCAAACTTGAACAAACATGAACAAGACGTATGCAGTAAAATCCGTTCAACAGTTTCAAAATGGCGGTCATTAAAATTTCTGTGTATATTTCCTTTTAAAACCTGAATTTAGTAACCGGCGAAAAAACTGCATAAATTAGCATTTTGTATTTCCTAAATTCGTTGCAATTAAGAAATTCCAGTTTGACGTCGGACAGGGTTAATTTTCGTATTTTGAACGTACTTTGAAATGTTAAAACGCTATACAGATTTTAGTGCTTATTATGACGGTGAAATAATATTTTCAAAAAGGATAAGGTTTTTTAGAAATTTGCTTCTGTCACTTCAGATATTATTTGTTTCTGTATGCATTTCGCTGGAGATTGTAGAAATTGATTGATTCCAATAAGCTATTGCGTGTAGGTGTAGTTTACACATTTCTAATGTACGGCTTAGACACACATTAATGATGTCCGCGACACAGTTGTGTCCAGCTATACTTTTTTATCCACAGATTGTTTTTATTTGCAAAACTGTTTTGCGCCATGATTGAGCAAGCGAAACGAGGTTACTGTTTCCAACTCGACAGTTCGGCATTAGGTTTGTGTTTTTGTTTGTTTGCTACGCAGTTTTGGCCAAATGCATTGACAGATTGTTTTCAAATTTGGTAGGAAAGTGCCTTGTATAAAGCCCGAACTACGTGTGTAACGTTGTTTGCCATTCACTTCTTTTCTAAAATTGAGGCTCATGATTTGACAACATCGAGTTTCCTGTAATACTGGCTGTACGGCAAGAACTATCAATTTAACAGCATCATGGAAAAAACATAAAATTTATAATGTTGGTCCAGTAACACTTCCCCTAAATATTACGTTTACCGGTTAAATTGGCGGAAAACTTTACATTCGCGTCAAAGAGCGGCCGTAGGGTAGTTGATTAAGAATTTACTGTTTCTATGAGCTTCTATTTACTAAATTTTGACTTTACCTGATCTCTAGAATAGATTACAAAAAAGTAGAGAAAGAAAATTGATTCAAAAGGAAGAGACTAAACACTGTCTAGTGAGTCACGATTGTAATTAGAGACGATATTATAGTGGCAGTGGCAATGCTGTACGCTTAGCCCAGTTGTTAATTGTGTTGTGTTGATCTCATCTTAAAAACTCGCGTTCATCTGTGGTATACGACCTTGCGTGCGCGCGCATCTGTATTTTGTCTCTGTGATGTACACACAAGATGTTATTAATTCAGTTAGGTAGGCTCTGGTGGTGGTATTAGATACTCGTGTTTATTTAATAATCACGACACGCAGCTATCTTGCTGACATGATAAAGCGAATTTCCAAAAGTAATTTTTTTAACTAAATCATTTTTATTAATTTCTATTGAGAGAGAGAGAGTGTGTGTGTGTGTTTAGCACGTTCACGTTCGCAATTTTTGTCCGATTTTATGCAAACTTGGCACAAAAATCGAATATAACAATAGCTTGGACAAGTTCTTACCTAGCGAAGTTCGTTTGACAATTTCAAGAACGCGGCCTTCTTTAAAAGATATCACATATCTTTTACCTTAAATTTTCTGAATATCCTAGTTCACCGTCATAATCGGCGTTAAAAACTACATAAATTTAGCATTTTGGAATTCGAAAATCCATTGAAATAAAAAAAAACAATTATTTGTACTGACTGTCAGTGTTCATTTTTGTATTAATCAACGTGACTTACATAGTGTGAAATCCTAATATATAATAGAAATCCTTTTTATATTCTTCTTCTTTTCTGCTAGTATTCGGTATAATGATCTGCCTTACAAAGCTTCGTCAATTCTACTTTCGTTGACGCGTATCGGAGAACCTCCATCTTCAAAAACTATATCTATACTGGTCGCCAATATTATGGCCCGTCCTATTTATAATTTTCTATCTTTACCTTCTATCCCTCCACTATTCAACACGTGTATATTAAACCTGACAATATATAATAGAGATTGTAATGCTGATTATGATGGTAAAATCAGAATTTCAAAACGGTAAAATAAAGATTTTTTTTGAAAATTCACTTCTATCACATCAACAAGAAAGCTGCGTGCCACTATTATTTGAAATTGTGTTTCCATGATCTGTGTACATTAAAATCTGTGTAAATTAGCATTTTAAACTTTCAAATTGCATTTAACACACGAAAATGAACCACGACCGCCGTCACGTTGAACTTGTAATTACAACGGATTTTTAAAATATATACAGTTCTTAACGGTGATTGCGATGGTGAAATTAGCCGCCTCGGTGGTCTAGTGGATAGCGTACTGGGCTTTCACCCCGAGGACTCGGGTTCGATTCCCGGCGAGGGCTTGGCATTTTCATACGCTGTAAATCATCCCATCGTCTGCATTGGCCCAAGAGTGTGCACAAGAGTCGGACGTTAAACACCAAAAAAAAAAAAAAAAAAAAAAAACGATGGTGAAATTAGATGTTCAAGACCGGAAAGTTATGCATTCTTAAAGATTTGAAATGGCCGCCATTTTAAAAACTGTTAAACGAATTTGTTGAAGCTATTATCAAAAAACATTTTTGTACCAACTTTGAATAAAATCGGCCTAAAACTGCGAACGTGAGAGAGCTAACATATATATTTTTATGTACGTATATACAAAAACATTTCGTCCTCGGTGGCCTAGTTGATAGCGTACTGGGCTTTCACCCCGAGGACCCGGGTTCGATTCCCGACCAGGGCTTGGCATTTTCATACGCTATAAATCATCCCATCGTCTGCATTACCCCAAGTGTGCACAATAGTCGGACGTTAAACACAAAAAATCTTTTCAAGGCCCCGGGTCTGGGTCTTACCATGATGGCCACTCTTAACAGCTGACTACAATTATCTGGACAAGAAAAAAATTTTCTTCTCATCAAATAGTGACCTTCACTTTAGGATCGGCGTTCTTTTCAAGGCCTCGGGTCTGGGTCTTACCATGATGGCCACTCTTAACAGCTGACTACAATTATCTGGACAAGAAAAAAATTTTCTTCTCATCAAATAGTGACCTTCACTTTAGGATCGGCGTTCTTTTCAAGGCCCCGAGTCTGGGTCTTACCATGATGGCCACTCTTAACAGCTGACTACAATTATCTGGACAAGAAAAAAATTTTCTTCTCATCAAATAGTGACCTTCACTTTAGGATCGGCGTTCTTTTCAAGGCCTCGGGTCTGGGTCTTACCATGATGGCCACTCTTAACAGCTGACTACAATTATCTGGACAAGAAAAAAATTTTCTTCTCATCAAATAGTGACCTTCACTTTAGGATCGGCGTTCTTTTCAAGGCCCCGAGTCTGGGTCTTACCATGATGGCCACTCTTAACAGCTGACTACAATTATCTGGACAAGAAAAAAATTTTCTTCTCATCAAATAGTGACCTTCACTTTAGGATCGGCGTTCTTTTCAAGGCCTCGGGTCTGGGTCTTACCATGATGACCGCTCTAACAGCTCACTACAATTATCTGGACAAGAAAAAAATTTTCTTCTCATCAAATAGTGACCTTCACTTTAGGATCGGCGTTCTTTTCAAGGCCTCGGGTCTGGGTCTTACCATGATGGCCACTCTTAACAGCTGACTACAATTATCTGGACAAGAAAAAAATTTTCTTCTCATCAAATAGTGACCTTCACTTTAGGATCGGCGTTCTTTTCAAGGCCCCGAGTCTGGGTCTTACCATGATGGCCACTCTTAACAGCTGACTACAATTATCTGGACAAGAAAAAATTTTCTTCTCATCAAATAGTGACCTTCACTTTAGGATCGGCGTTCTTTTCAAGGCCCCGAGTCTGGGTCTTACCATGATGGCCACTCTTAACAGCTGACTACAATTATCTGGACAAGAAAAAATTTTCTTCTCATCAAATAGTGACCTTCACTTTAGGATCGGCGTTCTTTTCAAGGCCTCGGGTCTGGGTCTTACCATGATGACCGCTCTAACAGCTCACTACAATTATCTGGACAAGAAAAAAATTTTCTTCTCATCAAATAGTGACCTTCACTTTAGGATCGGCGTTCTTTTCAAGGCCTCGGGTCTGGGTCTTACCATGATGACCGCTCTAACAGCTGACTACAATTATCTGGACAAGAAAAAAATTTTCTTCTCATCAAATAGTGACCTTCACTTTAGGATCGGCGTTCTTTTCAAGGCCTCGGGTCTGGGTCTTACCATGATGACCGCTCTAACAGCTGACTACAATTATCTGGACAAGAAAAAATTTTCTTCTCATCAAATAGTGACCTTCACTTTAGGATCGGCGTTCTTTTCAAGGCCTCGGGTCTGGGTCTTACCATGATGACCGCTCTAACAGCTGACTACAATTATCTGGACAAGAAAAAAATTTTCTTCTCATCAAATAGTGACCTTCACTTTAGGATCGGCGTTCTTTTCAAGGCCCCGAGTCTGGGTCTTACCATGATGGCCACTCTTAACAGCTGACTACAATTATCTGGACAAGAAAAAAATTTTCTTCTCATCAAATAGTGACCTTCACTTTAGGATCGGCGTTCTTTTCAAGGCCTCGGGTCTGGGTCTTACCATGATGACCGCTCTAACAGCTGACTACAATTATCTGGACAAGAAAAAAATTTTCTTCTCATCAAATAGTGACCTTCACTTTAGGATCGGCGTTCTTTTCAAGGCCTCGGGTCTGGGTCTTATCATGATGGCCACTCTTAACAGCTGACTACAATTATCTGGACAAGAAAAAAATTTTCTTCTCATCAAATAGTGACCTTCACTTTAGGATCGGCGTTCTTTTCAAGGCCTCGGGTCTGGGTCTTACCATGATGGCCACTCTTAACAGCTGACTACAATTATCTGGACAAGAAAAAAATTTTCTTCTCATCAAATAGTGACCTTCACTTTAGGATCGGCGTTCTTTTCAAGGCCTCGGGTCTGGGTCTTACCATGATGACCGCTCTAACAGCTCACTACAATTATCTGGACAAGAAAAAATTTTCTTCTCATCAAATAGTGACCTTCACTTTAGGATCGGCGTTCTTTTCAAGGCCTCGGGTCTGGGTCTTACCATGATGGCCACTCTTAACAGCTGACTACAATTATCTGGACAAAAAAAAAATTTTCTTCTCATCAAATAGTGACCTTCACTTTAGGATCGGCGTTCTTTTCAAGGCCCCGAGTCTGGGTCTTACCATGATGGCCACTCTTAACAGCTGACTACAATTATCTGGACAAGAAAAAAATTTTCTTCTCATCAAATAGTGACCTTCACTTTAGGATCGGCGTTCTTTTCAAGGCCCTGAGTCTGGGTCTTACCATGATGGCCACTCTTAACAGCTGACTACAATTATCTGGACAAGAAAAAATTTTCTTCTCATCAAATAGTGACCTTCACTTTAGGATCGGCGTTCTTTTCAAGGCCTCGGGTCTGGGTCTTACCATGATGACCGCTCTAACAGCTGACTACAATTATCTGGACAAGAAAAAAATTTTCTTCTCATCAAATAGTGACCTTCACTTTAGGATCGGCGTTCTTTTCAAGGCCTCGGGTCTGGGTCTTACCATGATGACCGCTCTAACAGCTGACTACAATTATCTGGACAAGAAAAAATTTTCTTCTCATCAAATAGTGACCTTCACTTTAGGATCGGCGTTCTTTTCAAGGCCTCGGGTCTGGGTCTTACCATGATGACCGCTCTAACAGCTGACTACAATTATCTGGACAAGAAAAAATTTTCTTCTCATCAAATAGTGACCTTCACTTTAGGATCGGCGTTCTTTTCAAGGCCCCGAGTCTGGGTCTTACCATGATGGCCACTCTTAACAGCTGACTACAATTATCTGGACAAGAAAAAATTTTCTTCTCATCAAATAGTGACCTTCACTTTAGGATCGGCGTTCTTTTCAAGGCCTCGGGTCTGGGTCTTACCATGATGACCGCTCTAACAGCTGACTACAATTATCTGGACAGAAAAAAATTTTCTTCTCATCAAATAGTGACCTTCACTTTAGGATCGTCGTTCTTTTCAAGGCCCCGAGTCTGGGTCTTACCATGATGGCCACTCTTAACAGCTGACTACAATTATCTGGACAAGAAAAAAATTTTCTTCTCATCAAATAGTGACCTTCACTTTAGGATCGGCGTTCTTTTCAAGGCCTCGGGTCTGGGTCTTACCATGATGACCGCTCTAACAGCTGACTACAATTATCTGGACAAGAAAAAAATTTTCTTCTCATCAAATAGTGACCTTCACTTTAGGATCGGCGTTCTTTTCAAGGCCTCGGGTCTGGGTCTTACCATGATGACCGCTCTAACAGCTGACTACAATTATCTGGACAAGAAAAATTTTCTTCTCATCAAATAGTGACCTTCACTTTAGGATCGGCGTTCTTTTCAAGGCCTCGGGTCTGGGTCTTACCATGATGACCGCTCTAACAGCTGACTACAATTATCTGGACAAGAAAAAAATTTTCTTCTCATCAAATAGTGACCTTCACTTTAGGATCGGCGTTCTTTTCAAGGCCTCGGGTCTGGGTCTTACCATGATGGCCACTGTAACAGCTGACTACAATTATCTGGACAAGAAAAAAATTTTCTTCTCATCAAATAGTGACCTTCACTTTAGGATCGGCGTTCTTTTCAAGGCCTCGGGTCTGGGTCTTACCATGATGGCCACTCTTAACAGCTGACTACAATTATCAGGACAACAAAAAAATTTTCGTCTCATCAAATAATGATCTACACTTTAGGTTCAGCGTTCTTTTCAAAGCCCCGAGTCTGGGTCTTACCATGATGACCGCTCTAACAGCTCACTACAATTATCTGGACAAAAAACAATCTGCATTTACCTCAGCCGTGTAAATACATTTGCTTTGTAAACAATCTGACACTTTCAAGCTGAGTTAAAGCGGGACGTTGTTCCTAAAGCAATTTAAATATTTCATAAATCATTTTTTAATTCGAACAAATAACAGTAGAAATGTTTATAGAAAAAAAATATATAAGCGCTGCGTCGAAGCGCAGACGCGACGATCATTGCGGCGTTGTCATGGCAACGGGTTCCAGGAGAAGCTGCACGAGATGGGTTGGGCACCGTAGCACTCAGCAGTGTTGTAGATCCTTCCGTGGAGACAGTGTCGGTTATGTGACGTCACATTTTTGGAATACATCGCAGTAAGCCGTTTTATGTTAAACATATTTTAGTTAATTGTTAATCGAATACAGTTGATCAATACATAACCGTTACGTGATTTATCCGCGCTCTGTCAAGACAAGGGCCGTGTTGTTTTATTGTCTCGATAAACTTTCGCACGTAATCAAATATTTAAATTACTGAAACTTTTATAAGCACTAAACATTTTTACATAAATTATCTTGTTATAAGATTTAATGTAGTTTTTGTAAAAAACTATAGTTATTCCTCAACTATCGTATATACAGAATATTTTCCAACATACACAAAATAAATTAAACACTTAAAGGTTTTAATTACCTTCATAAAAATAATAAACAATTTACGCTTCAGTTCATTAAAAACCATACAGTAGACATTAATAAAATAAATCTCAAACCCCTATGGGGATTTACGTTTTAAATTATTAAGCTTTTACAGTGCAAGCATAAAAACATCCATTTCTGATACTTTTGTATAAATAAATATAGTTTGACCTTCTTTTCACTAAAACTGTAACGGAACTCTGTATTTTTTTAATTTAAGGTTAATTTCGATTTATCTTTTTAAGCTTTCAAATTACTTATTCAATCGTTTTTAAAAATTGTATTTATTTGGTTTAGTTTTTTTCAGATAAAAACAGCTATAAAAATATATATTTTAACTAATCGCTATTTTTCTGTTACATGTAAAATATATTATGTGTATTTAAAAGAAGATTATATTATTACTTTCGTAATATACGATACTGTATGATGATCACACAATATGCAACATGATTACTATAGATTTGCATAGGTTAAGTTTTGCATTCTCCGCTTAAAGTTCAGCTGTTGGCCTAGGTGAAAATATTTTCGACTTGGTAATCTTTCTGCGTCTGTATCTGTGTGACTGGAGACACAACTAAACAGATTTCGATAAAATTTATATTTTATGTCCACATTGCGGAACACTTAACGAATTTTCATTGATAAAATAAACTATATTAGCGGTCATAATGTTAAGACCCAGAACTTTGAAATGAGCACTTATTCTGACTTTAGAACACTTTTTTTTTTGGTCGCTAATTGTTTGTGTGTGTGTGTGTGTTTTAGCAATATTAGTCTGATTTGATTCAAAATTAGCACAAAAATTGGTTATGATTACAGCTTCGACAAACTCGTTAACCAGCGGAATTCGTTAAACAGTTTCAAAATGGCGGCCATTTCAAACGTTTAAAAATGCATAACAGTTTTGTCTTCACTTTTTTAAAAATCCGATTTCACCATCTCAAATCAGTGTTAAAAACTGCACAAACTGGCGTTTTGAATTTTCAGCATTCTTTGAAAAATGAGAATATTTTGAGACCGATCAGGGTTCATTTTCGTATTTTCAATGTAATTTGAAAGTTTGAAAATGCTGCTAAATGCAACTTTTGATGGTGATTGTAATGTGAAATCGTAATTTAAAAATGGATGAGGTAAAAAAAAACTATTAGAAATTACGTCAGCGAGACAGTTGCGTGCCGCGTTTATTATAAATGTAAGGTAATGTAATGCATTAAAAACATAAATTCTAAAAAAAAGCTTTGATATCTCACGGTCTATGGATTATTTTACAAATTTTAAAAATTCTACATATTTCTACTTTTAGGTGAGTTATCATAAGAAGATGAGCTGCGTACATCATGGTAAAATTCAAAACCGATTCTTTGAAGTAAGATTTTTTTTTACGTCTGACTAATGTGCTCACTTGGGCTAATGCAGACGATGGGATGATTTATAGCGTATGAAAATGCCAGCCCTGGACGGGAATCGAACCCGGGTCCTCGGGGAGAAAGCCCAGTACGCTATCAACTAGGCCACCAAGGCGGCTCTTTGAAGTAAGAACCGACCCCCTCTATATTTTTCTCTACATTTTAACGTACGCAACCCCGATTTTATTCCAACTTTGCAAAACAATTAATTCTGTTAATGGTTTTGGACTAAACTAAAGTAACGGTTTATAAATCAAATATTTTAATTTTTAAAAAATCATAAATCTTTTATGTTACATTCATTTGAAATTCACCACTTAATCAGCGTTAATATCTGCATAAATTAGCATTTTTAAATTAAAAATCCATCAAAATTACGAACATTGTTCTGTAAGCGGTCATGGTTAATTTTTTTTTTCGATTTAATCTTAAAAGTTACATCTTAAAACGCAAATTTTTTCAGATTTTAACGTCGAGTATGATGGTTTGAATTAGGCTTTCAAGTGATTGCAAGATAAACAGAAATACTGGATATTCGCTTCAGTCAGGTCTGTGAGCGGTGCTTGTTAAATAGTTCACGTTTCTGCAGAAAAGATTTTCGACATACCAACAAATGCATTTTTCGAATAAGGAAGTCTGTTGCAAAATTAACTACATGCAATAAAGTAACTAGGCAACTACTATTCGCTCCTTTAAGCGCAGGATACAGTCAGACTGTTGCTATCACTGACTAAACAAAACTTTGTTACATTTAAAGCGACGTTTCTGCAGTAAAGATTTTCGACATACCAACAAATGCATTTTTCGAATAAGGAAGTCTGTTGCAAAATAAACTACATGCAATAAAGTAACTACTACACGCAATAAAGTAACTAGGCAACTACTATTCGCTCCTTTAAGCGCAGGATACAGTCAGACTGTTGCTATCACTAACTAAACAAAACTTTGTTACATTTAAAGCGACGTTTCTGCAGTAAAGATTTTCGACATACCAACAAATGCATTTTTCGAATAAGGAAGTCTGTTGCAAAATAAACTACATGCAATAAAGTAACTAGGCAACTACTATACGCTCCTTTAAGCGCAGGATACAGTCAGACTGTTGCAATCACTGACTAAACAAAACTTTGTTACATTTAAAGCGACGTTTCTGCAGCAAAGATTTTCGACATACCAACAAATGCATTTTTCGAATAAGGAAGTCTGTTGCAAAATAAACTACACGCAATAAAGTAACTAGGCAACTACTATTCGCTCCTTTAAGCGCAGGATACAGTCAGACTGTTGCAATCACTGACTAAACAAAACTTTGTTACATTTAAAGCGACGTTTCTGCAGCAAAGATTTTCGACATACCAACAAATGCATTTTTCGAATAAGGAAGTCTGTTGCAAAATATACTACATGCAATAAAGTAACTAGGCAACTACTATTCGCTCCTTTAAGCGCAGCAGGATACAGTCAGACTGTTGCTATCACTGACTAAACAAAACTTTGTTACATTTAAAGCGACGTTTCTGCAGCAAAGATTTTCGACATACCAACAAATGCATTTTTCGAATAAGGAAGTCTGTTGCAAAATATACTACATGCAATAAAGTAACTAGGCAACTACTATTCGCTCCTTTAAGCGCAGGATACAGTCAGACTGTTGCTATCACTGACTAAACAAAACTTTGTTACATTTAAAGCGACGTTTCTGCAGCAAAGATTTTCGACATACCAACAAATGCATTTTTCGAATAAGGAAGTCTGTTGCAAAATATACTACATGCAATAAAGTAACTAGGCAACTACTATTCGCTCCTTTAAGCGCAGGATACAGTCAGACTAAACAAAACTTTGTTACATTTAAAGCGACGTTTCTGACAAACATCCCCACGACGCCTGAATGGTCTTCAAACTGCATTAATTAATTAGCAAGTTTCCTTTCTGGTGGATAAGCTTATTAATAAGCTAGCTGTGCGCCAACTTCCTCAGGTGGAAATAACTTGTTGATGAAACTAAATATTGTCAAGTCATAGCGCTTCACAAAATTTAAACAGAATCCAAAGCATTCATTAATCTCCGAACACAGCTGTTTCCTTGACGTTACGAAAAGGAATTTCTATATTTTAGTGGTGTGTACCGGTCATCATGGTAAATTTCAGACCCGGGAACTTGAAATGGGCTGCGACAATCCTGAAAATGTAATCACTTTTTAAAGGATCGTACCAGCTGTGTGTGTGTGTGTGTGTGTGTGTGTGTGTGTGTGTGTGTGTGTGTGTGTGTGTGTGTGTGCGGGCGCGCGTCGTGTAAAACGAACCGATTTAGATTCGTTAACGTATTTTCAAAGTAATTTTAAAATGTAAAATGCTAATATATGCTGCAGATTAATATATGCAGTATATGCAATATAAAAGTTTAGGATGCTAGTATGAAAGTGTGTGTGTGTGTGTGTGTGTGTTTTAGCACATTCACAGGCGCAATTTTATTCCGATTTGATCAATCTTGTTACAAAATAGATTTTTCAGTTCCTTGGACAAGTTCGTTATCCAGTAAAAGTCGTTGAACAATTTCAAAATGGCGACATTCCAAATCGTAGGTTTTTAAAGAACTTTTTGTCTTTGATTTCTTTAAATCTGATTTAACCATTGTAACTGCTTAAATTATCATTTTTTAAATTTCAAAATACTTAGTTATTAAGAATGTTTTCCGATAGGCGTTCAAGGTTTATGTTCGTATTTTCAATGTAATTCAATGTTCAGTATATGCATATTTTAATGCAGGTTATGATGATATTCAGAATTTTAAAGAAGGTAAAATGAAAAAATATTCTTGGAAATTCACTTCCAGAATTTCCTGCAGAATCCATCTGCGTGCATTAATATATTTAATTGTCAAACGACGGTGAACGGAAATTTTCAAATACATGTACGATACAATTTTCGTCAAATTTTAAATAGACAGATGTTTTAACCATTAAACGTATTTTTCTGGATAACGAAATTATTCAAACTGTTGCTAAAATTAAATTTTGTACAAAGATTTAATGAAATAAGATTAAAATTAGGAATGCTGGTAGCAAACATTTACTTACTAACTTAAAAAAACCCATAAAACAAATTTTAAAGGTTACTATAAATGCTGCTTTTCTTTCCTAACCATATGGTGACTCTACAGTCCATTCAATATTATTTGAGAGTGTAAGTAAACACAGCTAAGGAGCCTGCGGCTGGCACGTTTTGTCTTAGCCTACTAAGCATTACTTGAGCTGAGCCTAGCTATTTGTTTATAAACGAATTAAGATATTGGTAATGTAGCCATCGGATTTTGAAAAATAATAACAATATGTATGTTTACAGGCACTTAAAATAACTTCAAACGTAGGCCTACAATATTAGAATTTACTTTTCAATATATATATATATATATATATATATATATATATATATATATATATATTATAATCCTTAATTTGAATATAATTGACCGAGCGAAGGAGAGCTTTGTTTCAACACGATCGTTCAGCATTCGGTTTGTTTGTTTTTTTCGCAGTTTTGGCCAAACATGTTGTCCGATTGTTTTGAAATTTAGTACAGAGGTATCTTTTATAAAACCCAAATGGCACACACACACACACACACACACACACACACACACACACACACACACACACACACACACACACACACACACACACACACACACACACACACACACACACACACACACACACACACACACACACACACACACACACACACACACACACACACACACACACACACACACACACACACACACACACACACACACACACACACACACACACACACACACACACACACACACACACACACACACACACACACACACACACACATATATATATATATATATATATATATATATATATATTAAAAAACATATTATATCATACTTGCTTCTGTTTCAAGAAGGCAGCGTCTGATGTAACGATGACGAGTGTACGCAATTTTTATTAGGCCTAAACGCTTTGTCCGATTGTTTTGAAATTTGGAACTAAGTTACGTTTTATAAAGCCCGAAACATGTATAAGACTTTTTCCCATTCACCTCCGTTTCAAGATGGCGGTGTCTGATTTACAATAATAAGTGAACGCAGTTTTGGCCCATCTTATAAACCGATTGTTTTGAAATCTGAAAGTACCTTTTATAAAGCCCGAAAGACGAATGAGTAAACATTTTTCCAGTCACTTCCGTTCCAGTATGTCAGGCTCTGATTCACCGTTCAGAGTGTTTGGTTATTTCCTGTAATACTGGCTGAACGGCAAAATCTGTCATAATTTTTTTAGACTGCCTGGAGAAGAGCACAATTTCCGGTAAAGTTGGTCTAGTGACGTTTTTCGTAAATATTACCTTTAACGGTTAAAACGACGGAAAAACGTTACAAACGCTGTCAATAGAGCGCTCTGTGTATTAATTAAAATACAACGCTAGGTCTATTGTTCTTTGAACTGCTGGTATTTTGTGAGTAGGTAATACGAGTATAACTGATATTCATTGTGGTTATCCGAGGTGATTAAAACATCGGATGAGTTTCCTGCATCTTGAGTACCTCAAGGTCGTAGATTCGAGACTGCAGTTACTGCCGCAAACCTTTCGGTTAACGTCGATGTCCCGTCCTCATTAAACTGACGTACAGTATGGACGTAAAACAAGGGGAAATAATTCATTGTCGGTGTGTGCAGCACACGTCAACAAATCGGCCGTTTGTAAGCATAAATATTGAACGAAACTAAGTCAGACAAGGTTGTTATACAGACTGTTTTAACATTCACAACATTTTTAATTGTACGTAACACACTAAATACAACAGTTTATTCTTAAATACCATTTGCCATACATTATTTTTACAGTTTAGATGAACGACTGGACAACAAATTTTAAACGATTTCTTCGCACTACAATTTTGAAAATCTAAATAAAAACTCGGTGCTCGGAGATGACATTGGTAGGCCTAATCATTGCCGCTGCTTGCCGTGTGTTCGAGTTCTGTTGAAGTGTCCGATATGTGTTGCGTGCAAGCCGAGCGGGTGTTCCCGGCGTCGGACAGTGAAGAGAGCGAGGAAACCCCTCCCAGAGGTCCTCTCACCAGGACCTGTCCTCCGCCGAGGGATCTGCCGCTATGGGGCGACTTCCTGCAGGACCCGCCTCCGTGTCGGCACCATCTTCTACCAGCGCGACGGTCCTTCTCTTCGTCTCTGGTCGCCGAGCTGAGTGCGGTCGGACCTGGGCCTACTTTTGACACCTGTGAATTTCTGGTAAGTGTTCAAGTAATTTATTATCTTTCGTTTCTATAAAATCCTGCACGTAATCACTGTTTAACTTACTGACAAGTTTCGTACTTTCAGACGTGCTACGTAACTGATGATGTTAAAAAAAAAAAAAACACCGAGCCGTTAGACGTGAGAAGGATAGATTATAGAAAGCGTGAGACAGTTCTATGGAATTTCCCCATAAATCCTTTATTGAATCAGTCAATAAAATCTTAATACAGCAACAAAACACATCATCACCAAATAAAACATATTTTAATCAAAACAACAATCGTAGAAACTGAGTAACCATATGGTTTTAGAGTAAATCGAAAAACAATTTTTTTTAACATGTAACATGTTTTAGGGCTGGTTGCGATGTTGGATTTTGCGTGATGCGAGGGCACACATTTTTATTGTGATATAATAGGTTATTTTGCGCGTCGCAAGTCTCTTATTAAATTTATTATAATTAAAATTTTCTGTGTTTCCGTCTCGAATCGAACCGGGGGACCTGGCACGTGTGAGGCGTTCGTGATAACCACTAAGGAAACTACGAAGACGTTTGAGCGATTTACATGAAATCAATCGTTAATTTAATTTTTACATTGGTAGTTATAGTAATAGATCAGTGTTTTATATTAATTAGTAACGATCAGCTGATTTCATTGAACAGCTGATAGGCTATAAGATTTAGGTTATGTCGTGTTTTCGAACAAATAATCGTGATTAAAATAAAGGAGAAAATAAAACATTATAAATGATTTTTATTTTTGGTTCAGTAACAGAAATGTTTTTGACTTCAGTCGGGATATATTTTGTTTTTCGATTTACCTTAGCGTACATTTCTTTTATTGTACACTGGCTTCATCTCGAAATTTTAGGAAGAAGTGATGAATAGTTTTTGAGAAATTAGGCCAATTTTAGATATCGCTACATTGTTTCCTTAAAGTCTGTATTTTATGCTAATTATACTAACAAGGACGATAGAGGGGGCTTCAAATAAAAGAGTGAAACTTGTGGTGGTAACTACAATCTCGAAACTACGACCTCAATTGTGAAAGTTCAGAGACAGTACAGACTGACTGGTGACTTTACTACCTCGACCACTGGATGTTGCTACTGTGATATTCTACCTGAAGGAATGATTATAACTTAAGGTATTTAATAACGTTTAATCACGAAAAACAGCTGTCTGTAAGCGGATTTTCAAAAACTAACAAAAATTTAAAATATGTACACAAAAATGCATGTACTTACAAAAAAGCATTAAATCAAAATTATACAGGTTTTTAGATGGCCGCCATTTTGAAACAATTTTTCCGGGTAACAAATTTATATTTCTATGACAAGCTTGAATCAAATGGAACCAAGTATGTTACATACTAATACACGATCTCTAGAGATCAGGATAGGCGCACATTCCAAGGTCCCGGGTCTGAATCATACCGTGATGGCCGCTCCAATAGCTCATTTTACAGTGAAAATTTAACGGCCACTCAAAACATGTCTAGATGTCAAGATCGAGGCATATATTATTTCTGAATCTGTGTCTCATTATGATACATTTTTTGCAATTACAGTTTACAAATAAATAGGTCAGCTGCCTATAATAATAGAATCGTGTAGCCTAGCAACAGGCGCATTCAATGATAGCAAGGCAGAGTAGTCCACCACAAGATCAATATGCAACACAACTCTTGTGTCAAATAACTTTCCACTTTAGGTGGCTCTGAATTTGGTTTACTTCTCAGGGTGCGTGCGTAAGCAACAATAAATGGTGTTTTTGCGCAGACTTGTGTCGTCTGTTATTCATCCACATTGAGCGTATAAACGTTAAGACTTTTTTCGAACAAAAAACTGAGATAATAATTTATGCATAAACTTAACACTTTTGTTATTTCCGAAAAAAATCAGATTCTGTTGATGAAACCCGGAAAATTGATCTAATTTTTCAAAATAATTTGTGTGTGCGCGCGCGCTAGCGCTCTTACGTTCGCAATTTTAGTCCGACTTGTAACAACATCGATTTTGGTAAACATTGAACAGACACTTTAACCGGAAAACTCCGTTCAATAATTTAAAAATGGCGGTCATTTCAATTGGTTTTAAATTCATAACGTTTCGTCCTAAATTATTTTATAAATATGATTTCACAGTGATTTAAAACGAATTTTTGCATTTGACTGCGATCGCTGTTAATTTTCGTATACTTAATGTGATTTGAAGGTTTAAAATGCAAATATTTGCAGATTTTTAATGTTTATTACGACTGTGAATATAAAAAAAAAGTTACGATAAAAAAATAACTTTTGAAAATTTGCTTTCGTCTAGTCAGCGTGCAGCAATTGTAAAACAAAAATAACAGTTTTTAGGCGTTTTGTCGAGTATTTTTTCAAATAATAATTGAAAATATACATACAAATATACCGATAACATTTTACATGACAGTGATAAAGTAAAATTTAATACAAATAAAATTGTGCCCGTTCTTCACCAAGATAGGCTATATACGAAACTCTTCAAATCGAGAAAAAAGTTTCAGAACCATCGAATTTCACCTAATTATACGTTAACGAAAATAATTTCTTTTGAACATTTCTTAGCTCATTTAATATTTACATAAAAAAACATTGTCAGTAAATGAGAATATTTTGCTCTCAAGTGGCATTCGAGAAGTTTTGCTTTTTTAATTTAAAGAGGCATTTTTAATTCGATGTTTTAACTTCGGAGGGCGCTAAATTTAATGAAGTTGAAAATACGAAGTCCTGAGTGTTTAAGTCAATACTCCAGGTACGCTAATAAGTTACTGGTTTCGACCTGATGATAGGTTGTAAACGAGGAAACACATTAATTGTTTAATGGATGTTTGCAGTACGCAAATTGTTAATCCAATTTCCTGTAAACTTCAAGCGTTACACGGCGGTACGTGATGCTGAAAAATTACACGCTATCTCACATTCTATTATTTCTGCGGAAAAAAACCGGTTCTTAAACTGTCGATAAAAATCGATTTGGATTTGGAAATCGGTATATTTTTCAAAATCGGTATCTGTAACCGGATTACTCCAAATACATAGGGCAAAAAACGTAAGACAAAACGAATTTGTTCTATTGTAACTAGTTAAAAATTACGCCTGTTACGAATACGCACTGGCACTCCTATGTGACCTAAGGTGAGTCAGTAGGCTATACTGTATCAATGGTCAGTTGAATATTGCAACCTAAAGCAAGGGTTTTAGAGAGCTCCCATTAGCAAAACCCGGAAGGACCTCTCGCGTAAACTGGTTTATGCGCATGAGCGGCGATCGAGTGTATAAAAGCATAAAAGTAGGCCGCTGTGGCCGCAGCAAGGAGTCGATCGCCGAATTCGCTTGATAACAATAGTCAGTCTCTCGCCGACACAGCTCGAGAATATTGAGAAGATTCTCGTCGACTCTGATCAAGAACAGTCAGTCTCTCGCTGACTCAGTTCTAGAATATTGAGCAGTCTCTCGCTGATTCAGTTCTAGAATATTGAGCAGTCTCTCGCTGATTCAGTTCTAGAATATTGAGCAAGCTATTGTCGACTCCGATCAAACATAGGGATTAGACTATCGCAGAAAGAAGTACGCTCCAGGAAGCAGGTAACGTATAGCTAGGTAAGAATTAGTAAGCATACAGAAGCCTTGGTAATTGGGCATTCCGAATCCTTAGGTTATTTACGATTCCGAAATCTTGAGAATAGCGAACGCGGTAATCCTTAGGCTTGAGAATATTGATCACCCGTATCCTTAAGCTCGAGAATATCGAGCACCCGAATCCTTAGGCTCGAGAATATTGAGCGTCCAAATGCTTAGGCTTGAGAATACTGAGAACCGAAACCTTAGGCTTGAGAATATTGAGCACCTGAATCCTTAGGCTCGAGAATATTGAGCGCCCAAATGCTTAGGCTCGAGAATACTGAGAACCGAATCCTTAGGCTTGAGAATATTGAGCACCCGAATCCTTAGGATCGAGAATATTGAGAGCCCAAATGCTTAGACTCGAGAATACTGAGAACCGAATCCTTAGGCTTGAGAATATTGAGAACCGAATCCTTAGGATCGAGAATGTTGAACACCCGAATCCTTAGGCTCGATAATATTGAGCACCCGAATCCTTAGGCTTAAGAATATTGAGCACCCGAATCCTTAAGCTCGAGAATATTGAACACCCGAATCCTTAGGCTCGAGAATATTGTTAACCGAATCCTTAAGCTTGAGAATATTGAACACCCGAATCCTTAATATGTTGAGCACCAGAATTTTTAGGCTAGAGACAAGTGAGCGCTTGAATTTAACTTAAATACATTGCGCTGCAACTTTAAGTACTTAGCGTATCCTACTTAAAATAGGTCATTTAGAAAAGTAGAATCCTGTAGTTGACACAATATGTTTCAGATATATATATGTATATATATAACGCCAGAGTTATTTTAGTTTCCATCGGAAAGCCACTTTTATTGTTGATGACTTTACTTGGATTAGTAAAATCATGTGATATTGGCTTTCTCCATTAGTCCGCTTATAACTAAGCCCCTTTAATGTTGACCCCTGGACGAGTTTCGCAACGAAAATTAACGTTATACAATGTATTACCAAAATCGATTTTCGTGCAAGTTTTAATCATCTCTCTCTCTCTCTCTCTCTCACACACACACACACACACACACACACACACACACACACACACACACACACACACACACACACACACACACACACACACACACACACACACACACACACACACACACACACACACACACACACACACACACACACACACACACACACACACAATTGTATGAGGTTTTTATGGTGGAAAGTTTTCCAAGTTTTCTTTATATCGACTTCAGATTAGGAACTGGAGCTACCTTGAAGATGAAGGAAACAGTTCGGAGAGACTTTGGAACATTGTTTCTTCTCAACACATACAGGCTATACAGACGATCCCTCAAAACGTGATCTGTATAAATGAGAACCGGCGCTCATCTCGGTTTCACCATGTGGCAGCTTCAGTAGCTCATTTTCCAATGGAAATTTGCAAATTAGTAATTTATAAAATTTCATTTTGGCCGTATGAAATATTGTAATTTATGAGTTGAAATGAGAACTGGGTGATTTTGAAATTTTCGCGGAACATGCTTTGCATTGTACAAGTAAGGCAAGAAGGAAAGAGGAAATAGGTCAAGATTAAAGAGGTTTGTTGACATTGCCACCCCCGTGGCTACCCCCTACCACCCTACCACTTCTTAATGTCGAGTGCCGCCAGTCAGTATGCTGATGAAGACGTAATCCTCCAGTGAAGAGTACTTCTTCATCATATTATATTCAGTGAAGTACAGTCATTCACAGTGTGCCTATGAATGTTGATATTTAAACTGATCCAGATATCATACAATACGATCAAGACACGTAGCTTGTTAACATAATAGAAGCAAATATTAAAATGTAACAAAATTTTAATGACATAAAGTAACACTTAATATGCAAACATTTTTGTAATTTAGCCTACAACGCAAATACAATAATTGCGTCAAGCAGCTGTTTCGCTGACGTAATGGAAGCCATTTTCCAAAAGTATTTTCCTTAACCTTAGTGTATTTTTGAAGTTTGTATTTCACTATCATAATCGGAATTAAAATCAGCATATATATGAACTTTCGATTTACACTGAAAATGAACGCTGACCGCCGTCAAATTAAATTCAGTAGTTTAAACGGATTTTGAAAGTTAAAAATGCTAATTTATGCAAACATTAATGCCGATTACGATGATTAAATTAGACTTTTTTTAAATATTTAAGACGAAAAGCTATGAATTTTTAAATATTTGAAATCTCCGCCATTTTGAAACTGTTATACCAATTTTTCTAGTTAACCAACTTGTCCAACTTATTGACAAAATCATTTATTGTGTGCCATGTTTGAGTCTAATCTTGGCACGCGCGCGCACACACACACACACACACACACACACACACACACACACACACACACACACACACACACACACACACACACACACACACACACACACACAAACACAGACACACATTTGACACAAAAATCGTTCATGATAATAGCTTGTTGGACAAGTTCGAGAATCGAAATTCGTTTAACTGTTTCAAAATGGCTGTCATTTCAAATCTTTAAAAATACTCAAATATCATGCCTTCAATTTTTGAAAATCCGATTCGACCATCTGTAACAACGTAAGAACTGCATAAATTGTTCAAAATCCTATGAATTCCAGAAATAGTTTTACGTCGTTCAAAATTTAATTTGAAAATTTAAAATGCTACTATATGCAGCTTTTAATGCTGATTAGGATAATGAAATCATAATTTCAAAGTGTGTAAGATAAAAGAATACTTTTGGGGAATTTGCTTTTATCACGTCAGCGAGACAGCTGCATGCCAATATTATTACGATTATTTGCCTTTATAATTCATATGATAAAAAAGTAAAATTCAAGAAATTACAAAATAAAGTCTGATTTTTCAGCCCAAGTTTACTCAGCACAGCGACTATCCGTATCTAGATTCCGTGTTTCCATTTCTAAAATGGCTCCCTTGTTGCCCGCCGTGCAGAACGGATTTTTTCAATCACTAAAGCAATCATTGGCTCGAATGTTCATAGTTTGGTTGTGTTCAACCTCATTTATAGCAGACGTATTACTAACGAATTGCGATTGGAAAAAGAGTTCTTGGAGCTCCATCCAAGGAGCTGGATGGACCTTACCATGGAGGACCATCATGGTAAGGTCCAGTGCTTACTCATGGAGTGAGCGTGCTTACTCGGGTCTGGACCTTACCATGATGGTCCTCCATGGTAAGGTCCAGACCCGAATAAGCACGCTCATTTTCGCAATTTTAGTCCAATTTGATTCGATCTTGGCACAAAAATCGATATACACAAGAGCTTGGACGAGTTCGTTAACCAACAAAATTCGTTGAACATTTTCAAAATCGCTGTCATTTCAAATATCTATACAAATTTATATATTTTTTGAAAATTTGGTTTAATTTTCTAGCGAAAAACTGCGTAAATTATCTGCAAAATTATAATTTTGAATTTTCAAAATTGGTCAAAAGAGATTAAATTTAACGCGTTCAGGTTTCGTTTACGTATTTTCAATGCATTATGGAAGTTTAAACTGCTAATATTTAATGTTGATTGTATCGGCAAAATAAAGATTTCAAAACAAGAAATATTAAAGAAAAAATACTTTTGGAAATTTGCTTCAATCACGTCAGCGAGTGCCGCGATTATTGTAATCACCGTAGAACAAAGATGACTTGCTGAAATGAGGAAACAGAATTTCTAAAAAGTAAAACAATTTGTTATAGATGGTTTTCAATCACTAGTTTTTATTCCATTACAGTAAGCTGTTTGAAGTCAGCGCGGAATTTAGGCTTTGTGATTTGTATAGTTTTAACCGTAATCAAGACGTCTGAGTTGAAAGTGGATTTATCAAAAATCCCGTCTGAGAGTTGGTAATTGTTTATTAATTTGCAGACACGAGCATATTTTTCCTTATTGATTGGTTATTTTTGTTTAATAAAAAATTAGCATGGCTGAAGAGTCGGACCGGTAAGTAAACAAAAACAAAAAGCTAGAAGGACAAAATGTTGAACAGACTTGGCGTTATTGCGTGTTACTTTGCCTCTCTACCGTAACCGGAGGTATCAAGTAATTCTTTGATCATCTGGCTGGCTGAAGAGTCGGACCGGTAAGTAAACAAAAACAAAAAGCTAGAAGGACAAAATGTTGGACAGACTTGGCGTTATTGCGTGTTACTTTGCCTCTCTACCGTAACCGGAGGTATCAAGTAATTCTTTGATCATCTGGCTGGCTGAAGAGTCGGACCGGTAAGTAAACAAAAACAAAAAGCTAGAAGGACAAAATGTTGGACAGACTTGGCGTTATTACGTGTTACTTTGCCTCTCTACCGTAACCGGAGGTATCAAGTAATTCTTTGATCATCTGGCTGGCTGAAGAGTCGGACCGGTAAGTAAACAAAACAAAAAGCTAGAAGGACAAAATGTTGGACAGACTTGGCGTTATTACGTGTTACTTTGCCTCTCTACCGTAACCGGAGGTATCAAGTAATTCTTTGATCATCTGGCTGGCTGAAGAGTCGGACCGGTAAGTAAACAAAAACAAAAAGCTAGAAGGACAAAATGTTGGACAGACTTGGCGTTATTACGTGTTACTTTGCCTCTCTACCGTAACCGGAGGTATCAAGTAATTCTTTGATCATCTGGCTGGCTGAAGAGTCGGACCGGTAAGTAAACAAAAACAAAAAGCTAGAAGGACAAAATGTTGGACAGACTTGGCGTTATTACGTGTTACTTTGCCTCTCTACCGTAACCGGAGGTATCAAGTAATTCTTTGATCATCTGGCTGGCTGAAGAGTCGGACCGGTAAGTAAACAAAAACAAAAAGCTAGAAGGACAAAATGTTGAACAGACTTGGCGTTATTACGTGTTACTTTGCCTCTCTACCGTAACCGGAGGTATCAAGTAATTCTTTGATCATCTGGCTGAAGTTTGTCGTACATTTTCGCTTGTTATTGACATATTCATTTATTTAAAATGTTGTATATAAAAAAAACATAATTACTTTACTTCTAAGCAAAGCATTTTAGAAAGTCAAGTTGCTAACCTAATATTGCGTGGAATTTTCAAGCAAACGTGAACCGGAAATTAGATCATACACATTTGTGTACATGCCATGTTACTTTAGTATCAAGACTAGCGTAACCTAACTAAATTAACTTAATATAGACCTGCTTGAAATTTAAAGTACGTTTTTCACCTTTCCTTGTTTATTCGACTTTTTAAACATGCTTCAACCAAAAGTGAACCGGAAACTACTACATATACATTTCCATTCATGGCATGTTCCTTTAATTAGGTTATCAAGACTAGCATAACCTAACTAAACTAAAAAAATATGCGTAAAAGTAAAGAAAGTTTTTCACCTTTTCTTGTTTTTCCGACTTTTTAAACATACAAGTCAGTCGTAAGAAAAACATTTACAACACATCCTTCATTGACTGATATTTTAAAGTTACAGTAGCTATACACGTTTTGTACATTAGGCGTGACCCAATTCGAAACACGTTTTTATCCCAAACGGTACAGTATTGAAGAAAACAGTTAACAGGAATCAATAAAATTGCATTAAGAGCTTTTAATAAAATGAGGACACTTAGTGACAGTTTTTCCTTAAAATCTTATAAAACTTTCTTGAAGTGTTTTTAATAATTTTTGCAAAGATTTAAAGAGATTTATTTAATTATAATACTAAATATTATATGTAAATGCTTGTTATTTAAAATTTGCTTCACTTACTACTATTATATGGGGTTGTATTTAGGCCCCTCCCCCGTATTTTGTTATGCAGCTATGCCACTCATGAATCTAGAAACAATAAATTCTGTAGTATTTAAAAATTTTGAGAATTACCTGAGAAACAAGGTGCAAGGGTTGCCTTAAAAATTCTTAATAAGAAGTGGTCTTACGTTACTCGTTCATCGTTATCTTTTTTCTGAATGCATTTGTGCATTCAAGCTGAGAAGGGTTGTACTGTTTCCAAGAAATCAGTAGGTTTACAAATTTTGTTGGTACAACGTTTTTGAATTTTTATTGTACCGTTGTTTTTTTGAAAAAAAGAAAATATTGAACGATATGTCGTAGAAATAACTTTTCATTAGGAATTTTTGACTTCTGTATCTTTGAAGTCAAAGGTACACTTCAAAGGGAATACCTTCGGTGATACCCAGACTTTTTGAATACCACTTAAGTTATTGTTTCTGTATGATTACGCATCGTTGAGTCGTAGAAAAAAATGTATTATGAAACATAATTAAAAGTTGTCTGTATAATTATTGACCGAGCTAAGCTAGGGCTCGGTTTGAAGAGGACCGTTCTGTTTTTGTGTGTCTGTTTCTTACACAGTTATTTCCAAACGCGTTTAACGATAATTTTGAAATTTTGTACAAAAGTACTCTATATAATGTACAAACGACTTATCCGTAAGATTTCTTCCCCAATCATTTCCGTTTCCAGATGGCGGCCTCTGATTTAACGATGAGCAACAGCTGACTGTTTCCTGTAATACTGGCTGAACGGTTTTTGACCACTTCGTACTGAAATAATATATAATTTCCATAAAAGTTGGCACAGAATTTTTTTCGTAAATATTACGGTCACCAGTTTAATTGACAAACAGTTTTGCCAGTGCTTTACATTTCTGTCGTGGACCGGTTGCTATGCAATTAATTAGGATATACTCTTTGAACACTCGTACGTGATATGAACGAGTGATATTATATGTTAGCTTATATTATTATATTTATTATAATAAAGACTTAAAACTTGATCCAGAGTGATTTAGAAGAGTTAAATTTGGCGGTGTCTCAAAATGAAGGTAGAGCAGAGAAGAGGATTCTAAGCAATAAATATCTGCGAATTCAAGCTAACAACATTTAAACGAAAGACCTATACCATAACTGATGAACAAAGGGCAGCCAGGTCGGACAGGATGAAGAAATTTTGGGAACGGAAGAAGAGGCTGAAACGCTAGTCCCTCAATGGTGATATTGGACTTGGAGGTGTATGAACTGATTAAAGTGCTCCAATTAGGGCGTAAACCATTTAAAAAAAAGACTTAAGAAGATTCTCCTGGTTTTAACATGTGTCAATATCATATTGTATATAATAAGATATTTAACGTTTTGCGTGCTATTGTACATAAAAACATAAAATTTAACTAATTCTAAACAGCTGATTTCGCACAACAGCTATTGCTTCGATATCATTTCAATTGAGGTTATGTCAAAAATTCGATATATAAATAAAATGAACAGTAAAATTATTTGTTTTAATATGTTTAAAATTATGAACAAAGATTAAGAAAGAATGAAGGACAAAGACTAGGACAATAGAAAATAAATTAAAACGAAAAAATTTACATGTACGTTTAAAATGTACATTTAAAATGTACGTGAAAATGGTACAATTAATAAAAGAGACTGAAGAAAGATATCAACTAATTAATAACAAAAACGAGGAATCGAGAAAAACATGGTACATACTTTTGGTTTGATAACAGAAATTTTTTGTCAGCTCATTGCTAGATTTCTTTGCGAATTATTTGAATGACAAAACGTTCTCAATATGTTTGCACCATTTATTTACAGTCAGGATATGCGAAACACCTTTAGAGTTTCTCCAAATCCTTCTGTGCCATATAGATCTAGCGATTACATCGTAAAAATAAAACAATATTATATCCTTACGCGAAGCACGCATTGCAGTAGTGTTGCAATCTAGAAGGCGTTTACTTTATAACCTTATACTCACTGCTTTTATTTCACGCTCTTCCATCAACAGTTGTTTAAAATTTTACATTCAGCCATTTTGTTTCCGAATGGATTCCCGCAGTGAAAATGAGACAAACGGATTTTCCCTGTCTCGCGACACTGTCACTGCCTTCTCCATTATAAAAGCAATTCCCGTTGTCGCGATCTTTGCATTCGGATTGGAATGGCGTCGAGCGGAATAAAACACAGTCGATTTTAAACGAAGTAGCACGAATTACCACGAAGGGATTTTATCATTTCAGTGTGTTTTAACTTCATTCTTTAGTTCTAAATGACTTAAGAAATAAGTCTTTTAAGAGTGTAAAGAAACCGTTTGCATATTTATGAAAACTATAATTGCACTTGTACGAACACCGTTTTTGAAACGAAGTTTTTAATTATAGCTTTCGCGAGAGGAGTGAATAGAAAAAAAGTGCTCCAAACCTTTTTAATATAACGGAAACATGAAACGGAAACGGACAAACGAATTTCGTCTCTCTTTCTCTCTGTTTCTGTCTCTTTCTTTTTCTTCCTCCTTTTCGATAACAGTACACGCGTATTACATGAAAACGTTGTGTTGCTTTGGTTTCGGTATTTTTCCTTAGTTGAAGAACACGTGTACGTTGTAACCGTTTATAAATATTCGAAATTAATATAAACGTTTATAATTGTTGTTAATATTGCTAGTTTTTAAAAACATAACCTTGAAACTTATTATAGCCTATCAGCTACAAAACAGCTGATCTTTTACTATAACTACAGTTAATAAACTAGGTTTACGTATTTATTTAAAAAAAAAAAGATATTTGTAAACATATCTTCAAACTAATTATATATTCAGCAATGATATCATTAACAAAGCTTCGCTTTTGTCGGTAACACAATGAGTTCCACAAGTGTGGAAAAATACTTTTTTAATCGTATTTTGCTCGTCAAGAACTTGAACCAAAGAATAAATATAGCATTATTCCTGCTATTGACTAATTCCTGCTTGTTAACTAAGAAATAGTTGAAAAACTATTTAGGGGTAATTACAGAGGTGTTTCACTAACCCCTAAATATGTATGAAAAAAGTAATACTGATTCCGAATAAAAACCCTATGGTCTTTGAACATAAATAATGTATATAGATGTGTCAGATCCCTTTTTAAGTTCCATTTTTCGTACCCTCCCCGCTCTTTCGACATGTTAGGTTAGAATAAGCTCGAAAAATTTATAAACTTATTTTGGATAAAAAACAAAAAATTCTACTCTTGAATGTATAAATTTATAGCAAATGAAGATGCTGATTACGATGGTGAAATGAGAATTTTTAAAATGGTTAAGATAAATAAATTACTTATGGAAATTCGCATCCATAACGTCAGCGAGACAGCTGCGTGCAGCGAGGAAGATTAGTAGTGTTGCAAATTTTGTAAACATAACAATAAATCAGAGCCTACCAATCTGAAAGTAGTCTTATATATAATACATGAGTTTGTTAAACCAATAATAAATGACTAGCGAAATATTCCCTAATGCAACTGGTAAGTTTCGATAAAACCCAAAGCTTTTGTAATATTTAATCGTATTATAAATGAAACCAAGGTCCCCGTGCGAAATTTCGCATTATGAAAGTTTTAAGTAAACACACCCTTTTGAATAAGTATTTCATTTTCTTTAATGGATACAAACATGTTAGTTACCCTTGAAAAGTCTACACACAATTGTCCGTGAATAAAGACGGCATTTGGTAAATACAACCCTGATCGTTGAAGTGTTTGTCCCTGCGACTTGTTTATAGTGATAGCAAACGCAATTCTAATAGGTAACTGTCGTTTAGTTAATTGAAAAGGCATGCTTGATAACCTCTAACTGCATTTTAACATTTTAATTGTACTTCGTATTTTATGATTAACAATGCACGATGAAAAGAGAAATCACAAATATATTTGTGTAAAAACAGTGTCCAAAACATATGTTTGGTATTCGAAATGCTTGTTCCGGCTTGTACAACGAGCATAGGGGACTGTCAGTAAGGCCACATAACCTATAAGTTTATAACTTTTAAGTAAATATTGAAATTGTTCTAAGCACGTTATGCAAAAAGAGGCATTTTTAATGGCATTGCCTATTCGTGATTAATAAGTTAGTTTCGTAAAATATATAAATTACTGTATGATTTGTGATACCGCGCATGCGCATCCATAATGCCGTTTTGCCTATGACAGTTAAAAGTGTTTTTTATGTTAAAATGTTCCACAAACAGTAAGTTTTGACGCAAAATCGTTTTGCAATGTCAGAAGCCAGTTAAAAACTCAAATATAGTAAATAAATTATATAATATTAAGAAATAATAATATAAATGTTGTGTTGAACATTTTTCTTATATAAAAACTGACAAAACGAACCGAGTTTACTAAATCAACTAGGCCATTCGGCATTTAGTGTGTGTTAAATTTCTTTGTTGCGCTGATTTTGCCAGACGATTTGACCGTTTGTTTCGAAATTCGGTAAGGACCAAAAAACGTTTAAAGACCGATGAGCCCGCATGGGGGTGCAAACTAGCTGCACCTATTGAGAGGATTTAGACGTCCCTCGCGGTACCCGAGTCTAACACACACTTACACTTACAACACTACACTTACGACTTTAACACTTTACACTCACACTTATATTTAGGGAGGCAATAATAGCCTCAATGTGTTTTTCACCTTAAAATAGCAACAACAACAAAAAATTAAAGACCGACGACGAGTAAGTAAGATACTTTCCCATTCACGTCCGCTTCAAGATTCGGCCTTTGATTTAACGAAATACAGGCCGAACGGTTCGTCTATCACAGTTTTGACTCCTTCATGGAAATAGATCATAAAATAGAGTTGTTCCGGAGTTCCGATAATATTTTTCATAAAATATTTTTCCGATTAAATGCTTGAAAAGTTAGTACGCTTGTCAGAACGCTGTCGTGGAGCATTGGCTGATCTACTGTTCTTTGAACTGCAGTATTAGCAGAAACTTGAATAAAAGTAGAAAAGGACAAATCCGTCAAAAGGAGCGATGCAAGATCTCTCCTTCAACTTGACTGTTCGGCGTTTCGTTTTTGTTTGATTGTTTCTTAAGAAGCTCTTGCCAAAACGCATTGACCGATTGTTTTGAAATTCGGTACAAATGTACCTTGTATAAAGCCCGAACGACTTACCTGTAAGATTTTTTTATTTTCTCTCCGTTTCAAGATGGCGGCCTTAAAGATTACTAGTGTAGTTGTTAGATTCCTGAATACTGCTGAATCCCGAAGTAATACTAGCTGGAATGTCTTATCCTGTTGCAATTTTTACTGCTTCATAGAAAAAGAGCATAACATATACACCCAATTTCATCCAGTATCATTTTTCTTAAATACGATTAGTGGTTAAATAGGCGGAATTGGTTTCCAGTTGAAGCGCTATTTTGCAGCGGTGGCCAAGCAAGTCGAGAATTCCCCTCCTTAGCTGGTGTCGTTGACAACAATGCTTAGATTTATAACACAATATATTGGCTAAACTTTGTAATTGTAGTGCAGACATTTATTTAAGAATATACCGAGATATCGACTGTTATTTGTACAGTTTTTGTTCAGATTGTAACACTTATTGCGATAATGAGGTCAGATTTTTAAGAAAGTCCGGTAAAGAGTTAAATAATTTGTTAAGATTTTAAATGACAACCATTTCGAAAGAAATGAATTGATTTTCGTGGTAATGAACATGCTCAAATTGTAACCAAAATAAAAGTTTCGAGTAAAGTTTGACGTTACTTAAGTGTTTGTGAATATAATGCTGTAAATTTGCAATTACAATTAGAAGTTAACAGATGTTTAACAAATAATGTTTTCAGAAAAGTTAATATTCTTATGAGAAACACTACAAAAAAAAATCAGCTGCTGCTTATTTCCGGTCATATTGTAGGGCATCCAGAAAGTACTGTATTCTCCAACTTATAATGCAAGGTAAAATTACCAATTAGAGTTGGAAGACAAAGAACTTCGTGGCTTAAAAAATTACACCGTTGGTTCAGCACGACAACAGCATCTCTGTCTAGGTAGCGGTACATAAAATTATGGTTGCAACATGGTAGTCATCGTGATTAATCAGACAAGGAACAAAAAGAAATGGATTTTATCTAGAAAGGATAAGAGAATACGCATGCGTACTACTACTGCAGTTTATTTCATATTAGGTGGCAAAAATGTTTAAAATATCGATGTTCCGATCTACTGATGTATAATTTGAAGAACATCGATGGCGTTAAAATATCGGAAAGAAAATATCATTGTTTTCTTAACATCGATTGTTATTTAGGGTTTTTAAAATAAGATTATTAAGTATATAATTAAATTAATTTTTGCAATCACGTAACGTGGAAATTATGTTATCATTATAAACCATAACGAAAAACTAAAAGTGTTTTTCTTTTTTATAGATTAAGAATATTAATTAATTACGTTAATGATAACATTATGAAAACACAAATATACGAATTAAAACAAAAACATCACTCGAAAAATTCCTCCACAGCAAAACCCAACACTCATTTCACCATCCAAGACAGTCTATGCATATATAGAACAGTCATAAACAATAGATAATAAATCACTGACAATTTTGACATCGGGAATCGAGCTCCAGACAGCCGAATGCAACTGCCATTGTTGCCGCCTGAAGTGATAAGCTGAACTGCTGATAATAGAAGCAAAATGTGCTCCAACAGATATGATAAAATGTATAAAAAAACAAATATACGAATTAAAACAAAAACATCACTCGAAATATTCCTTCATAGCAAAACCCAACACTCATTGTACCAACCAAAACAGCCCCGCAGGAGGTGCAGACGTGCAGCTAGCTGCACCTATTGAGAGGATTTAGACGTCCCTCGCGGTAACTGAGTCTAACACACACTTACACTTACAACACTACACTTACGACTTCAACATTTTACACTTACACTTACATTTAGGGTGGCGATAATAGCCTCAATGTGTTTTTCGCCTTAAGATAACAAAAAAACCATCCAACACAGTCTATGCATATACAGAACAGTCGTAGACAATAGGAAATAAATCATTGACAATTTGGCATCGGGAATCGAACTTCAGACAGCCGAATGCAAATGCTGTCGCCGCCTGAAGTGATAAGCTAAACTGCTGATAACAGAAACAAATTTGCTCCAATAGATCAGGGGAAAGGAACATCATCGGCCTTTTTAATTAAAATGTTTATATATCGATAAATCGGGACAAAACATCGATGTTGAAAAAAACATCGGCATGAAACCATCGATGTTTGTTTGCCATCCCTAGATGACATTGGATAAGTGGTATGAGATTGGCACGTTTCGTTCTAAACGCTACTCAAACCTATCTTATGATGAAACAGAGTTACTAGTATGTTTAGATATCGTTTTTAATGGTCTATATTTAGTCTTTATTCACTAAAAAATATAATTTAAAACGTACAATACTAGGTACTTCAAAGAACAGTAGACCTCACTTAATAGCTTGGCATCCGCTCGTAACATATACGGTAACCGTAATATGTAGGAAAATATTACTGGACCAACTTTACTGGAATTGAAGCACTTTCTCTGTGACGCGGACAGAATTATGATAGGTCTTGCCGTTCAGCCAGTATTACTACACTCGTCATCGTTAAATCAGAAGCCATAATCGTGAAACGGAATTAAATGGAAAAAAGGAAAAAATTTTACTCATATGTCTTTCGGGATTTATACAAGGTGCCTTTGTATCAAATTTAAAATAATTTGGTCAATTCGTTTGGCCATAACTTCGTAACAAACGCTCAAATACCGAACGGTGGAGTTGCAACAAACCTTGCTTCACTCGTACAATTAAAATGTACTGTATTAATTTTAATTCTTGAATACAGGTTCAAATAGTAATATGTGACAGTCTCGCTAAATTTATCCGCTACAACAATTGAAATGTTATGCTGTACTGTCAGCTAATATGGAATGGACTATAGAACAATATTTTAATGTTCTCTGCATATCAACAACAGTTCTTCAAATAACAATTGACCTATAAATGGTATAGGCAATAAGACTGGATACTGTATCTCAACGTACCTACACAGGCATTGTAAAGACGTTACAGTCTCCTGTTTAAGGACATCCTCTCCTTTACGACAAAGTAATTACACAATCTGCCTCGCTCCGGATGTCTTTGGTTTCGCCCAAGTCGCTCCGCCCCTTACATCCTTTCTGTAACACCAAATAACTTGCTCCATACTCTACATTGCGCCATGTAACCGGAGAATAATTTCATTTTAATTGTGCTGGCCTTCAGCTTAACGGCCTTATTGTTTATGTTGTTTATTATTAGACTACATCGCTGGCTATTAAATGAAACTGTGCTGCACAAACTTTCTCGCTTTCGAGTTACTATTTAAGACAGTAAGAGGTTTATGTTTTGACAGTAATGAAGAAAAATATTAATATTTTTAGAAACTGCTGCAACGATGTTGATAAAATTTGGTTTATGTACAGCGCTGAAGTACAGGCGCGATTTACGTAGATTATTAACGCTTTAAAACAGAAAAATTTAGAGGCGTATTTTTAAAAATATATTTGAAAATATTTATAACAGAAAACAGTGTACAGATTTTAAGTAAAAGAAATTTATAAGTCGCTGACAGTGTTTATATTTTGTTCTTATTTACTCCGCACTGTAATTATTGTTACCTAAAATATACGAGGGTTGATCAAATATAAACGAGACTGATTTTTTAAAAAATTTATTGCTTACTTACAAATTATTCTTGATACAACTTATTTTTCTACATAGTCTCCCGCACGAGTAACACATTTTTCCCACCGGATGGGAAGTTTTTTAATTCCATCTTCGTAAAAAGTTCTCGGGCGTTCATTGAGCCATTGGAGCACGAAGGTCTCCACCGCAGAATCGTCTTCGAAACGCTGGCCTCCAAGCGCCTCTTTGAGTGGCCCAAACAGGTGATAGTCGCAGGGTGATAAGTCTGGACTGTAAGGGGGATGTTCCATTGGTTCCCAGCCAATTTGATCGAGTTTAAGCCTCGTAGCGTTCGCCGAATGTGGTCGGGCATTATCGTGAAGAAGAATGACGTTTCTCGCCGGTTTAGATTTCCTTTTCCTACGAAAAGACTGTTTTGCGGCCTCTAAAACATCGCAATAATATTGTGCATTTATTGTGCGTCGTTGATGGAGGAAATCGACGTGAAAGGCGCCTTGATTGTCGAAAAATACAGTGGCCATTACCTTCCCGGCCGACGATCGTGATTTGGCCTTGAGGTTTTCTACTGCTTCCCGTCCTTCGGCGAATTCCTTGTGCCAAGCAAAAACGCGAGCTCTTGACAGGGTCCTGTCCCCGTATTGAGCCGTCAATCTACGAAAGATTTCAGTCGGATTGATCCCCTCCTTGGCCAAAAACTTAATAATAATTCTCTGCTCCACGGAAACGTGCACTTCACTCTCACTCATTGTATAGTTTTATACTGAAGGGTCCGAACGGACCTCCCAGGCTACCTGAAACCCCACCCTTTAGAGTTCAATGTCCAACGGAAAAGTTTTTAGAAAGTCAGTCTCGTTTATATTTGATCAACCCTCGTAACACTCTGATAGTTGTGAATTTTGTATTTTAGTCAGTTTTGAGAAATTGACCTTTAAGTTTTACTTTAAAACACAAGGACTAGGCCCTATATTTGTACCGTTAAAAGAAAACGTAAAGGAATCCTGGCCGTTTTCGGGAACATTTTCTTTTTCCCTAATTTTTTTAAACTTTTGATACACTGACTTTAGTTACTAACTAAAATAATTAAAAATTTAAATGCTCGTTTATTCAAAAATCTTAAATCTCCAAAAATTCTTCACCGATTGTTTTGAAATTTTGACACACCGTTGCATTTGGATACCCGCACGTTTTTATATAGTCTACCTACTATTAGACTATATAGATGACAGTTAAAAATATGTTTTTTTAAAAAAAACATCACCATCTGTTGGATGTAAAAGCAATACACGTTGTACTAAATATTTACGATCCATTTACGATTTCCAAATTTCCAGTTTTACGATCCATTTCAATGTGTTCGATTTACGACCCATTTACAATTTCCAAATTTCCAGTTTTACGATTCCATTTCAATGTTTTCGATTTACGACACATTTACGATTTCCAAATTTCCAGTTTTACGATTCCATTTCAATGTTTTCGATTTACGACCCATTTACGATTTCCAAATTTCCAGTTTTACGATTTCCATTTCAATATTTTCCATTTACGATTTCCAAATTTCCAGTTTTACGATTTCCATTTCAATGATTTCGATTTACGACCCATTTACGATTTCCAAATTTCCAGTTTTACGATTCCATTTCAATGTTTTTGATTTACGATTTCCAAATTTCCAATTTTACGATTCCATTTTAATTTTTTCGATTTACGATTTACAAATTTCCAGTTTAACGATTTCATTTCAATATTTTCGATTTACGATTTACAAATTTCCAGTTTTATGATTCCATTTCAATTTTTCCATTGAATTGATAAATTTTGTCAGGCTAAGCCACAGTAACAAGTTTTCGGGTAGTTTTTCATAAATGTTAAAAAAGATTTGATAATGTTTGTCGATTTTTTATAGAAAAATGTATTTTAAATTTTGACTGTGTTGATTTTTTAAATTAATTTCTGGGTTATATTTTCCGAATAACACTAAATATCTGGTTCATATAATAGAGATTTAATGAGGTTTGTCTTGTAATTAAAAAACAATCTTTAACAGATTACTAATTAAAAGCCTTTAATATTTCGAAATCTTGTTGTGACTAACAAAACAAAGATAATCGCATCAGGGTTTCCAATATTATCTGCATTATCCAGCTGAATGCAGATTTGGCAGGTTTACAAAATGTAACATAATTTTAGGCTCATAATTTGAAATTTTAAAATAGTAATTTACTCAAATTTGCATGATAAAATCAACGTTTTTAAAGCATAAAATGAAAACAAGATTGTACATTTTAATGGATTCGGGTAAACATTTCTCAATTTGTAAAATTCAAAAATTTTCCTGTAATAAATGAATGTGATGTTATTACGATTTGAAATTTGCTGAGTCTGTTAATGTATTTTTGGATAATTATTCGTTCTTATTTCACATTTCCATTTTGTTTAAACAAACACATAAATTAAAATGTTCACGTTATTCTAATTATTTTATCTTACAACCGTTTTGTAATCATCGCACGTAATATTTGATATATGTTTAATGACAACTATGGCTTTATACGCGCCCAGTCATGTAATCAATTAGTGTGGAGTTGGGGCTTTCACAAGCAAAATTTTGATTTATATATAAAATAATATAAACGGTTTTACATTTTGTTCTTCGCAAAATTTGAAAACTCTTATTATTACAGCGTTTATTTGTGAAAAAATTAAACCCGCATATGAAGCCTCTAGAATCAAAACTCACATAATTCAAAATTGACAGAAGTTAGCAGTGGATCCTTAAAACAAATTTTGCGGAGAATTCAAATATGTTGTTTTTTCTCAAAACTCACATAGTTATATCAAAAAAGAGTTTTATAAGCAAGTGTCCATTAACCAACTGTAGAACCGGATTAAAGTCACGTGATCTGCTGTTGAACTGTTCTGTTGTAATGCGCTGTTATTTTAAGGAACTTTCTGCTTGAATTAAGATTGATTAAGCTACCGTAAGTTTTGAAGGTTAATGGAATAAAAATGTTTAGGCTTCCTGTAAATTATTTTTATTCTATGTATTGCTTAAAGTATTTAATGTTTTCTTCTAGCATTGTGTAAAAAATAAACAGTAATTTACATTATGTAAAGGAAAATTAAACGTTTTGATAAAATGATCAGCAAACAATAACCTTCAAAGTGAAAATCACAAATAAACCTCTGTGAGTATTCTGTGTCAAAACTAACATAATCCAAATTTTTATTATATTTTTTTTATTATATTTATTTAAAATTCTAATTTTTTTCAAAACCTTTCTTACGAATCCTATTTTTTGCCGAAAAAATATGTACAGTAGCCTTACAAAACAGTTTACGCGTTTTTTTGACTCTACTGAAAAGTTGGCTCTATCGAAGTTTTTTGATCATGTAACTTTTGATTGTAGAAATATATTGTGCCTGTTTCTTGCACGTAAATTCGAGTAATCGATTAAGTGCAGAGATCGGGGTTAACTCGCTTAGAAGCATGGTTGCCACGTAATGAAACACACTTATAAGGCAACTGAATACGCTCGTTTTGCTACAGTTTTCAATCAGTCAATGAAGCCCGAAGGAAACATTGGGAACTATTTATATGATTATTTAAATCGGTAAATACACGGTGTAGGTTGTTCTCGAATTATTGGTTTTTTCGCTAAATTCTTTATTACGTGCCCAAAAACAATAATCTAAAATGTAAAAGCGCAGAAAGTACAATAAAAATCAAAAATAAAAGTGACCCGCATAACCTAAAAATTAGTGATTTTTTTCTAAATTTAAGCGTGAGTGTAAAGTGTTAAAGTTGTAAGTGTAAGTGTTAAAGGGTACCGCACGAAAGTATGTAACGTGTTTTTGATTACTAAAACGATTTTAGGATCGTTTCTTTACGTCCGTTATTTTTCTAAACAAAAATACTCAAGGACCTAACTGACACGGTTGTTGGATGAAGGACCAAACTGACTTTTGAAAGCGCTTTTCTTTAGTAAGTTTACAACAGTTTGCTCAAGCAACGCTAAATAAAACACATATACTATATACAGTAATATGAGCACATAATGTCAATCACATTACCAATTTCATTTCAACACTCTGTTAATGTATTAAATGCTTAATGTTTCTATTCTATTCTAACTGTTTATTCAATGTTTCAGGTATGTGGGACGCTTAATTGAAAAGTCAGTAAAGTGAGTAAGAAATTATTTATTATACATTGTCATCTGCAAATTTATTACCCTTCTATTTCTTGTGGTTGAATATGCATCAGATGAATATTAGATCGAGAGTTGCCGAGTTCAGCCGAAGGAACTGTCAACAATGTTGCCAAGTTGTTTACTGCGCTGCTCTCAGCGTTGCAGAGTCTTCAAATATATAGTCTACTGTGCAGTTTAAAATAAACATTTTTATACTTCTGATTAGTCAGTTGGAAAAATTATTAGGAAAAATAAATTTACACTAACTGCATCTGCTCGGAATGAATCTGGCAAATCTGTCACACACGGTAACCATGGAAACTGTTCTACTCGGAATGGGGTAATGGTAGGGCGAGTCTTCCGAGCTACTTCGGCTACATTCGGTAACCTTCGTCCCAAAAATCTTCTGATGTAAATTCAGTTACTATTCCCCACTGCTAAACTAAAAGTTAGTCACATTGTACGTAATATTTGACAAATAGCAAGTGTTTGTTTGATACCTGGATTACACCGGTATGATTTGTAGGAAACGTTTGGTGTGTGACGCATACAACCACCAATTATTTCCCGAATTAGCTAATTTGGGCTAGATACACAAATTTCCTCAAGAATATATTTTTGCACATGCGAAATACTTTTTCAAACCTTTTTTGGATTACAAAAAACTTAAAAATAAAAAATAGCGTTATCTAAATTCAACAATAACGATTTTGATCAATTTAAATTTAATTCTTAAATTCAAAAACGAAACGAATAGGCCTCTCTTTTGGTAAACTTCTTTCGGAGTTACACTACATACATGCACGCACTCACGCACGCGCGCGCGCACGCACACACACACACACACACACACACACACACACACACACACACACACACACACACACACACACACACACACACACACACACACACACACACACACACAGCCGTACATTTTCTTTTATAGTACTGACTTGAGTTATGAAACATGTCATATATGATTGAAATTTAATGTACTAATTTTGCGAATTTTGCCGATTTTCAGTTTTTATGTTAATTGCTCTAACATAAGTTTTCATTCAATTTTCAGTTGTTTATTTAAGCCTCTTTCAAACTATTTCAAACAAAGTGGAAAAAGGCTTGTAAAGAAATATCAGTTATAATCTTTCCGCTATATTGTTGCTGTTGTAACGGAGTGGGTTGGTAGATAGTTATAAAAAACCGGAAACAGTAACGAGTACAGTTCCTTCGTTTTTACAAAGGTCGCTTACGTAGTTCCAAATGGTACCGCACTTAGTGGAGCTCTACATCAAAAATTATACTTTGACAGCACAGAATTGCCCAAAAGAAGTGTGTTCGGCCGGGTGACCACCAAATGCGAGCGGAGAGTTGCTGAGAGGAACGGACTATGCATTAGAAATCTAACCTTTTTTATTTATTTATTTAAAGCGAAAAGCACATTGAGACTATTATCGCCTCCCTAAATGTAAGTGTGAGTGTGAAGTGTTAAAGTCGTAAGTAAAGTGTTATAAGTGTAAGTGTGTGTTAGACTCGGGTACCCGAGAGATGTCTAAATCCTCTCAATAGGTGCAGCTAGTCTACACCTCCGTGAGGGGTGACCTTTTTTAAATGTAAGTACGCACTGTAAGCGTAACGGAGCTAAGCCGTGTCCATCGGCATTGTTTTACTTCACTCAGTGTAGCTTCGACTCTATCCAAGTTCGGTTTTGAAGCTCATTCCACTTCCCCCCCACGATGATAACTTATCCAAACTTATTATTACAGGTTACCGTAGCCTAGGTTAGTTTTTCTAAATATAGTACTTTCCTTGAATCCGTTTCAGTAGGTCTAAATATTTAGATTTAGAAGATACAAGCGCGTTCTTTAAACTGACAAATCCGCTTCCGGTTCCGTTCATCTTCATTTCGCTTAGTTCCGTTCAGCTCGACTAAGCTCAGCACAACTGCTTTACATTTGGTGGTCGTCCAGTCTTAGTGTTAGCATGCATTATGATTTGACAAATACGTAGTGTGGTCAGTTTGGTCTGTCCAGTAATTAGCAAACACTGTTGTGTGATACTGAATTTAGACTACAGTTAGTTAACAGTTTCCTAATTAGTGGCTAAGTAGTTTAACAAACTTTAGTCCCTCTCTCTCTCTCTCTCTCTCTCTCTCTCTCTCTCTCTCTCTCTTTCTTTCTCTCCTTGTCTCCTCTTGCTTTCCTTCTTTTCTTTCTCTTTCTTTCTGCCTTCCATCTTCGTTCTTTCATTTCTCCCTTTTTCCTCTGTCGCTTTCACTTCCTTCTTTTTTGTCTATCTCCTTTCTCCCTCCGTTTTTCGTTCTCCTCTTCTTTCTCTATTTATCCCTAACCCTCTCTTCATTTTGAATATCCACCACTTTGAAACTGATGAACAGATTTCACTGAAAAATTTAACGTTACCTAGCTATTACTATTATTAATTTTGTGATTTACGCGTGTCTAAATATTCGCTAATCAATGCAGTTTGAGTTTGGAAATTCGTTTTTAAAATGTAGAGGTTTTTTTAATTTAAGATATGTTTACCAGCAATGTTTTAGGTACAATTTGATAAAACGGTACAAATTTTAGCGTAAGGAATGAGTAATTTAGATTAGTAGGCCGAAAAGAACATGTATCATGTTTTCTGTTTTTTTTTTTTTTTTTTTTTTTTTTTAGATTTTATTACGATAATTTGTTTGAAAACATGACAAATTATCATAGCTAGTTTTTAACAACGTAACTTACAACTTATTATAGCCTATCAGCTGTTCAATGAAATCAGCTGATCATTACTAATTAATATAAAACAACTGATTTTTTACTATAACTGCTAACACAAATTTGTTCACTCCATCACAACCAGCCCTAAAACATGATATGTGTTCACAAGATTGTTATTGTTACCCCGTTGTATTTTATAAACCACAATCTGGTTCGCAGTAAGAACTTTATTATAATTTCGACTTTTATATAAATTTCATCTACGGTCACAAATTTGCTACACACATTCTCAAGCACGTAATAAACGACTTTTAAACTTCCCAAGAAAGTGTTTTTATACCTTCCCATCAGTTCATACGTCGCCCAGAGCTCCCGCAGTAACACATAAATAGCTTCAACGACACTATAAATTGCCTCTTAAATTTTATGATCATCCTTTAAACGTATCCAACACAGTTTCAGTGTTCCATTAATAGATAATTGCTTGACAAGAATCTTCATTATAAACTAATTAAGTGCATGTTAGGCTAAGTGTTAACAAGTGCTTATCACATTCTGTTATCTATCTTTTACTTTAACGCTGTGTTGTATCTTGGTGGAATCTTTACCCGTTCTTTCAGCCAACTCTTACTTTGCACTAATACTTCAGTTACCGGTAACTTGCCCTACTTACGCAACAGTTAAAATTAAGATTACGGTGGATTTCTGCGTGATAAAATCATTGGAAGTATTTACGAAAAGAAAACTAATGTTTTTCCCAAACTTGTTGTGCAAAGCCAAGGACCGTTGTAAATTCGCACACGTGTCCCCATGTCTGTGGGTAACGCATCTCTTATCTACACTTCGGAAAACTTTTTCATCCCCCCCCCCCGAACCGAAAAAAATATTTGGGTTGAAGATAAAAATATTTAGACATAGTTCAGGGTTAAAATTGTAACGATAAAAATAAGTTTTGTTTTATATATCTAGTCTGGAGTATTATTGGGAACTAGAAAGGATACTGATTCCGAATATATATATATATATATATATATATATATATATATATATATATATATATATATGAGAGAGAGAG
The DNA here is from genome assembly GCA_022606455.1 of Callitettix versicolor. Lineage (NCBI taxonomy): Eukaryota > Metazoa > Arthropoda > Insecta > Hemiptera > Cercopidae > Callitettix > Callitettix versicolor. The sequence continues at coordinate 76,066,277 of CM040188.1, read as the reverse complement.
AGAGAGAGAGAGAGAGAGAGAGAGAGAGAGATGTCAAACCTCTTCACAAGTTTGGATCAAATCTAATTCGGATAAAAAACAACAAACGTATTTTTAGAATTTTCGATATTTGACAAATTTTGTATTTATGAACTTCAACAAAAGCGTATTTCGAAAAATTCACCAAATATTTTAGAAGGTTTTTAAGTATGCCGCTGATTTTTTCCAACGGTAAAACTAAGCATAATACGATTAAAGTGCATTTCTAAGTTTGGGCATCAAATACGTTAAAAAAAAACAACTAAATCGTACAGCACAAGCGATGCAGTGTTACAGCTGACACGGAAGTCAGCTGATCCATTCTGTGTTCTTTGCATATTTGTATTTCATCCATTCTTGTTAATACTTTTATTTATATCGAAACAAAGTGCTTCACGTTTTAAAAGAATGTGCTTGACAAATTTGTTAATATTCAAATAGTTCGCTAAAAATATCTGTTATTGAACCAAAAATAAAAATCGTGTTTTATGTTTTCTTTTCCTTTTTTATTTTAATTGCGATAATTTGTTCGAAAACACGACATTTTTATCATAGCTAGTTTTTTAAAATATTACCAAAAACTTATAGCCTATTAGCTGTTCAATGAAATCAGCTGATATTTACGAATTAATAATAAAACAACTGATCTTTTTACGCTGCGCGCAAAATCCAACTTCACAATAAGCCCTAAACATGGTACGTTATGAAATCCGGTAAGTGGCCTTAAAATAGGTTTCGCTCTAAATCACGTTTTGGTCCCTTACGAAATCTTGTCAATGAACTAAATTTTGAAGAATAAAGTTCAAGGGTAAAATGGAAAAAACAAAACTCGATTATAGTTACGATGTATTTTTTACATAATAGGCCTACTCCCAAACTTAGAGTAGGCCTTTTTATTTTCTACACTGCCTTGAGTTATTCATGTTCATACACGACCAATATATTGCAGAATTCGATACATTTCCAGTTTGTTTGCAATAGCTTTCGATCTTGATTTTACGGAAATATATCGGCCCAAATACATCGCGTGTGGGTATTTATTGACTAAATTTGAGCAAATTTTTATCGAAATCGTTGAAACTATTTGATAAAATTCGACTTTTAAGATTTGGTGCACAAATAACTTTTTTATATTTAAAATTAGTTTTCAGGTATGATCAGACTAGAACTACACGCCAAAATGCACCTCAAGCGATGTGTACAGGCACAGATGGACAGACCCAAAATAAAAACCAAATGATCTTAAAAATTGCAAGATTTTTTTCACGAGCAGCTTTTTTGATACTTTGTATAGTGAGAAAGTTATGAGTATTTTTTTACTTGTAAAAAATCGTTCGTAAGTACTAGTATTTGTTGTTTCTTATTTCGAAAAATAAGTTATGAGTCTAAAGTTATTAGTTAAAACTTGTAAGAATAAATAGTTAATGTGATATCTGTAATTAAAGCAACGGTATAAAACTCGAAGGTTTACTGAATTTGTATCACAGATACATATTTCGTCTGTAAGCAAGCGACATCTGTGTTACGTAACCATAGATACACACCTTTACGTGCACATAACACTAAAACATCTGTGACTGAGATAATACTGACTTATCACGTTTATTAATAGCTCTGCGTGACCTTGGAAGTTCTGTTAAACACTTACAACAGTTTATCAGTTCGCACCAGTTCGGTAGACTTAATGACGGGCA
>CM040188.1:75932065-76059565 GCA_022606455.1 Callitettix versicolor | reverse complement strand
CATCACTTATCCATACAATATGTCCGTATAAGGGTAATTGGATGCACCGTACGAACTTGCTCATTACAATTATCAGTCATGTGCTTTCAGGAGTGTAGGTATCGTCCGCAATGCCGCGACGAGGACTGCACTACAATTAATGTACGATTTAACTACTGGTTTTGAATCGCATTTTATTTACTTTCACCCACACTGTAAAGGTCGAGTTGTAAAACATTTTTATGTTTTATATATTTATTTAATTTATTTATGATACCAAATTAACGCACTACAAAACGGTGGTTCTTCAGGAAGCAATATATGCAGCCGAAACAATGGTGATGGGAGGTCATTTCAAGGTTTTTTTGTGTTTAACGTCCGACTATTGTGCACACTTAGGCTAATGCAGACGATGGGATGATTTATAGCGTATGAAAATGCCAAGCCCTGACCGGTAATAGAACCCGGGTCCTAGGGGTGAAAGCCCAGTACGCTGTCAATTAGTCTGCCGAGGCGGCAGTTATTCCAAGGTTCAGGATATACAGAAGCAGGAACGGAAAATCTTTCGAAAGAAAAGTCAATAAAAAAGGCATTTGGATGAAGAGACCCCAGAGAGAACTCTGTTTGAGGATCAACCCAGTATCGGAAGAAATCAGAAAACGCCGAGCAATGTTTTACACAAACATTTATAGAATGGAAGACTCCAGGACGGCGAAGAAAATACTCAAGATTATAACAGAGAGTAAATGCGGCACGGAATGGCTGAAAGTCCAGAAGGACTTATAACAGATCGACATAGGAAATCTTGAGGATCGTGCCGAATGCCGGAATAAAATTACGAAGATTAAATTTCAACATAAAAACATCATAACAACCTGGAAAGAAGAGGACAGATGAGAAAAGGAAGGAGCATTCGGATGGCATGATTTTTTTTTTTTTTTTAACGTCCGACTATTGTGTACACTCGGACTAATGCATACGATGGGATGATTTATAGCGTATGAAAAATGCCAAGCCCTGGCCGGGAATCGAACCCGGGTCCTCGGGGTGAAAACCCAGTACGCTATCAACTAGGCCACCGAGGCGACTATATAATAAGTTTTAGGTTATGTTATTTGTCGTGTTTTCTAATAAATTACCGTAATTAAAAATAAATAGGAATAGAAAACATGATACATGATTTTTACTTTTGGTTCAGTAACAGAAGTTTTATTTTCTAACATTTTGTTGCACAGGGAACTCTTTAAAATGATCATTTATCTCCTTCGCATCATTTACTTAATTCTGAGCAACATTAAACCAAATATTATCAACCTGCTCATGTCGCTTGACGTTTAAGAATATATTTTGCTGTGACGGGCGTTGTGTTTTGTTTTTGCGGAACACTTGAAAAAGAAAAGGAAAAGAAAACACCCGAGGGAACTGCTAAAGAAAAGCGTAAATTAATTATTTAATTAATCTTCGGATGGCATGAAGAGATTTTGGGAGGAAAAGAGGGCAAACATCGGAAGATTAAATCATGTATTTCAAGTTCAATCGCTCTCCTAAGGGAGAACAATCGATTAAATAAATAATATATATATATATATATATATATATATATATATATATATCTTCATTAATTATATAGGGGACTATATTATTAATGAACGCTATTGAACTATACAAGCCCTTAAAGTTATTAGAGCATTAACTATTTGACTCTATAGGATTACATTTATTTTAGCTTACCGCTCTGTCAGGCAGTTCCGCTGTTGCCATATTTTTTTTATTTTAGTGCAACACTTTAAAAATTATAATTTTCTGAAAATAATAAAATGTTTTTATATACCTTTATACCCCTACTCGAAAGCATTTGGAGAAAATGGAAAATTTGTTCAGTAAATATTTGTCATTTATGGAACGTAATTTTAGTCAGAGTGGACAATTTGAAAAAAAATATAACGGTCAGTGAATTGGAAAAGCCAAAAAAAATTAATCCAAAGCCGCCGTCGAGTTTGTTTTATTTTTTTCCAAATTTGTCACGCTGATTTTCAATTATTAACCTTCGTTGAAAAAATAGTAAACCTCATCAACGATTTCGAAATGTTGAACAGTGACACACCCTGTACCACGTGAATTTCTCGTACTGTCTCTGGATAGACAGTATAATACAAAAGGTTATCCCAGTTAATGGCAGCCCGTGTGGAGCTTTGTTCAATGGGGCAGAAACATGCATAAATAACCCGAGTAAACTTTTCTACAGAGGAAATAAATTTATGCATCGTAAACATTTGCAGACAGCAGCTATCCTTTATTGCCGATTTATTGGTTGTTATCAGTAATAAATAAAGTAATCGCTGACGTGATAGAAGCGAATTTCCAGAATCATTTTCCTCTTTTTGGAATTCAGATTTCACCATCACAATCAGCAGCATTTCAAATCACCTAATTGCACTGAAAATACGAAAATGAACCCTGCCGTCAAATTAAAAATATTAATTTCGAAATTCAAAACGCTAATTTATGCAGTTTTTAACGCTAATATCGAGGTCCCAGCTCAGTTCCGTTACGCTTTGTGGCGCCACTTACATTTAGGTTTTAAATACGTAATCCGGAGCGGTCAGTGAAACTTCGCCCGGCCTTACGCAGAATAAAGCTGATTTTTATGGCGATTAACGGCAGTTTTGAAAATCTCATACCATCATTTTAATCAAAATGTAAAATTGTAAATTTCGATTACAATTTTCAAACGAAACCCGACGGCGGGCATGTAGCTTAAATCCAAAGATCATTTTTTTATTCAATACTCAAACTGTGTCTAAAGTCTTAAACTTTTAATATAGCCAATTATTTCGTAAACATAAGCAGCTGTTAAACTGTTAAGTAGTTTCAGTGAATCCTTGATTAGGACTTTGAAGTTACATTGTAAACATTTAACCAGCCGTTAACATTAACTGATTTGTTTGTTTGGACTCTTCTAACTACTGCAAACACAGTATATATCTGCATTCTTAGTAAAGTGACTGTAATAACAAAGACCAGTTTAAACAAAGATTCTATTTTCGATTTCGTGACTCATCTTTGATTGTGTGTTTTATTGGCTCTTTGTTTTTGGAAAATGAGATATTGGTGACCTTCGTAATGAAAAATCCTGATAATGACCTTGAAATGAACGCCGATTATGTAATAGTGTGTGTGGGGGGGGCGCGAGCACACACACACATATTGAGATTATTTGTATTTTAACGTATAAGTTATTATACACTTATCATAATATCGTGTGTTCTGTGATAAAATCATGATATTATCAGTTGCTTTTTGTTGTTGACAATAACTTGGTTTTTTAAACAAAATAAATAGAAAAAAATTTTTGTTTTGAAAAAAAATATAAATGTTTTGTCTCATATCATTTTTTTTTTAAATTTACTGTTTTCGAGATATTTTGCTTTAAATAAACATCGTTATTTTGAATATTCGCATAGTAAAATTTTGGTTTTGTTATACTGATAAAAAAATAGCAAAACAAATGAACTTACAAAATTTAAACTCATAATATTACTAACTTCTAAAGTTATTTTTTTTAATGCAAAATGACCGACAGGCGGAAAACAAAGTGCTTCCGGACCTATATTCATAGAAAACTTTTTGCTTATTTTTAGGCCACTTATTATCACCTCACGAAGTTATAACAGTTATTCACGAATCACCCCTAATAAAAATTTGTTTGTAATGTTATCCATTTAGTGTCTTAACACTGGAAATTAAAAGTAAAACTAATTCCAAACATAAATAGTTTTTGAACATAAGGAGTTCATACAAAGCTACCAGACCTCTCCAAAAGTTCAAGTCCCTCACTAATTTCGGGTTGTTGGTCAAAAAAATATCGAAAAATTTATAAACCATATTTGAATGAAAACAAATAATTTTGTAGGCTGTCTCGATGTTTTACATACTTTTGCATTTATGGAACTCAACAAAAAAGTATTTTAAAAAACACACCGAAATTTAAAAAGTTGTTTACGCTATTCGACCTTTTTCATTGTGGGTAAAAATAAATAGAATGTTACGGAAAAGATACTTTTATGTTTTCGTGTCGAATACTTTTCAAAATGAGCACTCTAATCGTACACTACAAACGGTATAGTTCCCGTCGAGATAGTGCAGACGATACGAAAGTCAGCAAATCAATTCTTTTTTATATGTTTATATTTGGAACAAGGCTTTCAAAGCACGTTCTTGACCATTTACTATTATTATGATTGGCTGGAATTATTCTTAATGTATTACTGAAAGTTTAAACAAATTCTGACAAGCTTTCAACAAAAACCTACGCAGATTTTTTCAATACCGTTTTCTACTTTGCAAATTCTTCTGAACCAGAACGTTTCGTGATATTGCAGCCAATTCGCATAAACCCGAATTTACGAGAAACGCCCGTTCACTCTTCACTTTTACGATAGCTACCCCTAAGTGAGAAAGTTCATGCAGCGCCCTTGCACCATTTATTGACCGTATTTCCGCTAGTGTTGTACATGCAGGAATGCAATAATCAAGTTAGCCAACAAACATTAATTTAACATTACGCGACCTCGTCGCCCACAAGCCTGTAACGTGAGGCTGCCATTAGTTTACTGCACATTTACCTATACATTCAGTGCTAACAAAAAAAACATGCACAAACTTTCTCGAATTTATAATGTTGCACTTGAGTTTATAAACAATTTTGTTTTGTTTTTTTATTTTAATGCGAAAAGCACATTGAGGCTATTATCGCCTCCCTAAATGTAAGTGTAAAGTGTTAAAATCGTAAGTGTAGGTGTTTGTTAGACTCGGGTACTGCGAGGGACGTCTAAATCCTCTCAATAGGTGCATCTAATTTGCACTCCCCTGCGGGGCTTACAAACAAAATAAAAACTTACATATACAGCTTGTTAAAAAATTCATGGGCAAAGAGAAAGTTACTTTATTCTATAAATTAGTTACAAAAACTATCGAAAGTTGACCTTTTTCGATCACAAAACTAAATACGACGTTGCATGTTTTTATGCACAAGTTATAACTTTTGTTGCCACACATAGATCGATTTCTTCTTGCGATTTGAGAATGGTGTGAGCAACCTTAAGTTGTTGACAAGAAAAAGTCAGGTGACGGTAAATCAGGGGACCGAGTAGGCTACAAGCTCTTTGAAATCACTTGTTCGTTGTTTCAAGAAAGCCGAGGTGTTGTTGGCTGTGTGTGCCGTGGCACTGTCCTGTGAAACCACGTGTACTGTTGTAGCTGGTCTGCAGGGATGGTATTCACAAACTGAATGTCGAGTTCACTGTTTATTGTGGCGTGAAAAATTGTTACGATGATTAGACTTCGTGATATTGCACACTAAACACCTACTTTTTGTGAGTGCATGAGGCACTCGTGTAGCTGTTGTGGTTTGTTCATAGCCCAGATGGGATAATTCTGTGAATTCTCGTATCCATAAAGATTAAGCATGCTTCTTGAGACCAAAACCAATCATTGAACTCTTCTCCGTCGAATTCAGTTCTGTAAATAGTTTAATGGAGCCAACATTCAACAGCTCTTGTAACTAACTCATTAAATAAAGTAATTTCCTACTTCCGCACAATACGTTTTCAGTATAATCCTATAAGGTCAAATTGGGGAAAAAAATTTGAAAAACGGGTAAATCTTTGAAAGATTTTTGAAGGCTTATTTTAAAGAACTTTGTCTCGAACTTGAAGGAAATTAAGCACTTAGGAAGGGCTATAAAAGTCAACATTTTCCATTCCATAAGAAATAAATGTAAATAATCAGCTGTGTTCAGTACGTATTTTAGGCCATCATGATAAGAACCAGATTCGGGACTTTGAAATAAGCACCGATCTTGACATCTAGATCACTTTTTGAGGATTCGTTAAAAATGTGTGTGTGTGTGTGTGTGTGTGTGTGTGTGTGTGTGTGTGTGTGTGTGTGTGTGTGTGTGTGTGTGTGTGTTTTGCTAGCACTATCAAGTTCGCAATTTTGATCCGATTTGATTTAAAGTGACACATAAATCGTTTATGGCAATAGCTCGGACAAGTTCGTTAACCATCAGAATTCGTTAAACAGTTTCAAAATGGCGATAATTAAAAATCTTAAAAATTGATAACTTTTTTTGTAATACGAATTCACCATCGTAATCAGCGTTAAAAATTGCGTAAATCGGAATTTTGAATTTCTTAAATTCATTGGAGTTAAGAAATGTTTTGATGGCGGTCAGGGTTCACTTCGTATTTTCAGTATACTTTGTAAGTTTATTATGTGCAAATTACTTGTCGGAATTTCAATAAAAAGGTAAGGTGAAGAAAAATACTTTTGGAAATTCGCTTCAGGCCAGCGAGACAGTTGCGTACCGCCGTTATTTTAAATTATTGTTGTTTATAAGCACAGTTATGTCGCTTTCAAAATTATTCGTAAAGCAGCAGTTTATTAATTATCTGACGCGTTCTTGGCGAAAACCGTTTAACGCTTTCACGAACTGGAATAAAACTAAACGTTTTAATTATCGCACTACGGGGGAAGGGGAGTGGAGGGGTGTTCACTGCAAATAAAGCGTTAACATTGTTGCATTTTAAACTGAACAGATCCAGCCTTCAATTCTCCAGGCTCATTATTTAAGGAAGTGTACGCCACCCCGCACCCTGCACGTCTTAATTAATTAGTGATTTTAGTTTTCATTAATTCAGAAATGTCAGACAAAGATCAAGGCGTTAATGAACTCCTTTAGTTTTGTACTTAAACAGTACGCGTCTGTTGTGCTGACTGACTAGGCTACGTCTTTTTATAACAATAAGCTTTTAATTTAAATTCTGCATTTTATTGCTTTTATTACGTTTCCTGTTTCGACGTGTTTTAATTACAAGTAATTTTCATGATTACTTCATAGATGTATTTAAAGCACAACTGCCACGCTGACGTGATAGAAGTGATTTAAAAAAGTATATTATTTTTCACTTTTTCTGAACTCACCATTGAAATTGTTATCTGTCAGTATTTTTGACTTTTAAATTATATTGTAAATTTCTAAAAATGAATCCTGACCGCCGTCAAATTAAATAAAAGCATTATTGAAACTTAAAACGCTAATTTATACGGTTTGTAACGCTGATTACGATGGTGAGATGCGATTTTCAAGAAAATGTAAGTAAAAAAAGTTATGATTGTTTAAATATTTGAAATAGCGGCCATTTTGAAAATATTGGACAGATTTTGCTGGGTAACGAACTTGTACAAGCTATTACCAAAGTAAATTTTTGTGCCATGTTTGAAATAAATCAGACCAAAATTGCCAGGTGGTGTGTGCAGCACATTTTCCAATGGACATTTGTTAAAAATATTTTTACGTTTCCCGCTAAATTCAATAATAACCTTTACCATACAAAAAATTGCAAAAAAAAGTGTGTATGCTAGGACATGCTAGAAAAAAATTAGTTTCCTCTAGGGTACAAATACCAAAATGATCGCCCTTCAGTAAAATGAAATAACCAGAGGTGGGGTAGTAAGAATAGTACTTACTCTATGTTGAGTATAATGATCTGCCTTCCCTAGCGTCGTCAATTCTACTTTTCTTGACGTGTTTCGGAGAACCGCCATCTTCGAAAACTATATCTATACTGGTCACCAATATAGCCCGTCCTATTTATAATTTTCTATTTCCACCTCGTACCCCTCCTCTATTCGACACGTGTACATTAAACCTGAAGTGCTTGCTTCTGAATGGCTCTTCAAAATTATACGTTTTCGCTCGCTTCTGATTGGCTCCTTTCAAACTTTCTCATCAACGGTCGTCCCTCCTGTTAATTTTTGAAAATTTTTAGATTTTTAAACGTAATATCTGCTTGCGACGATATTTGTTCATTTATTATGTTTTCTCCCTTTAATTTAGATTTAAAAATTTCCAAGTTCTCCAAAATGTTCATAGTCTTCCTTTTTCTGCCATATGTAGTACTTTTATGGAGTTTTCTATTTCTCGAGGTATGTGTCCCTCTTTTATTAAATGTGACGCATAATTTGAATAATTTTTGCCGTATTTGAATGATCTTTCATGTTCTTTAAATCTAGTTCTAAATTTTCGTCCCGTTTGTCCTATGTAGACTGCCTTGCATCCACACTGTATTCTGTATACCCCATTCTTACTATATTTGTCCTTTTCTTCTATATTCTTTGTCAGAAACAGGAAGGACGACCGTTGAAGAGACAGTTTGAAAGGAGCCAATTAGAAGCGAGCGAAAACGTATGATTTTGAAAAGCTAATCAGAAGCGAGCACGTCAAGTTTAATGTACACGTGTTGAATAGAGGAGGGGTACGAGGTGGAGATAGAAAATTATAAATAGGACGGGCTATAATATTGGTGACCAGTATAGATATAGTTTTTGAAGATGGAGGTTCTCCGAAACGCGTCAACAAAAGTAGAATTGACGTAGCTAGGGAAGGCAGATCATTATACTCAACATAGTGACAATAATCCTAGCACAAAAGAAGAAGAATATAAAAAGAATAGTATTTACGCTTTAACAAAAATGTTTTGTCTCCCTTATCACGGAAAATCATCAACCCTTAAAACATAATTTTATTACCAAATTCCTCTTCGTAGCGAAGCATTCGGAACCCAGTTTTTAAGCGAATATACTTATGTGTAGGCAGGCGTTTACAAATCAGGAGAACTTTGTGTTTAACTAAACCTACCCGAGCCCCTAAAACAGACAAACACCGCGTCACGTACGGCTTGGAAAATAAAAGTTTGTACAATGTTTACAGCCAATAAAGATGCGAGTTTATTAGTGACGACATGTGAACACAGAGCTGTGATCCTAACAACAGTTCTGTTACAGTTTTATTGCGGTTTGGCTTTGTTACTGACAACAATTATCTGACTACGATTGTCAAGTAGTATCTTGTAAATTATTTGACGAAAATTCTGTTTTCCTTCCTTTTTATAAAATCTGCTTTCGACACTTAAAAAAACTTAAAAAAAAGTACACGGAAATTTTTTTATACGGTTGAGAAGTGCGGAAAATTTTCTCGCGGAAATTCAAACGTTTAATTTTGAAAATTTTAATTTTGAATTGTTGTGAAAATATTACAGATTAAATAAGTATTAGAAACGGATATTAAACAAAATTGAAAATACAGTAAAATCTATCTATCTCTTTATAACGAAAATCTCTTTACAACGGCAAAATGTTAATGTTCCATATCCATTCCTACATTAAAAATGTGTATTGTAATTTTCTCTGTTGAGACCAACAAAATTTGTACCAAACAAATAAAAGAAAGGGAATAGTTTCAAGAAAATTCTAAAGCCTGAATTTAATTGATGAATTCTGAAATAGTTTCGACAGAATAGTGCCTTATTCTCAAAATTACAGTATTTTATTCACAATGTATTGTTTAGTAAATTCTGTATTGTTTCTTTATAGACTGCACGTGATATAGTTTTATTTCAATAACTTTTGCACTCAATTACAATTCAAATTAAAAATATTGTGTAACACGTTCTGCAAAATACATTTTGGTTGAGCTCTCTATATAGCGGCGAAAACTAACATTCCCTTTAGTGACGCTATATAGAGAATCTACTGTATTTTTAATTACATTTTATTTTACATTGATTGTAACACTTATTTAATCTATAGTATTTTTTTTAAATCTTTTAAAAGTTATAGGCTTTTAATCTTTTTAAAATTATACGTTTCATGCATTTCTGTGAGATAATTTCCGTACTTCTCAACATTAGAGAATTTCCATTGGAAAATAAGATTTTTGAGCGGCCATTATGGTAAAACCACGATGAAATGAACAACTAATCCCGATCTCGCATCACTTTCAGAGGAGTCGTTAAAGAAAATTTTGCTTTTCGAATGCGAATATTGCCAAAAAGTAATACTATCGCAATATGTTTTTTACTATACTTTTAAAAAATTGATTTCTCTATAATAATCAACATTAAAATTTGCATACATTAGTATTTAAAGCATTTACATTTACATTCTGAGCCAGAACTTACTAAATGAGTATTTAGTTCATTTCAGGCCGATTTCCTGAAATGCGCACATCAAGGTCGTAGGTGCGAGAACAAGTGCTGCAGCAAGTTTTACCTTTTTCCGAAAACGCCGGTTATTCCTCTACATTAGTCTAAATGTCATAAATTATAGGCGTTAAAAAATATACAAATTTTGCTTCTGATAATGTAAAGAAAACTGTATCTTGGCACTAAGCTGTTTTATTTACGTGATAGAAGCAAATTTCCAAAAATTAACATTACCACAGTATTTTCTTACTGTAATTTTTTTTAAACTGATATCATAATCAGCTAAAGTCAGCATGAATTAGCGTTTTAAGTTTGTCAATTAAAATGCAAAAGTTAACCCTGGCAGTAGTCCGATATTTTCGTATTTATTATTCAATTAAATTTGAAAACTAAAAACGCTAGCTTACACAGTTTTTAAGGTGAAAGATTTTCAAAAAACTTCGTGTAATGTTTGTAATAGTTCTCATTCTGAAAACGTTGGTCCGATTTGCTACGTAACAAAATTTTCTAAGCTATTAACAAAATGGCTTTTTGGGTTAAGTCGGGATAAATCAAATGGGATAAATATTCCGAACACACACTCATTATTATCAAAGAAATTCTCCAATAGGTCTAACTAAATTTTAATTCTGGCTTCTTTCACTTTCAAAATAAATAATATATATGAGGTGGTGAAGCTCTTGAAGTGGCCGTCTTCATAAGACCAAGCCCGGGACATTAAAACTTAACCGTCCATCATGACGTCTGGATAGCTCTTTTGAGACGTAGTTAAAAAGTCGAGACAACTTCGTTACCGAGAAAAATCCATTCAAGACTTTCAAATGAACTTTCTTGTATTTAAAAATCCGATACACCGTAATCGGCGATAAAAACTGCATATATTAGCATTTTTTAATTATAAAAATCGTTGAATTTAAGAAATTAAATTTCACAGCGGGCATGGTTCGTTTTTGTATTTCCACTGTAAGTCAAAATGATTGTGTTTGTAAAATCATAATTTCAAAAAAGAGTTACAAAAGTATGTTGTTTTTTTTTTTAACTCACGTTAGCGATACAGCTGAGTGCAGCGATTAGTAATAATGACGCCATGTTATAAAATCATCGCGATTTCGATATATACCTTTCGCGTGATTTTAACAAAACAGATCACAACATGCTTCGTGTTTTGTAGCTGAATCAATTTCCTCCTCCTTCTTATAGAGACAGACCATAAGTAACCGTGAAAAAAGGGAGAAAAGAAGGTGACTGTTTTAAAGTCACTGTTCTTTAAAACGTGTTAAAAAGTGTTTGTTCAAATGAGCAAAAACTATTAGAAAGAAAAAGTACAATGATTTTAAATTACGTACAAATTTTTACATTAAATCTAATATTGTTCTAAAAACATTCGTTTAAAAATTAGAAATCACAAAAAATGAATTGGTATCTCACCGGAATTTCTTGATCTGGAGTGAATAATTACACGGAAATGGTGAATCTAATGTTTTTGCAGTGAACACTTCTTACAGCTCGGTATACAGTTTTTGTACGTATTGTAAAATTGTTGGAAGTGGTACGAAAAAACGACACGAAGATACTACGAAATAAGACGAGGACTTACGAATGCACACGAGTAAGTCCGACAGTCAGTTTAATCAAATATATTTCTGAAATAGTCGCCTAGTTCAACTGCTATCTTACGACGATGTTTACAGTATTAGTTTAGTAAAATATCGCAGTCCTACTAAAAGTATTTCAATTATGTACGAGTATTTATACTTTTGTTAATTTATTTTTAAAATTCTTTATTACATTGCATTAATTGTTTGTTTTCAATTGTGTGAAGGATCTATTAAGTATTCGCAGGTTGTGTACTAAAATATATATTTTATTAGTTATTCTTAAATTATGCTGGCATTTTAAAATTAAAAGTGATTACGAAATGTGTAAAGGTAGTTTGCATTTATAACCAAACCAAGAGTTATTTTTGTAGTTTATATCCATTGATAGGTTACAATTAATTTAATTATTCATTTATTTAGAAATGGTAGATGGTGAATGAATGCCTTTTTCCTTTTGTATTTTAGCACCTGTGAATTGTATTAATAATTTTTTTACTCGTCAACGAAACTGGGTTCGTTATCCACATATTTTTAATCGCAATGAAAGTTATGCAAAAATTATTGTTATCAGTTCTGAGATTTTGACAGGTTAACGATTTTCGAGACGCATGAGCAAAAAGAGAAAAATTTTCGTCAGTCAGCGCCTGTGCCCATCGCTAGAGACAATGGATAGATTAATGTTTATGAAATTTAACTTGTTTGTCTGTTTTGTCCATGTGTCTAACGATTTTGATCAAATATAAGTTTGACCTAGCAAAAATCGTTCCGGTGATGACATACTTAAAAAAATACGTTTTGAAATCTATAAAAAAAAGTGAAAAACCAGTTTTATGATTTCTCAAAATTAGTTCATCAGTTATTACTCAAATTTGCAATAAAAAAACAAAGTAAATTTTTGATTTATCCCCAAAGCGTAAATTTCATTTGATTTAACTTTTACACTTGTATATATATATATATACATCACTGTTGATATCCATAAGTATTCAGTACTTTTGGACTACAATACAACTGGAATAAAATCAAAATGGTTGAATCAACCCGATTTCTATCTGAAATTTTTAACCAAAAAAATGGCTTTGCCCTACTTTCGGAACATATTTAAGTGCCAAATTTCATAAAAATCGGTGAATCAGTTTAGTTTCCAGCAATATGTACAGGTGTACAGAAAATTATAGGATTGATTTTTTTTCAAGATTAACATATTTATCGTAAGCCTATACTGGAAAGTAAAGTAGATAGATTTTTGGTTCCTTGTCGATATTACCAAAACCAATTGTTTGCCAAAAAAATTAAACGTGACGGTTCTTTTTGTAATTTCCCATATTTTCTTACAAGAATATAATATTCTTTTTCCTTTTCTACAATATCGGAATTTTGTCATTGCATCAAGAGTGGTTTTCCTTCACTATCAGAAGTTCGTCGTTGCGTCATAAGTGTTATTTCTTCAGTATCGGAAGTTTGGCGTTACATTACAAGTGTTTTCCTTCAGTTTCGGAAGTTTGGCTTTGCATCAATAGTGTTTTTCTTCAGTATCAGAAGTTCGGCGTTGAATCAAAAGTGTTTTTTCTTCAGTATCGGAAGTTTGGTGTTACATTACAAGTGTTTTCCTTCAGTACCGGAAGTTTGGCTTTGCATCAAGAGTGTTTTTCTTCAGTATCAGAAGTTCGTTATTGCGTCAAAAGTGTTTTTTTCTTCAGTATCTGAAGTTTAGCGTTGCAATAACAGTGTTTTCCTGCAACACGATTTATCCGTTTCAAAGTGGATAAATCACCGAATCCATATTACGAACCGGCAACATGTATCCCGCTGTATTTATTGTATTGTCTACTGTATGCATACACAAAGTGGAAGCCATTTATTTCTGTTACCCAAGCAATATTTCATAACATGTACGCTACACTCCATCTGTTGCGGAAACCTTAAGTAATTGTCGTTCCTAAATGTGTACCCATCTTGCCTTTACGTTACGTTAATTTCTTAAAAGCTTTACTCATATGAAATACTTTTATTGAAGAAACAAAGACACTGAGTCGGGTTTGTTAATCCAGTTTTAGACTAGGATAGTGTGTTGTTAGTGGTTTAACGGCTTCACTTTATACCAATTAGACTATTGAAGACGAAGGTCGATCTAATACAAGAAAAAACGAACAGTATTAAGTAGAATCAAACCTGCGAATAGGTCTGAGATTCTGCGACTGCTTGTTATAATACCGACTGAGCTATAAGCGTCCAAAGAGAAAAGAATTGGCGGACTACGAGGATAGAGTGCTTTCAAACTTGTTAATTTACATTATTGTGCATTCCGTATTAGTTAATAGTGCGTCTTAAAAAATTGATCGCTCTAGGGCGTTTAAATTTAGTGCCAACGATACAGCCAAGAATGAATGATCGAATTTGTAGAGTAACCTTTGTAGGTCTATTGTGACTCCTTCCTGAGATGCTCAGTTTCCAGTCCTAGTCTCTTTACAAAGTGTAGGATTTGGAGAGGATTCAAGGTGGATAGTTCCCACAACATGTTGGTGACTTCCCAGTTCCTTATTGAGATGTTTACAGATACTTGCTCTGCTAATTCTCTTTCTCTTGATCTTTTTTACAAAGATTTTGCTCTGTTTGGTCAACCTTTTTACATGATTAGGACTATGACCTATTCTTCCCGTCAGTGGTCTATCAACTCACCTCATAAAGACTACCGCGGTTTCGAAACTCTATAGTTTCATCTTGAGGCCGTTATACAAAACGTTAAATCCCTCTGTCGAGGTCGTCACAAAGTCAAACAAAACATTAAAACATACATCACAAACACTGAGCACAATTACACGTTTAAAATATTCATCATGAAATTCTGCTTGGCCAAGCTACACAAGCGACTCGTACGTCGTTACATTCCGGAACCTTTTTACAGTGTACTGACGTCCAGTTCATTCCATTTTATATTATTATTTATGGAAACATCTACAAGTACCTAAGAAAATGAGGTCCGTCCATACAGAACCCTGAATGCAAGGTCCTTCCAAATGCCCTGTGTAAGGCTAAGGTACACTGGGAGGTCGCAAGGATTTCCAGGGCTCCATTTGATGCACCATTAGGCCGGTGTCTTTCACTCCACCAGTAGGGATCGCTTTACACTTAGCCAATGTATATATAATAATGAATGTTTGTGTGGCCTTTCTAAAATGAGTGAGAGTAGTGTGAGCTGGTATAACTGTGAGATCGCTAAACCCATCAGCTGCTCATTTCAGCTGCCTCCGCCGGAACAATACAGCCACAGTCCTACTAGGTATACAAGAACGAACCATGACAGCGGCACATTCCTTGAAAAAAGAAAGTTAACGATATTTAAATTCCTTACTTTGGCTAAAGTTGTACTAGTCACGCACAAAACATCGGTCTGTATAATCATAATCAAAATAGCAGCCTTCAAAAAGAAAAATTGCATGTCAATAAATAATGAAATCATTCTCTTGTTACTTATATGTAGCCTACTTTATTAACCGTTTGTTATACTACACGAAATTGTATGCAGTACCGATGAAGAAGAGTCAATGTTTTTGAAAATGTATGAATTTTCCCCGCGCACCTTGCTCTGTCCACACTCTACCCGTGCAATACACGCGCGCAGCTGAACTTCGTTAACTGTATCTGTATTTCAATAAGCTGCGGTACAGTTGACGACGAAGTCAAGCAATACAACCTTGCTCTGATCAAAGTGTACTAGTCATACATAAAACATCGGCCTGTGTAAGCATAATCATAAGAGGGACTTTCAAAAGCGAAACTGCAGGCCAATAAATAATGAAATAGTTCTGTTATTACCAGTAAGTACCATAATTTAATAATCGCTTGTGACATTACACGGAATTACGTGTAGAAGCGATAAATAAGAGTCAATATTTTTGGAAAGGCATAGATTCCACCCACACGCTTTACCTTCGTCTTACTGCATCTGTGTTTAGGTTCAGTTTGAACAAGTACGGAATGGGCTGTAAGCGCAATAAGGAACTGAATAATTAGTATTCTAGTCATCGGTTTTGGAAAAAGATATTTGTACATATTTAGTCATCAGTTACTAAAGATATAATTTAAAATGTACATAATAATAGAATATGTCGCGCTAAATTTTAATGTCCTACAGTGATCGATTTATAATGACGCTGCATTAGATCTGGTGGCCACGAAGTGCAGAGCGAAGGTGTGCAAAGCTGAGGCAAGCGTAGTAGAGCTGAGCTAAATGACGATGAACGGCAACCGTAAATATTTCGTTACGGCTTACTGTAACGGATTCTAGGAAATATTATTTTTAAAACCGTAACCTAGACAACTGTAACTTAGGTAACAAGAAATAATAATTTTAGAGGCGTGGTTAAGACGGTAGGGGAAGCGGAGTCAGCTTTAAAACCAAGACTAGACAGAGTCGAGGCTACGTGGAGCGGAGCCCAGCGACGCCGCTTTACTCCTCTCAGCTCCGTTACGCCTTCAGTAGCCGCACTTACATTAATAATAATAAGTTAGGTTTTGAATGCGTAGTT
Organism: Callitettix versicolor; assembly: GCA_022606455.1. NCBI lineage: Eukaryota > Metazoa > Arthropoda > Insecta > Hemiptera > Cercopidae > Callitettix > Callitettix versicolor. The sequence continues at coordinate 76,043,413 of CM040188.1, read as the reverse complement.
CGCTCCGCTCAGCGCAACTCCATTCCGCATTTGGTGACCGCCCGGCCTTAACTAATATGGAATGGACTGTAATGTAAAATAACAGGTAAATATTGTGTGCGTAAATTAAACAATCAAAAAGAAAAACTGTATTAAAAAACGAGTTTTTTTCATACAGAAACATATCTCTTATAGAGTTTGATTAAGACAATTAAAATATCACAAAATATCTGCTTGAAATACTTTTTGGGAAACGCAGTATCAATTACTAGGATAGTCATTCTTCACTGTAAGATAATCGAGCAACGTTAAACCAAACAAATATTTATTTAACTTACATTTAGCAAATTAGCTTTATAAACTGGTTTCAACTCGTTCGTCTCGTCTATTTGCAATAAGGCTGCATTGTTGTAAAGTCTGTTACGATCTTGAAGTGAATCGGTTGTAAAGAAGGAGGAACCCTTTTAGCGAAATTGAAGGAGAAGAAGAAGAAGAAAAATATCTCATAATAATGCAGGTTATATTTAGATTAAAGCCTTTGTTGTCGGTCTGGCACCTTGGCTCCATTTCATTACCGAGTTGTTCAAACTGAGCCTTACAACAAAAGGTTTGGCAATATGCGTTCTAGATATTGCTTTCTTTTAATAAAGTTGGAATTGCAACGGCAAACAGATTTTTCCAAGTAATCAACTGAGAATAATCTGTATGACTTGCAATTAGATCTATAATTAGGATAGCAATTATGCAATAGGCCTGTCGCTGAGCAACTAAAATTTTACAGTGTGTTTGAAAAGTATTGATACTCAGTAACATTGCAAAACAAGGCACGGCTGGACAACAAAATAAAGGCCATCATAGGCAGTAGTAGGCTCAAGAATGTTTTCTGTTAGCAGTGAATGCTCTTGAGCAGTGAACAGTAACAGTGATTTAATCACAGTTTAGAGAACAGTTTACTAATAAGACAACGTGCTGCCGTGCGCTAACTGCTCACTGCTCAGTGATGTTTATTACATTAGTAAATCTCTTGCAAAAAATACTTATTATTGAAACAATTTTAAGTGAAATAGAGGTATATTATTAAATTAGTAAAATAATGTGCAGACAATTTATTATTGTGCAAAAATGTATATAAAATTATAAACTACCGTACCTAACATAATAATTATATAACGGCAAAAAATAAAAGAAAATAAATTGACTAAAAATGCTTTTGTTGGAAATAAATATTATTATAACTAATAAAAATTAATAAAATAATAATGTAATCAAGATAATAGGAAAAAACTTATAGATTTTTCACAGTAGTCTATGTGAAGCGAAAATTGATACCAAAAATTTAACCTTCGAATCCGTAAAATTGTTTTTTCTTTTTCTTTTTTTTTATTTATTATAGCAATCTAGTGCAACACCAATAAGCTATTTGTTTTGGACCTAAATTAATACATAAAAGTTATACTAAGTTCTATCCACTGACAGTAACCTAGTTCAGAACTAATAGTCTCTTAAATAGTGACACTTAAAAACTACACAGTTCAAATGGTTTTACTCTTTTCAATCTTCTAACCATGGCATCGTTGTTGAGTAGCTGAAGGAGCCACATTAATGTGCTGATGTAGTCTTTGTTTGTGACTTTGAGCAAATTTTCTAACTTCACTATCGATAGTTGGAACTGCAAGGTGAATCCGTAAAATAAGGAATACAAATTATTATTTGTATGACTTTTTAATCATTAGTTAAGCACCTGAAACTATGATAAAATAATAAAAGTACAAATAAACTTTTCCTATATTTAATTAAAAGGAAATAAAACATAGACCTTAATTAATAGTTATAGTAAAATAAACAGTATGCTATTAATTAATAAGCACCAATAATAGATTAAATTTTATTTCACGTAATTTTCAATATTCTTTTATTATTGCTTTGCGCGCGTAAATTCCTTGTAAAACAAAGAGCAGACAACACTGAGCAGAGAGCAAAGAGCGAGGAGCATTAGGCCGGTGTCAAACACTCCATCAGCACGGGTCGTTTTGTACTTTGGAGTTAGCGAAACTATGTAGTGTGTGTGTGTGTGTGTGTGTGTGTGTGTGTTTGCGATGCCAAAGAAAGGTGGAAAATATCATTTATAGACTACCTGCGGTAGGGTACGCACTACCCCAGAGTGTGGGACTCAAATTAAGTTCAAACTTAAGTTAAGATATATTGTTACCCACTAAAAAAATCCACCAAAAGCATGCCTCTTCTGTCAACCTCCCCACGGAACCACCTTCATGGGAAGGTGGACTGCCTGAACGCCTACTCTTCTACAGCGTTGGCTCTCCTTTCTCGATCCTCAGCCCTCAACTTCTTCATGACCACTGCAGCGAATCCCGCAATGGCCCTCCAGTTGGCCTCTGAAACCATCATAGTCGCAAACACACTTTCCGGTGCAATGCTGCCTCGCAGATATGTTTGCAGCTTCATCCTTTCCTCGTCGAATCTCCGACACCGGAAAAACACATGCTCCGCATCTTCCTCCACTGCTGGAAGACAGAGGGGACAAGCCGAGTCTATTTCCAGCCCGAAACGGAACAAGTAAGCTCGGAAGCAACCGTGCCCAGTGAGAATCTGTGTGAGATAGAAATCCACCTCTCCATGATTCCTGTTGCACCAATCCTGGATGTTACCTATGAGCTGGTATGTCCATCGTCCATTTGTTGATTCGTCCCACTGTCGCTGCCATGTCTCCAGGGTCCGATTTCGCTCCTCTGTAATTGCCATTGTATGACTATACCGCGGCTCAGCAATTCGCTTACGCTAGTACAGTCTCGCTCTTTCATCAGCCATCAGCTCCATTGGTGTTTGGCCTGCCACTACGTATGTAGCGTCGTAGGAAACTGTTCGGTAACCACTCACGACACGCAGCAACGCACGGCGGTACACCGCATTAACCATGCACGCATAGCTCGCGACCATCATAGCCTGACTCCAAATCGGCGCTCCGTAAAGGAGCACCGAGCTTACTACCCCAGCCAGGAGTCGGATGTGTGTGTGTCTTGAGTAGAGAGAGTAGTATGAGCTAGAGGTACGGTGGGATGGCTAAACCCTTCAGCTGCCTCAGCCAGAAGTCTAATATTGGGAAAGATTTTTTTTAACGTTCAACTATTGTGACTCTTGGGCTAATGCAAACCATGGGATGATTAATAGCGTATGAAAATGCCAAGCCCTGGTCGGGAATCGAACCCGGGTCCTCGACTAGGCCACCGAGGCGGCGGTGGGGATAGAAGCAGCTCCATTTTTTTTTTACTGGAAATTAGCTAAACAATAAAATAATTATTTTGTGTATGTGTGTGTGTGTGTGAGAGAGAGAGAGAGACTTGATATAGACAGAGGACCTAATTGCTAGAGGAATTCTCATTAGTAAGTTACAAGTTCTGAACTTCATAATTAGCCTGGTTTAATCCAGTTACCCTGTAATGTAATATTGAATATCAGAAGTATGTGGTTTGGCAAACGCAAATTATCTCGTGAACGATAATTTGCTCAGATCGCAGCTAAACTTACTAAACAGAGAGAAACTATTGTGATCGTCAGCCAAACTACTTTTATAGATACATCCGTGTTCAAGTCCACGTTTTATAAACTATATTTAATACGTGATAAAAATCCAAAGAAGTTAATGAAATATTTAAACAATGATATTCTTCCTCAATTTTATTGAGTCTTGCCAACCAAGGTTTTACTTGTTACAGGCGTTTGTTAAGAGTCTTTGGATCATGTCACCCAACTTGAATCAGTACGCCTCTAAGACAGATTACTGCGCTATATATTAAGATAAAATAATATTAGGTATCTCATTTTAAAGGTTTTATATGTGGAAATATCTTTAATTTGGGGATATAAAGGACGTTTTATATTTTATATATTTTTTCTTATTTTAAAAATATTTGCTGATATATGAAAAAATGCCATCATCATTCTGTAAAACACAATTTTATCAACAAACAGCGCATTGATATATATCGTTAATTAGCATTAATTTTGTCTACTGCTTACAGAGCCGGCTGAAGCAGCTGATGGGTTTAGCCATCCCACAGTACCTCTAGCTCATACTACTATCATTCATCTTCTCAAGACACATTCACTGCAAAGCGACCCGTACTGATGGGGTGTGATAACGTTTTAATCGTGTATGAAACGGAGCCGTGGAATACCTGGCAACCGCTCAGTAGACTTTAATCTTACTTATGTATGCAGGACTATGTATGGGCGGACAAATTTTCCAAGCTACTCATGGAAATATGAGTAATAATACAAATAGAACAAGCGTGAACTCACCGCACAACGAAAAGCTGGCCAAATGGGGCAGAACCTCCGTTAATAATGAATTGGAAATACCAACTAGAATTGAGGGAGTGATCCACCTTGAATACTCTCAAAATCCTGGACTTATGAAGAGACTAGAACTGGAGAAGGCGCTGTCACTCCAAGAGAGTTTCAGAAATATAGAAGGGGCACAGGACAAGACAATGTAGTGAAATAGAAACACATGCCCTAGAAAAATCATGTATTAATTCAAGGATTTATAGAACTTGATAATGCTGTAAGAAGTGAAACCTTGGTTGGCAAAACTCAGTAAAAATTTTAGTGATATTTTTAATATTTTAAAACGCAATGTTTATTTTTCCCGGATTACCCTTATGTACACTGTAATATCATCAAATTTTTAAATTAAAAAAGCGCGGTGAAGTTTTACATACACGTAAAAAATAAAATGTAAACAAACTATATTAATGTAAAATTAATTATCGATTAATAAGACACAAATACAAGTTTGTGTATGTATTGTGTATCCGTAACAAAACTTGAAGGGCCTGTACGTATACATAACGTCATCAAGAGGTGAATACATTGTCTTACTGTTACAGTTTTAAGGTTATACGACGGGTTTTCGGACAATAGGGTTTCTAGAGATTTGTATGTTGAAAACTATTTACCTGCTTACATACGTTTTTAAGGAAAATTGGAGAAACTCTTTTTCAACGAATACATTGCGAAATATGGGCTTCAAAAGTACTCATTTTTTTTTACTTTTTATGAGAAATTAAACTATATAATGGTTGTGCACAGGAAAAAAATTAGCAGTTAACCTTATCAAATTACGGTGATGATTTTAAGTTCTTTAATTCCAGACACTTTTATGTTTAAAATTAATTATTGATTTTTTATAAACTCGTTAAAAAACCTTGAAAGTAAAACTTCAAGTTAGTTTCATCTTCAAGAATTGATTTTTTCTAGAAATAAATCATAAAGCTATTAATAAAAACGTCGAAGGGATGAAATCGCCCAGATTTGGGAACTCATTTTCGAGCTTAAATCCGGTTTTTAAGTTACAACAGTAGGAAAATACAAAAAGCTTCTCCAAATTGACTCGTCAGCTTTTGTTTATAACTTGGTCTTAAATGACGGACATAAAATTTCAAGAACAATTTTTGTACCACTTTTGAGATTAAAAAAATTAAGTTTCGTTAGTGAATCAGTAAAAATAAACCTTCAGTTTTGGAATTATTTTTTAAAAAATCTTAATTTTTATTTTAAATTTAGTGCGCTGGTTCGACGCCAGTTATTATTTAAGACAAACATTTGATCAAAATTTTACTGTCCGATTTTGAAATACTAGGTGTTTAACATTTTTCATTTTGCCGATTGTTAGCTAATTTATATTGGAACATGTGCGTGTGTGTGTGCGTGTTTGTGTATGCGCGCGCGCGTGTATGTGCCACAATTTGTCCAGCGGAAGGGACCGATTTTAACAAAAAAAAACTTGTCACATATTACTGTAAGTTTGCCAGCGAGTGTGTGTTTATGTGCACATCCGTGTTTGATTGCGTGCGAGTGTGTGTGTGTGTTTTTTTGTTTTTTTTTTAGTTCGATTACGTCTTCAGTTTTTAGTCCAATTTAATTCTAATTTAACAGGAAAATCGAATATGGACAAGTTCGTAAACCAACAAAATTCGTTTAACAGTGTCAAAATGGAGATCATTTCAAATCTTTAAAAAATCATTACTTTTTTATCTGAATTTTTTCTTGAAAATCCGATTTTACCATCGTAATCCCTGTTAAAAGCTGTGCAAATTAGCATTTTGAATATTCAAAATCGACAGATACTAAGAAATTAATTTGACGACCAGACATGGTTCATTTTCGTATTTTCAATATCATTTGCTAATTTGAAATGCTAATATATGTAGATTTTAACGCTAATTATGATTGAGAAATCAGAATTTAAAAAGGGTAAGACAAAGAAAAATATTTTTGAAAAATGGCTTCTAATCAGTCAGCTGCATGCTGAGATTATTTATTTTGTCCGATAAGGTCAAATCGTAACTATTTTGGAGGTAGCAACGTATATTTTACTTGTAACTCGCATTTAAAACATCTTATCAGCGATAACACTGTTAATAGAACCACTCACTGATGTTGGGAGGAATTCGCAATGGCGTTTGGATTCACGTGACTCATTCCCTAACAGTTGTAGCCTACATGTAGAGCATGACGCGAAACAAATCATGATAACAACCAGTTTCCTGCTTTCGTTACATAGCGACAGTCTTAAGTCATCAGTGGACAATATCTTTCATCGCACGAACGCTTTTAATTAACGCGTTTCGAATCTTTAAACATTTTTAGTTCAGTTTGTTTTAGTGTAACAATGTACAGTTCTTATAGTAGTGTTACTTTGCAGGACGGTGGAGCCGCCACGCCGCCATGTTCTCCGCTGGACTCGCCTCCGCCTGCTCCGGCACCGGCAGCTCCGGCCGCCCCCGCTCACTACATCTCCTCCCTCAGGGCGTCCTCCAGGAAAAGCGGACTAAGCCCGGACAAGGAAAGGGATCCGTTGACACGACTACTCCGTTTCCTGAAGACTTTCTACAGAGAGCTGGCGGCCAGGGACCCTGCTCATCCTCCGCCTTGGTCGCCTCCACTGCCGCAAGGCACAACTTGTGCAGCTAACTTCGAGCCGGCTCTTCAGCTCGCTCCGGTCTTCCACTCGTCCAGATCGGAAATAGAAACTAGAGACAGTATCCGTTTGGACCAAATTTTTTCCGCTGTTAGGGTAAGTATTGATTTATAATACAGTTATTTCAAAATATGTGTATGAAGAAGAGTGTTTTACAAGCCTACAGTTTTTAGGATCTTGATAAAATGTATCACATTTGAAGTTCAGAATAAGAGGTTTAGGTTTCGAATACCCACTCAGATCTTTCTTTCTCACACCCTAAAGCATAATTTTGTTATTTTTATTGACATTTTGAACAATATTTCGTAAATTATCAACAAAAAAAACGGAAAATCAGCAAAGCAAATATCTAAGAAATTATAGGATTCATTCATTCAGAAGATTCTTAAATCAAGATATTGTAGGATCCATATTTATATATATATATATATTAAATTGGAAAAATACATACTTCCTAAGTACTCACTAAGGAATATTAAAAATAACCCACAGTTGTCCCGCTGACGTGATGGAAGCGAATTTCCCAAAATAATTACTTAACCTTACATTTTTTTTTAAATTGTGATTTTACAATTTCAATCGCTAATAAAATCTCCGTATCTTAACACGCTAAACCTTCAAATTACATGACATTACGAAAATGAATCTTCACTATTGACAAAGTCGATTTTTAACTTTTCTTATTTTGAAAATTTTAAATGCTACAAAAAGCAGTTTCTAACGCTGCTTACGATGACTGAATCATATTTCTAAAATATACTGACTTTTTTAATGTATACCATCATTTTGTAACCGTTTACCGGGTTTTGTTGGATAACGAACTTGTCCAAGGTATTATTAATCGATTTTAGTGCAAAAGTTTTGTAAAATTGAGAACGACATATGGCCAGCTTATCCTTTTATCCTCAAAAAATGATCTAGATGTCAGGATCGGTGCTTATTTCAAGGTTCCGAATTTGGTCTTACCGTGACGGCTGCTCTAACACACTTTCCAATTCTTCCGTTTGGAAGAAGGAAGAATAAAAATTTTCCCGAAGGACTTGTGTATATTTTTTTCGAAATTAATGATTAATTTATAACAGCAACAAAAGAAAGAGGTTTGCTATAAAAAAAAGGAAATATTTAAGCTTAAAAGAGAAAGATGTAATAAACGAACTTATTATTAGAAGAAAATAGCGACTATTAAAAGATATTAGACAATTTTGAAATAAAAAGAAAATTAAATAACTAAATTAAATATGAATATCAAAAGCAAGAAGTTATTCAACTTAAAGGTGGGGAGGGAAGGAATAATAGAATACAGCACGGTATTTAGAAACAATGGTACGCCTGTTTATATGTGCATATAAAGGCACTCGGTAAAACAGATAGAAGAATTTACTCAAAATGAATAATCTTTGCACGCAGCTGTCTCGGTGACTTACAGAAGCGAATTTACAAAATTATTTTTCTTTATCTTATACTTTTTAAAACTTTAATTTCACCATTTTAATCGGATTATAATGGGATTTTAAACATCGTAATTTCATTGAAAATACAAAAATGAACCCTGACCGCCGTCAAAACAATTCTTAATTTCAACGGTCTTTGAAAATACAAAATGCTAATTTATGCAGTTTTTAATGTCAATTACGATAGATTGGACAAGTTCGTTAACTCGTTCAACAGTTTCAAAATGGCGGCCATTTAAAATCTCCGCGTTGAGGTTATCTCAAATTTAACAAAACATTGAAAAAACACGTCACAACAAATAGCGTAAATACAATTACGCTATTTAATTAAAAAGCACAACGTTAAAATTTGGCTGTCCGGACTGTAACGATACGAGTTGCACGTAGTGTTTGGCCAAACCAAATCTTTTCGTTGTGTGTTTTAATAAAAATCGTGCAATTTTGTTTAGTGTTGCGACGTGTGTTTTCGTTGTTTTGTTAACCTTGTGACGATCTCGACAGCGGGATTTGACCATTTTTACTACGGCCTGAAGAATAAACAGTGAAGTTTCGAAACCCCGGTAACCTTTACGAGGTGAGTTAAAAACCATTGGACGGAAGAAAATATCTTAAAACTAATTACTTATAAAATCAGAAAGTTTTTGTCTAAAATACATATATAATGTTTGATTTCACCAACATAATCAGTGTTAAAAGCTGCGAAAATTAGCATTTTGAATTTTTAAAAAAACATTAAGGAATTTATGTTGACGGTAGTTAGGGTTCATTTTTTGTATATTCAATAGGCAGATTTTCATGCTGTTTATGAGGGTGAAATGAGAGTTTAAAAAAGAGGGTAAGATAAAACAATTATTTTTGAGAATTCCCATCCAAAACAGTTGCGTGCTGGAATTTTTTAAAATCTTACTCTGGGATTTATTGTAAATCACTTTCGTTTCATCACTGCTACACTGAGTTGCTATTTGAATAGCAAATCGATTAATCGATTTCGATAAATTATACTGATCTTCCGATTGCCTGTATTTGGCGATATCTCAAAACCGGACTTTTGGCCACAATATTTGAATACGAAAACGTTTGTGTATTCTCTTTGCCTAAGTCATTTTACTCCCAGATTTTGTTTTTTGTGTTAAAAAAACTTTCACTGAAAGAAAACATATTGAAACCTGTTGATTCTACTGTCAGTAAAATCATATACTAGACTTAGTTAAATTTCTATTTGTGACATTGTATGTTTATAGAATTTTCATTGGAAAAAACCATTATAATATGACCCCAGAACAGGAAATGAAGGATCCTGATATTAATGTATTTATGTATAGCCTATGTACGCTCACGTTTACAGTTTTACTCCGATTTGATTAAAAAAAAGCCATACAACATTTGATTTTGTTAATAGATAAATTTATTACCTAGTCAAATCCGTTAAAAGTTCCAAAATGATGACTATTTAAAATCTTAAATATTCGCGGCACACAGCGGTCTCAATGACGTGATAGAACGCATTTTCAAAAATAATATGCGAATATGAGTTCACAGTAGTCATCAGCATTTTAACTTTCAAAATAAATTAAAAATACGAAAATGAATCTTTAACGCCACATCAAAAAAGCCGTAATTTTGAAAATTAAGGATTTTAATTAGTAAAATTACGACTTTTTAAAGATTTGCAATGACCGCCGATTTTGAAACGGTTAAAACTTGTCTATGCTAAAATTACTGAAATCGATTTTTGTGCTAAGTTTGCATCAAATCTGAATAAATTAGCATAATAAGCTTCCCGAATGCATAAATACGAAATGAACCATGATCGCCGATAGGTTCGTTTTCTTGTTGTAAACTTAAAAATTTAAAATCCTAATTGTGTAAATTCATGTTTCATTTTTGTGTTTTCAATGTATTTTTAACGTTTAATAATACATATATTAATAGCCGATTTTAATAATTATTATGTTTGTGAAATCAGATCAGATTTAAAGAAATAGAATTTAAGAAAATATTTTAGGAATTCGCTTCCATCGTGTCAGCAAGACACTATTATTATTATTTATTTATTTTGAAAGAAAACACGTGTGGAACTCGGGGAGTTACGACAGAAGCGAAGCTTTTGTTAATGATATCTTTGCTCAATATATAGCCTAATTAGTATGAAGATACGTTTGGAAATATATTTTGTTTAAATAAATAAATTTGTGAACCTACCATAGATATTATTTAATGTAGTTATAGTAAAAGAGCAGTTTGTTTATATTAATTCGTAAAGATCAGCTGATTTCATTGAACAGCTGGTAGGCTGTAATACGTTTTAGGTTATGCTGTTAAAAACCAGCGATACTAATAACAATTATTATAAACGTTTATATTAATTTATTTATTGAGAGTATTTAGACGTCCATCGCGGTACCCGAGTCTAACACACATACACTTGCAACATTACACTTGCGATTTTAACATTTAGAGAGGCGATAAATGTGCGTTTCGCCTTAAAATACAACAAAAAAAACAATATATATATATATATATTTTTTTTTAACGTCCGACTATTGTACACACTTGGGCTAATGCAGACGATGGGATGATTTATAGCGTATGAAAATGCCAAGCCCTGGCCGGGAATCGAACCCGGGTCCTCGGGGTGAAAGCCTAGTACGCTATCCACTAGGCCACCGAGGCGGCTAACAATATATATATATATATATATATATATATATATATATATATATATATATATATTAATTTAGAATGTATTATAAACGGTTACAACGTGCACGTGTTCTTCAACTAAGGAAAAGTAACCGAAACCAAAGCAACACAACGTTTTCATATATTACGCGTGTACTGTTATCGAAAAGGAGGAAGAAAAGACAGAAATAGAGAGACGAAATTCGTATGCTCGTTCATTCCATATTTCCGTTACATTCTTCCGTTCGGCAAACTTTTTGCCAAAGCTAATAATAAAAGCTTCGCTTCAAAAAAAAAAAAAAAAATAGATACAAAACCTGAGGCAGATGCTAGTTTTAGTTGTCTTAGCGGACGGGTTACAAGCACTTTTCGATTTACAAATAATGTCTGTAACAAGAAAGTAAAGGAAGTTTAAAAACATGTCTTAAAACGACTTCGTTAACAAAAATAATAAAAAAAAGTTGTATAGCCTGATACAAAAACAAAATGAGTGTGTGCGGCCGCAAGCAAAGCTGCGCCAGAGCTAAGCTTCTTTCACGTCTCCCCAGGATTCCAACTTGTGCGTAACGAACCATTGAATTTAATTTGCATAAGAATAACACTAGCTCAGTTTAATGGGGTGGTTACCAATTTCAACATTAAGTTGGATTATTTGTCTTGTCTTCCTTAACTTTGCTACTCGAGTGGTTTCAACGTTTAAATTAATTTTAGGTAGATAACACATCAACAACAATTGTGAAGTCTGTCTGTCGGTAATGCGCATTTGGCGTCAGTAAAATAAACTTTCGCAGTTACACGTCACATCTCTGAGCTAGGACTAGCTTAGTAAAGCTAATTACATTCGAAACAATCGTGGCACGCAGCCGTTTTGCTGACATAATGACAGGTAATTTCTAAAAATAATTCTAATACTTTTTTTTACAATTTTGATTTCACCATCATAATCAGCATTAAAACGTGCATATATTAACATTTTAATCTTTTAAATTACATTGATAATACGAAAATGAACCCGAACTTGTGAACGGAAGTTCAAAATTATATGCAGTTTTTAACGCTAAATATGATTTTTGCTTAACATTTATATTTTATTTAAATTTATACACATTTTCACAATAACAGATGATATATTATGAAAAATAACATGAATAATTATTTTGAATTATTGTCCAGCGGCAAATGTTATGTGATTTTTGTCCAGAAGGTGTCTGCCTCAACACCGTCAAAGTCGTCGTGGATTTAATGTTTTATTAAAAATTGCTCTGATAAGTGGATTCCTGTGGTTTTTAATTTTGTTATGGACTAACTGTTCAATGATGGAAACGGAGTTCAATCAGTTTAAAGCAGAGCGGCTACCAAATGTATAACAGAGTTGCGCTGAGCGGAGCGGAAAGGGAGCTGAGCGGAGTGGAGCGGCGTTGCTGAGCTCCGCTCCGCGCAGTTTTAACTCTATCTTGGTCCGGTTTTCTAGCTGACTACGCTTCCCCCACCTACTTTGACCACGCCTCCAAACTTATTATTTCTCGTTACCTAGGTTACCGTTGCCTAGGTTGTGGTTTTTAAATACAGTAGTTTCCTAGAATCCGTGACAGTAGGCTAAAATATTTAGGTTTAAAAGATACAAACGCGTTCGTTAAACTGACTGAACTCCGTTTCTGGTTGCAGCTCAGCTTTTATACGCTCGTCCCAGCTCCGCTCCACATTTGCGCGACCGGCCTAAATATTGTATATATTATCTTGGGATTTTGCTGGATTTATTTTCATTCCCCAGTTTTGAAACCAGATTGTTAATTTATTATTATGATATCGAAAATTTAATGTCAGTTCTTCTAAATATGATTTAAGACAAAAACGTTACGAATTTCTAAAGATTTAAAACTATCGTCATTTGAAAATGTTAAACAGATTTTGCTGCCCCAAGCTCTTACTAGAATCGATTCTCTCGCAAGTTTGAATCAAATCGGACAGAAGTTGCGAATGGGAGTGTTTATTACTTTATATATAAAGCCTTTCTTTAGCAAACATCTTTGCTAATTTTCATTTACATACAACATGATTTTCAATATTACTTTGTAAGCGTTCAGGATGAAAGTGGAATGAGTTACGAGCTCATTTTATATAACAAAAATGACCAGTTTATGTGGCTCAGGAAAGAGAACATCACGTGTTTCACTACTGCATTGTTTCACGCTCCATTTCTCCAACCTTTTCACCGCCGACTTTCCTTTTCAGACTCCAGAATTTATTAGAACTGTAATTCGGTCGAACCATCTCGCCATGACCCAATGCTCCTATTCAGAATGTCTTGCCCTTTGTTGGAAACCATTGTGATCTGCTTCCATAAATTTAAAGACCCAAACAATTTCCCCCGACTTAACATTTCAATTTTGAAATGATAGAATTCGATATCGAGATATTAAGAAGCTTCGCTTCTGTCGGTAAATCCCAGAGTTCCACACGATACTTTTTTCAGCGTGTTACATCCGTATCTAATTACTATAAAATAATGAGGTAAACCAATAAAAAAATATTATTAATGATTATAATCGTATCTCGCTGTCATGATGGAAGTTAATTTCCTCAAATATTTCCTTAAATTCTATTTCTTTAAAATCTGATTTCTCAAACACAATAACCATTAAAATCTGCGTGTTAATATGTGCATTATAAAACTTAACGGCGGGCATGGTTCATTTCGTACTTTCATTGTAATATGAAAGTTTTTTATGCTAATTTATTCCGATTTGATTCATACTTAGTACAAAAATCGATTTTAGTAATTAGTATTAGACAATTTTAACCGTTTCAAAATAGGCGGCAATTTCAATTCTTTAAAAAAAATATCGTTCTATCTTAATATCGATTGTATTGTATTTATATTTCAACGAAAATTAAAAATTGCGAACATTTGATCTTACAGAAATTATAACTTTTATTTATGCATAATGAGCTAAAGATAGCGATATGAACCCTAAACGATTATTTTTCATTAGTTTAAAATTTATTGGTGAATTTGAATTATAAAAGAGCTACTGAGAGCCATCATGGTAAGATCCAAACCCGACACTACTAAAAGATACCGATTTCAGAAATTGAGGTTATGTTAAGAAATACTTAATGTTTTTATTTAGCTGTTTTTCTTTGGTTTAGCTGCTACTCCCCCCCCCAAGTGTCTTTTTGAAACTATTCGTCAGATTGCTGAAGTCCGAAGAGTTCTTTTGGACTCCAGGACCTCGCACTTGATGTGTACGAGTATGTAATATGGTTTCAGGTTTATGTTAGCACAAACGACAACTAGGCGAGATTTGTGGCAATCCGACCTTGTTATAGTGACTCCAAATGTGGCCATGTCCGGTGATCATGGCGACCACAGGGACTTCCTTTTGAACTGAACAAGTGCCTTTGTCAATGCAGGGTCTGGTCCCGAGTTGCACTTCTTGCAATTGTACGACCGATCCTGCACGCGGGTTCCGGTCCCACAAAGAGAGCCCTTACTCCTTTTTTGGCCATCAGGCCGCTCTCTCGTTTCCATCGATCCTCACTACTCAAACACCTACATCAAGTGCCCTATGCAGTTGAAATGAAGCAGAGGGAGTAGGAGAAATTCTACAAAGCTTTTAATGTCTCCTGGTTATCTGAGAATGGATAGTCCTTTAAGTCCTTCTTCTGATTGTCGATGTGTATACATGTATCAGTTTAACTAACCTAATCATTCTAATTAAATTTAAAAATTGCGAATATTTACTCAAGGTTTCCGTATTTTCAGTTTTATTTGAAACTATAAACAACAGATTACTGTAGATTTTAAAAACCGATTACATAGATTTCAAAAATATCATTAAATTAAGTTTTAAATTTTATTATTGTAACATAGCCACCGGACCACGTATTCAAATGATTAGGATTATGACCTATTCTTCCCGTCAGTGGTCTGTCAACTCACCTCATAAAGGCTACCGCGGTTTCGAAACTCTATAGTTTCATCTTCAGGCCATACAAAATGTTAAATCCCTCTGTCGAGGTCGTCACAAAGTCAAACAAAACATTAAAACATACATCATAAACACTAAGCACAATTACACATTTAAAATATTCATCATGAAATTCGGCTTGGCCAAGCTACACACGCGACTCGTACCTCGTTACATTCCGGACTGCGGAGTCTCCATCATTAGTAGCGCGCCCGTCGTTGTTATCAGTTACGGTGCATCTGTTGGTTTTTGTTACTCAAATCATTTATCCTTAGAGCCGTGTCATATATTAAATTTGATTTAAATGAAAGTTTTTCATTGAGGATGTTCTGGGGGTCTGATTTTTTGCTCTTGTAAACCTCAAACTCTTCAATCGCATCCATATAACTACTTTTATGACACAAATGTAATATTTCCATGTTGGTATGGATGTCTTCAAATTTATGGTTTTTGTCCATAAGATGTTCTGCGAAAGATGGTTCAACTTTAAACCACACCCTAAAAAAAGAATTAGCCAAAGAAAATATAAATGTCTATTTCAGAACAAGTAATAAGTTATCAACATTATTAAAGAAGCCAGTTGCAAATACAAGTGGAGATAACTTTTAAAAAAACTGGCATATGCAAAATGAAATGTAGTGATTGCCTAAGCTTCTATATCGGTCAGACATCTCGCTCTTTTAAGAAAAGATTTAAAGATCACATACCCAGAAGTGCATTATCGATAAACTCGGCTTTCGCAGAACATCCTATGGACAAAAAACCATAAAATTTAAGACATCCATAATAACATGGAAATATTACATTTGTGTCATAAAAGTAGTTATATGGATGCGATTGAAGAGTTTGAAATTTACAAGAGCAAAAAATCAGACCCCCAGAACATCCTCAATGAAAAACTTTCATTTAAATCAAATTTAATATATGACATGGCTCTAAGGATAAATGATTTGAGTAAAAAAAAACAACAGATGCACCGTAACTGATAACAACGACGGGCGCGCTACTAATGATGGAGACTCCGCAGTCCGGAATGTAACGAGGTACGAGTCGCGTGTGTAGCTTGGCCAAGCCGAATTTCATGATGAATATTTTAAATGTGTAATTGTGCTTAGTGTTTATGATGTATGTTTTAATGTTTTGTTTGACTTTGTGACGACCTCGACAGAGGGATTTAACATTTTGTATGGCCTGAAGATGAAACTATAGAGTTTCGAAACCGCGGTAGCCTTTATGAGGTGAGTTGATAGACCACTGACGGGAAGAATAGGTCATAATCCTAATCATTTAAATTTTACTACCGTTGTAGTATTTTTTAAATTGGTATTTTAAAATACAATATTATTGGCTATTTAAATTGTTCGGTGTGATTGATTATTTGTTACTTTTTGTATTTTCGGTTCAAGAGAAATTTTATCCAATCAACAACACAATTGGTAATGAGATAATTAAATCCTCGCAAATCCACGAGAAGCAAACTACAGTCGTGATAATTTGTTAGGGAAACCAAAATCGAAATTGTTTACGATTTTGATTAATATGCCTTTCAAAACAACTGTTATATTCATAAAATCACTTATTAGCGTGTTTGGTTTCAAATTTTGAGTTGTTCCTTTAACCTTTTAAGGACATAAAGCATTGTTATTTATTTAGGGTTATGATAATTATATTGTGTTTATCCATTTTTAATGTGATCTTTGTTATTATAGACTAGTGAAGGTATTGTCCACGAAGCTCCTAGAAGAGTGGTCGTAGAAGGTGGACCAGGAAGTGGGAAGACAACTCTAGCATTACGTCTACTACAGTCGTGGGCATCCCAGGAAGACTGGCTCGGACCGTCCATACAACTAGCACTGTTTGTACCTCTAAGGGAGCTAAGAGGAGGTACTATATCGCAATATCTTAGTAAAGAACTGCTCCCTAAGGGCGCAGGAGGCAGCAACAGTTTCCTCCAAGTGTGGAAGAACCTGCATCTACTCGAAGACAAACTTCTGTTCGTCCTGGATGGCTACGATGAAGCCGTCAGAGTTTACGGGTTAGAAGGCTGCAGAACCACCGGCACCGGTGTTACAGGCGGTAAAGATGCATTAGGAGATGCGCTCGATCTTTTAGAAGGGAAATTGTTCCCAGAATGTAGGATACTATTAACATGTTGTCCGGGATGGAGTCAGGATGTCGCAGGATTCGTCCAGAGGCGAGTGCTACTGAACGGTTTAGACTGGCTTCACGTTGAGAAGCTAACGGCTTCTTACTTCTGCGGGAATAAGAAACAAGACCACGCGTCGAGGCTATTAGATACAGTGTGTTCCAGCCCTAATGTACTCCGACCACTAGCTTGCTGGCCTTTAGGTTGGTTACTCCTTTGCGTTCTGTACGAAGAAGATTGCGGCTACATTCCAACAGATACGCTTGACCTCCATCAGGCCCTCTTCAAGTGCCTTATCCGACGTAGTTTGATGAAAAGAGGCGACGCGTTGACGATGGGGGTGAACGCGACCTCGGACTTACCAGGACACTGCAAGAAGTTACTGGCGGAGTTTGGAAAGCTGGCGTTGGCATGTATCAAAGAAGAACGGTTTTTATATACGGACGGTGAGATCCGCGCGCACTGTCGCGGTGGGGGTTTGGAAGTAACCGAACTCGGCTTCTTAATGAGAGGTTTGAATTTTTCAAAAAGTCACACGCACAAAAAACGACCCGATTTTTACACTCCACTTCATAGATCATTCGCCGAATTCCTCGCGGCTTATTATATTTCCTCGGTAGTTCACTACGCCAACATTTTGAGGCGTGAGCTGGAAGATCTGCCCGGTTTAACTGGGAATTCGTCCGGTATATTGGACACCAGTACGCAGTTAATACTCCGCTTCCTTATGGGATTACTCGGCAGGAAAGGTCACCTTGTTTTTAATCAGTTTAGCCCGTTGGATATTCCGACCAGGACGTTGTTTATGTTACTACAAGCGGCCGGTCCGTCTGAATCCAACGTCGCCGCTGTTAGTAGATTACTCGGAGCATCCACCGGAGGATGGGCGACAGGATTAGGCAGAGTCAATCCGGGATCAGGTCCCAAAGTGCCCATACCGTTAGTCCATACATCTCCACTTGAACTGGAAGGATGGGCGAGTGTCCTTAAAAGCGACGCTTGTACATTAGAAGCACTGGAACTGGTTTTTCAGTTCGACAAAGGAGCTGATTGTGAAGAACTTTTGGATACATTTTTCGCTGCTCTCTCGGCTAACGATAGTGTTCGTTTAGTTCGCATTTCCTCTTTGCTGGGTCACGAGTTCACTGCCACCGAGGTGGAGCGTCTAGCTGTTTACGTCAAGACGACGCTGCCCAAAGCAAGACTGCACACTTTCGAACTAGTCATCACGTGTCTGGAAGATAGCGCCCATGACAGGTGAGCTCTGGTGTGAATGAAGTAAAACTTTTTGGAACGTAGACTATTCATAATTATTTGCTCAACTAACAAATTGAGTTTTGAGCCTATTCAGCGCTTTAAGAAAGATTTTATGGAACCATAATTAATACTCGATATAAGAATAATTGCAGCACAGCTGTCTCGCTTAAGTGATAGAAGCGAATTTTCAAAAATATGTTTCTCTATCTTTTCCGTTTTTTTTTTGAAATTCTGATTTCACCGTCATAAACATTTTAGTTACGTTAGGAATAGTTAGGAAAAGTTACGTATTTTAGATATTGAAGTGACATTTATACAGTGCTTGTTTAATTTCATTGCACGATATACATATTTATAAATTATTCCTATAGTATTAAATAAAAAAGAATCAATCTTAATTTAATTTTGAGAAATTTGCATAATTTTAAATATTGTTATTTTATTGTTACTAAAAAGGAGAGATATCCCCGTATGTAATCAAACTTTATGTTTGTTTATATTGAAAATATATATGTTGTTTCTATAGAAAGTTTGTTTGTTTATTTATAAACTTTACTGTTGTTATGAGGGATGCCCCTTTGTATAAACTTTATTAAAAAAAATAGTTCCCAACATCACATTGGTGGTTTAAAAGAATCAACTACTTTTAATATTATTTTTTTGCTAGTAATTCAGTAACACAATAAATGTCAGGATCTGATTCGTCTATCACGAATTAATTTACTGAAATTTTATATTACTAACAAATTTTAGAAAGTAAATACTAGTAAACATAACAAATCTGTGCCATATATTAATCCACTGAGTTGTTATTTAAAACGTAATCAGTTCTATTGTTTGTTGTGATTAGTGCTTTCATTATTGACACGTGGCATTTTGCTTTAGAACACAATACACGCGTCCCCGCATCAGCTGTTTGTGATAAGGTAATAATTAGATAATGTTGTAGTGAATCAGCTGAACTGAGTAAGCCCTAACAATAAGGGAAATGGGAAGAGTTGAGATAAAATTTTATCACAGTTAATTGTTTAAATTTTACTAATTTAACTTTGATTTCCAGGAGCTGATTAAAAATCCTTTATAAATTTGCATCCATTTTTTTTATACTTGTTTAACGCCCGTACTTTACGCCAGGTAGATTGATGAGGGCGAGGGATCAGCGTTAACGGTAAGGGAAAAGCAACGGGAGTAACTGCGGCTCGAATTAAGACCTTTAGGTGCGCAGTTCAGAGACGCATCAGACTGACAGGTGCTTTACCACATCGACTGCAAGTTTATTTTTGTATTTATAGGCATAATCAAAAGCGTGTTTAAAAATTCACAAAACTGAAGACGCTTTTTCACGCTGCGACCTTTTCCAATGTTTGTTAAAGTAAGGAGAATTAAGTTCAAGCCCCTTTTTTGACATCAAAAACATTTTAAGAAAGCCACTTAAATCGTAAGCTACAAACTGTACAGTTCGCGTCGCGGCAGGGCAGAAGACACTGACGTCAGCTGATACATTCTTGCTAATATTGTTTAAATTTTACTAATTTAACTTTGATTTCCAGGAGCTGATTAAAAATCCTTTATAAATTTGCATCCATTTTTTTTATACTTGTTTAACGCCCGTACTTTACGCCAGGTAGATTGATGAGGGCGAGGGATCAGCGTTAACGGTAAGGGAAAAGCAACGGGAGTAACTGCGGCTCGAATTAAGACCTTTAGGTGGGCAGTTCAGAGACGCATCAGACTGACAGGTGCTTTACCACATCGACTGCAAGTTTATTTTTGTATTTATAGGCATAAACAAAAGCGTGTTTAAAAATTCACAAAACTGAAGACGCTTTTTCACGCTGCGACCTTTTCCAATGTTTGTAAAAGTAAGGAGAATTAAGTTCAAGCCCCTTTTTTGACATCAAAAACATTTTAAGAAAGCCACTTAAATCGTAAGCTACAAACTGTACAGTTCGCGTCGCGGCAGGGCAGAAGACACTGACGTCAGCTGATACGTTCTTGCTAATATGAATAAAATGGATCAATTTATGACGGTGGTTATTGGCACTCTTTCGGTTCGGAATGATGAGTAAGAAGCTCGTGTCTTCTGTAAAATCGGCCGAGCAAGTTGTTTCTTGTAGAGTAGTTCCGGATGTTGGTTAGGCTGTCGTGTTGTTCTTTGGTGAGTGGTCCTCGTCGATGTCCTGCCGAACAATGATTTTTGACCTCTATTTATACTCGAAACTAAGGCTGAAACCATAATTTCTCAGAACTGAAATCGGAGAAAGAACGCACCAATAAATATGAAGCTATTATGTATGGGAGATACAAGGTGGTGCGCCGACAGGAATGTCTGGGCAGAAAAGTAATACTCTAGCGTGCATTAGATCCGAGATACGAGAGCACTGTAAACCAATCAGAAGCGAGTATTGCTTGACGGGAAAATTGTAAACTGGATTTTCAGGCGTAGGTTGTTTTAAAACCGGGAGAGAAGTTCGGAAATTTAGTGTGGCTGTGTTTTCCATGTTAATAAGCGGAATTCCAGTTCCTATGTTGTGTAACAATGACAAACAATTTGTTAAAAAACAAAATGGCTGCTAGTGGGCATAAAAGCGATGTCGGACAAATATGAATTTTTTTTATTAGTTTAGATCTGGAAAGTCATCCATCATTTTTGGAAACACTCTGTACAATACACTTTTATACAACTAGCCTCGACTGTTTTTTTTTTTTAACTAAATACAGTTCAAGTAAACAGTAAGACTGACATTTATGGAGTCAAGTTAGTAAAACAAATTTAAGGTAATAGATAATTACTGTCAAACAAAATGCAGCCAAATCGTCATTGTGTATTGCTTTTCAACAAAATCAGAGCTCGTTCAGTGATACGGCTGACACCAGTCATTCGCTTGCGTCTCTGAACTGCGCATCTCAAAATAGTGTCACAACGATACTTCGTCCCCATTAGTCTGGCGCAAAGTATGGACGTTAAAAAATGAACAAAACCAAAAATTAAAATCTTTTGTTATTTTTATGTGTACTTGTTCCGTTAATTACCTACACTGCAAACACACGAGCCCGTTAACTTTGTGTAATAGGTTTCAGAGTCTGGTGGACGCGCTAGCAGAGAGCGTGGAGCACGCCGCCAGTTCTAGTCTGAACAAATTGGTGCTAGACTTGAACCTGAGCACTACGCAGGTGGCCCAGCTGTGCCAGGCCCTGGAGAAGGCCCGCAGATAACCGTATTACACCTCCCGCATCTAGGATGTGGACGTGACGGCTTGCGTGCTGTGGCCAGCCTTATCCGCGCCAGGCCCTTAGTGGCGCTCAATTTGGCTGGCAGTTGGGGCATGCGCAGAGACGACCCGCCTTCATCTTCCGGTAAGGAATAAATTATCTGTTTTATCAGTAATTGCTGGTAATACTCTATTTGTCTAACTGAAATTAAAAGAACGCTGCACAGAACTGTGACGTGTGCAATGAAGGATGCAAAACCAGTTTCGGCAAAATGTCTGTCTGTCGGTCTCAGGTTTTCTCATTATTTAACTTTCCCAACAAAATTAATTGCTATTTTTACAATACAGATACTGCCTAATTTTAAATAAAAGCGAAGTTTAGAGTAATTATGTGATACTAACGTAGCTGCGCGGAACTCAGACGTCACACTCTTTTCCTCCTCGTCCTCGGCTTCTCCTCCACTTACCCCCTCCTCTGCTCCCTACTACTAAAACCCCTTTTTGATAGGGAAAACTACAGAGAAACGTGTGTTAATCATAGTGACACGTGTTTAGTCACAAGTTTATACTGAATAATTTTTTATACAAAAGAACTGAGTCGGTACGATAACGGACAGTTCGCTAAACTTGGACCTTTGCAGTTACGCAGCTTCGGACGGAGTTATTTAGCTTTATTGTTTTCCGTGCAATAGTGGGGAAAATAGTTTTATTTATTTAAACATAAAATAAAACGTAAAAGCCATTCGAACGCGAATTGGATGAAGGTTTAAAATGAAAGCCGATTATTTTCTACAAAACAAATACAGAAGAAAAATAATTTTACGTTTAATATCTCTTTTACGGGACGTGAGTTCAATATCAGGCACATAAAATAGGCGCATCAAAGAGAAACTGCAATAAAATAATTTCTTTATTTTTAGTTATTTATTATGAAAATAAAAACACGTCCAGATAAAATAGCAAAAGACGAAAACAAGATGAACGACGTTCTGCTTCGTTACAGATTAAAAACAAAAACGCCAAAGATGATTCCATTCGATGCAGATTCTGCGTTGCTTAAAACGAAAAACTGAAAACAAACGTAACGCAGAGATGTAAGTGAATTGACACGTGTATCGGATAAGATTTAACGAACTGTTTCCAATTTAATCAGAACAAACAAAGGAGGAATAATTTAAAGGATATACAACACTCGGTACCCGGGATGTGTTACAAAATATGGAATTGTCGCGTCCGCAGTAGCGAGCGTGCAATGCTGTCCGTATGGTGATGTGTGATTTATTTAGAAAAAAAACAATGTGCGTCACGGTACGTGGTGGAAATTAAGTATTCGCGGCACGCAGCTGTCTCGCTGACGTTATGAAATGAAAAAAAACATTGCCAACCTTTTTTTTGAAATTACGATTTCATAATCACAATCAGCATTAAAATCTGCATTGGCATTTTAAGCATTTATAAATTACATTAAAAATACTAAAGTGAACCCTAACCGCCGTAAATTCAAAACTCTAATCTATGCAATCTTTAATGCTGGTGATTACAATGATGCAGTCGGATTTTCAAAAATATGACGGTTGAAAAAATGCTTTTTTTAAGTATTTGAAATGACCGCCGTTGTGAAACGAACTGATTTCGCTGGATAACGAACTTGTTTAACCTAAATCGATACCGTGTAAGGATCGACGGAAATACGAACCTCGATGTTAACAAATCTCTAAGTTATTACACAGTTTTGGTCGAATGAACTTTTAGTTGTTTGATTTTTTGTTCATATGAACCACTCTGTTAAAAACATAGCGATGGGGTCAGATGACCAAAAGATCAAACAACCAAAAGTTCATTCAACCAAATTCTATACTAATATTTTGGCCCAATGAACTTTTGGTCATATGAAAAGTGTTTTAAAGAGAAGAGATCATATGACCAAAAGATCAAACAACCAAACGTTTATTCAACCAAATTATATTTAATATTTTGGTCGAATGAACTTTTGGTCATATGAACCATGTTTTTATTATTGTTATGTTTTTATTATTATTTTAAACACCATTATATTACTTATCCAGTCCAACTTAATTATTTAGTATTCAAGGGTTAATTGTATAACAGTGACGTTTTATACGTTTATTATATATTGGTACTTTGCATTGGTATACCAATATTATATATTCGTATATTATATATTGGTATATGCAATAATAAAAAAAAGTGAATATATAAAATATTGACAGTATATTCAACTGTAGGCTTAAACGCTAAAACAATATAGTAATGACTGGTCTGGGTATGTAGTATAATGGCGTGTATTATTAATTTAAATATCAGTATTGACACTGATCTATATGCATTAATAAAAAAAAACAGTGTTTTACAAAATATCCTCTTTTGAAGGAAATACGAACCTCGATGTTAATAAATCTCTAAGTTATTACACATTTTTGGTCGAATGAACCTTTGGTTGTTTGATTTTTTGGTCATATGAACCACTCTGTTAAAAGCATGGTTCATGTGACCAAACGTTCATTCAACCAAAATATTTAGGTATAATTTGGTCGAATAAGCTTTTTGGTTGTTTGATCTTTTGGTCATATGAGCTCTTCCCGATCGATGCTCATTTAAAGGTCTCGGATCGTTGTTTTACCGTGATGGTACTTCATTTTCCGGTGAAAATTTTATGTTGCAAAATACAGTATACACAATTCGTTCCCAAAAAATTCTTTTCATAGGTTAATGACAAAAACTAGAGTTCGAAATGTTTTGTTCAATGAAGATTCATAAATGTATACAGTGTAACAGATTTGAAAAAAGGCATTTAAGTTTCGCTGGTAAATTACAAGGAACAAACATTCTCTCAAACTGAAAATTCATTTTAATTAAAATTGTTTACAATCACTTGAGTTATGAATTTTCACATATTACCAAAAACTGAGAAGAATATGAAGAACCGATTTTGAGATAATGAATTGATTTTCCACTTTTTTTCGGTAGTTATTTAGATAGTTACTTTGATCACTGCTTTTGAAAAAAATTAAATAACTGTTATTTCCTAAGTGACTTTCAAAGAAGTAGCCTATAACAATAATCTATTTATGTAAGAGTTATGTAACAATTTGTAAGACGTTCTTGTTATAAACTTTACGAAAATCATCTGACTTAAAGAAAAAGTTGAAATAACTTTATTCCACTGCGCATTTCATTAGTAATATCGATATTTTTTCACTTTTGGGCCTTACACTAAAGTAGTGATTTATGTACTTTATCAAACGCGGAAGATTAAATTTATTACGGTAAGTTACGATTTTAAGTTATAATTAATATGCTAATAGCCTGTCATTACAAGATTAGTAACTTCTGCGCAATACCGGTTATATAAAAAACCGTGTTAGGTTTTTCACCCAGCAAATGTGTTAGGTTCTAAGTCCTTTTTTTAAAGAAATAATAAATAATCGTTATTTTTTGTGCGATGAAAAATAAGTTATTTACTTTAGCGTGTTACTTCTTTTGAGGTTATGTTTGTTACTTTTACAATTTTTGTAACTTTCCGTTGTTTCCGCAGATTTATATTTTGTATTATTAATACGAGGGCTATTCAGAAAGTAGATTACGTTTTTGGATAAAAAAAAAACTAAGTACAGGAAAAAAATTTTATTATATACATTTGAAAGAGGAATTAAAATACTATTTTTCGACATAATCGCCAAACAAATTTAGACATTTGTCATATCGGTGAACTAGCTTTGAAATTCCCGTGTCGTAGAATTCCGCCGCCTGTGACGCCAGCCAGTCAGTCACGCCCGCGCGGAGATCTTACGAAAAAGATGGTGAATCATTTCTTGATCGCATCGTAACGGGAGATGAGACTTGGGTTAAGCACGTTACCTGTGAGACAAAACTACAGTCTATGGAGTGGGGCACACAAATTCCCCCAAAAACCGAGGAAATGTTTGCAAACCCTGTCAGCAAGGAAGATCATGGCGATTTTTGGGACAGGAAAGGTGTTCTTCTGGTTGACTTCCTAGAATGTGGAGCAACCATAAACTCAGAAAGGTATTGCCAAACATTACGAAACTTAAGACGAGCTATCCAGAACAAGCGGAGAGGAAAACTGAGTGCAAAAGTGTTGTTTTTGCACGACAATGCCCGCCCTCACACGGCAAATCGAACAAAAGACGTCTTGACGGCCTTCAAATGGTAGATTTTCCCTCATCCACCCTACAGTCCGGACCTGGCACCTAGTGATTTCCACTTATTCCCGAAGATGAAGACTTGGCTTGCAACACAGCGCTTCGATGACGACGCAGATCTCCGCGCGGGCGTGACTGACTGGCTGGCGTCACAGGCGGCGGAATTCTACGACACGGGAATTTCAAAGCTAGTTCACCGATATGACAAATGTCTAAATTTGTTTGGTGATTATGTCGAAAAATAGTATTTTAGTTCCTCTTTCAAATGTATATAATAAAATTTTTTTCCTGTACTTAGTTTTTTTTTTATCCAAAAACGTAATCTACTTTCTGAATAGCCCTCGTATTATGAATGTAATAAGGCGTTTTTGTGCAAAAACTACCGAAATTAATGAGGTCAAAAAGTGCATTTCACCGTAATGTCATGCAGCAAACGATCTATTGTTTTGAATATTATATTCTCTAAAGTGAATTTTGGAAATTGCAGGGTCTGGAAGCGGTAGCAGCGGCGGTGTCAGCAGCGGGCTCAGCACTCTCCAACACACCTCCAAGACGTCGTCCTTATCACCCAAAACTTCCGGGCCAAATTATTACTTCTCCTCTCTGCCTCGCGGTATAATGGGAGCTTACAACAGCCTAACCCGCCCAGCGACTCTACCCAGACAGCCCCTGCACCAGCTGGTCCTAGACGGGTACAGCACCACCGACCACAAACGCAACTCCGATTCTATTCTGTTCCAAAGATTGTTTCATCCTTTACCGTCATGTGATCCGGCTATACATTCCACGTCAGGGTTCCACGATGTGTTCGAGTCCATCAGGGATCCACTGTGCAAGCTGCGCAGCCTCAACGTCAGTAAGTGTCTGTTGGGAGCGGAGGACGCGCTGTGTTTGGGAGAGACGGTAAGGAGGTCGCGTTGCCTGGACGCCTTGAGGCTGGAAGGCGGTACAAGGTTAGGTGAGGTGTTGCCGGTACTGCTGGGACTTGCTGATAACACTTCTTTGCAACTGCTTGACCTTGGTTCCCAGAGGCTTATCCTGGAAGACGGACCGACGCAGTTAGTATGCCAAGCTCTTATTAAGAACGCCAGCCTTAGACTGCTCAGCTTGGAAGGGTGGACTTTCCGCATTGAGGTTAGCAACACATAAATATTGTAACTTTTATTAGCAAACTGGGTAAACACAATACACCCATTGTTTAAAAAAAAAAAATTATTTCTCAAAACTATGACAAAGAAGCTACAGGAAAACACTGAAAAACGGTACATCAAATTTTTCACGAATTTTAGTTATGCATCATCATAACTAAACTCACTTAACTAAATTTGAAATTAAAAAGTGCAAATCGATATTAAATAAATAAAAACAATCACGTAATGCAGCTGTCTTACTGACGTGATGGAAGCGAATTTCCAAAAGTACGAGGTATTTTTCCTTCATCTTACCTTTTATGAAACTCTGACTTCGCCGTCATAATTTTAACAGATTTTGAAAATTCAAAATAATAATTTATGCAGTTTTAATCGCTAATTACTATCGATTACGAAAGTAATCATTACAAAAGTAATGATTTTCAGAACCATTTATAATAAAAATTTGCGTAGTAAAACACACAACACACACACACACACACACACACACACACACACACACACACACACACACACACACACACACACACACATTTAAACAATAGAAATTCACTAATACAACAAACAATTTGTGAATTTTTCCTTAGTGTATAATTGAAATTTATTTTTCAAAAATCATAAAACAAATTCTTGTCTATTTTGACAATACAGGCTTTATTTCCACTATTGTCAAATTGTCTGTAAGAGAAACTTAGTTTGTTAAATTCGCAACGCTTTAAAATAATACAGACTGAATTTATGTAACATTTTTTGCACTGTAGATAATTTCAATAAGAGACGATATATAAGATAATTTCCGTTATGGACGAGTTCGTTTCTCAGAAAAATCAGTTTAACAGTTTCAAAATGGCGCCCATTTCAAATCTTTAGAATTTGTAACTTTTTTGCCTTAGAGTTTTTGTCCATTGAGATCAGCGTTAAAAACTGCATTTGTTAGCATTTTCAATTATCAAAATGCGTTGAAATTTATAAATTGAATTTTACTGAGGTCAAGGTCCATTTTTGTACTTTTAATGTATTGTAACAGTTTAAAATGCTAATATATAATCCTAATGCTGTACAAAAACCACGTAATGCAGATTTTTAATGTTGATTATAATTTTGAAAGCAGAATAAAAAAAACAGAAAAAATATTTTTTGGAAATTCGCTTGCATCACGTCAGCGAGACAACTGCGGGTCAAGGTGTTCAAGTATCGTTGAAAGAACGACAAACAATCATTGACAAAGTCACAGACTGTCTTTGGATACTTCATTGACGGTTTAATTTCCTGTTTATGAATAGTCACGTCGCCATTCAGTTACTCGATAGAAGGGTAAAAACAATGTCTGGTGAAAAAAATGTTTTTAAAACTTTTTGCGGCCTTTCAGCCCTTGTTTGTGTGAAGCGTTGGCGCGTGATTTAACTTAGCAAATTAAAAGGTTGGATTTGTTCCATCGTTTCAAAGCCACTCAGCAGTTCCTATTATGCGGATACTTTTACGTTCTCGCTGTACGATCGTGAAATCGGGGCACGCAGCTGTCTCGCTGACATGATGGGAAAACACCTATAATACTTTTAAGTCACATTTTTTTAAATCTAATTTCACGATCATAATCAGAGTTTGACAATCACTTTAAAATGAGAGTTGATTTAAAATGTAATCAGAGTTGACAAACTGTCACTTTAAAATTTTAAATCACACTGAAAATACAAAAATAAACCCTGATTACCATCATAACAGTTTTCGTATTTTGAACGATAGTTGAAAATTTAAAATGTTAATTTATGCACATTTTAACCGCTAAATAATATAATCTGATTTTCAGAAAGTAAAGATAAATCGGTTACACACACACACACACACACACACACACACACACACACACACACACACACACACACACACACACACACACACACACACACACAAATAATCGAGGCACGCAGCTGTTTCGCTGACGTGATAAAAGCGAATTTCTGAAAGTAGTTGCCTTTACCTTACCCTTTTTGAAATTCTGAATCCACCATCATAATCAACATAAAAATCTGCTTATATTCTGCATTTAAATTTTTGAAATTGCATATTTAAATACGAAAATGAACCCTGACCGCCGTCAAAACGTTTCCTAATTTCAACGGATTTTTAACATTAACAGTGCTAATTTATGGAGAGTGTAACGCTGATTAATCATATTTTTAAAAATAATAAGACAAAAAAGTTATAATGTTTTAAATATTGAAATCTGTGGTAAAAGAGGGCCAGGCAGAAGAAGGCTTAAAAACTTCAGGATATGGTTCTCAAAACATATCATTGAACAAAGCAGCCGTGAACACAGTTTTATCCACTGCCAATTTTCGGATCTAACAGATATTCGAAGAAGAAGAAAGATTTAAATTAGCGCCATTTTAAAACTGTTGAACAAATTTTGCTGGTTAATGAAACTATCGATTTTTGTGTCGATTTTGAATCAAATCGGACTAAAATCGCGAACGTGAGCGTGCTAAAATGTACATACAGATCAATTTTAACGAACCCTCAGAGTACTGATCTAGAGGAAGGATCGGTGCTCGTTTCTAGGTCCCCAGTCTATGCCTTATCATGATGGCCGCTTCAATAGCTCATTTTTCATTATAAATGTGATACAGAGTTCAATATTTGCTTTTATTTCAAGGTCTCAGATCTGGGCGTTACATTATAGACCCATTGGTCGAAGGGCTATCATAATAACCTAATTACAGTATCTACAATCTCTAAATATCTAGGCCTATCGAAATTCAGTCTGAATCCTACCATGGCACCCGCTTCGTAGTTCATTTTTAATGGAAATTTGTAAATACGCACAACCTACTGTATTAACAGATTTCATGTTTTTATCTCTTATACTCTTTGTGAAGTTCTTTTGTATAAACCTACGAAATGCCCTGTGTTATCTGCTTATGTACTTCGTTAAGTCTCTTTGTTCATTGAAGGCGCACGCGCCGTGTTTAACTGAATTATATGTCTCATTTGACTGAATATAAATTTTCGTTTATTGGCATCAGTCATGGCGTCATTCAATGCTAAATAAAGAACATTAATTTTACCGACATTTAATATGAATTATTCAATAACGTTCAGCCATAACGCAATCATCTCTATAATATGCAGTTAAAAGAGAATGTCTGTGAGTGTGTGTGTTGTGTGTGTGTGTGTGTGTGTGTGTGTGTGTGTGTGCGCGCGCGCCACAATTAGTCTAGTCTAGAGGAAGGGACCGATTTTAACAAAAACATTTCACACATATTATTGACTAAATAAAAGCACAAACTGTTGGGGTGAAGACACCTCCCACCACCCCATAAGGGGAAAGAGTGACACATACAAATTGACCGATATTAGTATCGAATTCATAATATTTGGGGTCACAGAGATGAATGGTGACACTTTAGATAGCCTTTCGGTCCACGTTCGGCCATTTAGGATGATTGATGGCATTCCTGGTGGCATAATGAAAATGTTTGACAGCGAATAGAAAATTTGGTAAAATAAATACCCGTATAATGCTGAATATGCTATTTCGTATATGCAGTTTGGATAAACTATAAACGTTTTAAACGCATTGTGTTTCAGGAAGAAGGATCTCTGCCGGTATTCTTGGCCTTTCTACAGACGACATCAGTGCGGGACTTGGTCCTAGCGAACTGCCGCCTTCACATGGCCATCCACGACGGCCGCCTCTCCAGGCTCGGCAGGCACGATGACTCCGTTGCCGAACTGCTCACATTCCTCCCGCACTTCCTGTGCCCGGCTATCGTGTTCCTGCGTCTCGGCGGGTTCCAGGTAACCGTGAACGAGCGCGTCGCCTTACGAGGGCCTCACCTGCTGCCGTTCCTCAGAGGCTTTACGCACCTAAGCGACTTGGACCTGAGCCTGGACAAAACCTCCATAGGCAACAACAACAGCAACCCGCTGATAATCGACGATAAAACTTTGGTCACGTTCTTCCAGACGCTATCGATGCACTTCAGAACGTTGCAAAGCCTGAAGATCAGCTACTGGAGGATATCGCTCGAAGATTGCGACAGAACCCTGAGGACCATCGGGCGGTGTTTGAAAACTTGCTCGTTGAGCTATTTAAAATGCAACGGACTGGTGGTGACGGACAGTATCCACAGAGCGTCATTGGACCATCTGTTTTTGCAAACAGCCGTAGCTAACTTGAGTTACTTGAGCTGGTTGAGTATGGTTGGGGTGGCACTCACTCCCGGACAAGGTGCCGGTTTGGGAAAGTGTATAAGAGAACGTTTCCCGGGAACTTTGCTGGAACTGAGCGCTAAAGACGTTGGTACTGAAGCCATTAAGTCCTTGATATCGTCCTTGGAAGAAGGCGGTAAGATCGAAGTGTTGTATTTAGGCGGGCCTAGTTGTAATTTACGTATTCACAGATTATTAAAAAATCAAAAACTACGAGGCAAATTTCGTCGTTTCACTTCCCTGAAAGAGTAATTTGAATCATGACAGCCGCCAATATAAACACACAATAAACATTTTTATTTATCACTTTTTTAATGATTCAGACAATAAATGAAAGTCTGTTCACTCAAAAAATTATATATAATTTCATATTTTTATTCCATTCCGTTCTATCATGTGCAGTTAAATGTAATAATATAATTTTAAAGTACCTTGGTAGGCTATATATTTAATTATATTTAAAAGTATCATCGTGAAAATATAAGAATAGGCTTGATTAGTTACAAGTTGTCTTCTTTAATATTTACTTCTTCATTAATGAAGTATAACGATAGTATGGGAGATTGTGAAAAACAATTTGAGATTCTCATTAATATATCCGTTTTTCTCCCAGAGTCCAAAGACGTAGTTCTGATTTAAATGTATGTCCGTATTTGTCTACACATCGCTGGTGACTAAACGCCCAACGATGCAATTTGGCATTTAAAAATGGATTTTGATCGAATTTGTTCAAATATATACGTGCAACTATATCTATAAAACTAACGGAAACATTTGATGGAAATTAAAACTATTTATTTTTCGAAAACTTCAGTCTTAAGAAGTTACATAACGCAGTGTTGACATTTTTAAATAAAAGGATTTACAGTTTGGTAGTCATTTGAAAAAAAATCAAGAAATTTTGATAATTGGATTATTTTATTTACTTTCAAAACGTAAGTCTATTATTTCAAATTTTGTTAATCGAACTGATTTTTAAAAATTATTTTGAATTTCAAGTTTTTTATCTGTAGTTTCCGAAAGTGATTTTCAGAAAAATATTTTTTTTTTACCTACGACAAAATTTTTAAAGACCTCCCACATCGTTTTCAACAAGTACGTGTCGTATCATCGGGTCTGGGTGCTACCTTGATGGCTCAGTATATTTTTACCAACCTTTGTATACTCAACATCTTACAACGCATTAGGCGAATGTAAGAACTACAGACTATTTTGAGTATTACATGTGTTCTGGTTGTATAAGTAGTTTTTGTTTAAAAAAAACACTAAGATTGTATTATATAATGTATTATAGAATGATATTTCAGAAATTCACAAACGAAATAAGATCATTATATATTTTATATCACAAATTAAACCTGTAAATATGTAACCTCCCTTATGATTAATTATTGTAAAGTATTGTTGTAATATTATATTACGTGTTGGCTCTTTCCTTCACTTCTGCTTTGTGTTTGTTTAGTAACTGGACTTCATAAATAACGTTATTGTCAAGCAAGTTATCACAGTATACTTTATTAAAACACTCACGGATTTTGTAACCCTGTCGGCCATATTGAATTTATCCCCTCTGTTAATTAAAAATAATGGTTTACGCCACTATATTAGTTAAGATAAAATTATGTACATCTTATTTTAATGGTCCCACATATAAATGTGGGAATGTGGTCCAGTTTTTAATTTTATATACAGCATTCATTTTGCTCCTGTGTTCCTAAAATCAAAACATACATATAAAATGTAAAACGTGGATCACATTCCAAGTTACAATGCCTTTCAAAGGAGGTAGAGAACGTAATTTTATCTTAGCAAAACGCGGAGTAATATGTGTCGGTACTTAACATTAGTCTTATGATAAATACATTCAATACACCCAATACACATTCTATTTGGCATTATATCCGAAATGGTGCTATTACAAAAAATTTTAAACTAACCGTATGTTTTAAATTTTAAATTATATCACCTTAAAACGAATATTGTTACTTTGATACCGATTCTAAATGAAAGAAATGAGTAATCTCATTGCCGTTATTTTTTTTAAATTTTTAAAAACATTTTCACACCTTTTTGGGAAAAAAGCCTCTTAAAAAATTTAGACTTTATGTTTGTTAAATTTTGCTCAAATTTAGTTTGTATCTAATTAAACAGTTAGGTTACCTTTTCGAAAATCCGTTCAAAGAGCTATTGACGGAAAATTAAAAGAATGGTTAATTCGATTTTATAAAACAAATAAATGAACAAAAGTAGAAATTTAAAAAAAAACGCTAAAGACGAGGTTTTCCTCAATCTACTACCAAGCCGTACTTTGCTATTTAAAATTTGGTAGACTAACTTGATTTATGAATCTTGATATGTATACAAAATGTCGATAGTTTCCGAAAAGGGTTTTTAAATAATAAAATCTGTACCTATAGTACTCGCACCTTTATGTTTTAAACAAAACTTACATAGTGTGTCCACTTACTATACAAACTGTGTTATTTAAAATATAAATGTTGATTCAAGGATATTCAATGCAATGTTTTCACTATTATCCACAAATATTTATTTGTTAAAAATTGAAATTGTGATAAAATGTTTTGAATCTAAAATATATTACTGTTTATAATTGTTTTTGGTATTATTTTTAATTAAAAAAAACATAATTGTTATATATTTAATATTTATAAAAAATGTATAAACGTCATTTACTCATTACTTCTATGCTTTGAAAACGTTTGAACAAAAAGATAATTGCAGATTTTCATTTACATTTAAAAAAAAATAATACTTAGAATGTTAGAATAATTAAGTGTTCCACGTTTTTACATTTTCCGTTCGTTTATGACAAAACACGTTAACACAGATTGTTTCAGCGCCGCGTTAGCAAAACGGTGCCGAAAAAATTTGAACTCAATTTGAAAGCGTAATGATTTCTAAAATATCCATAATGAGTGCAAATCGTTATGGATTTATTGTAATTTTATATGTAAGCTGACATATCCGCTCTTCTTTTTAGTGTTATTTGATAATTCAGTGTACTGAACCTATTGTAATGTACAGTGTAGGTTGTGTGTTCATGTTTCAAAAACCTTTCATAAGTATTTAATGTAACGATGCAGCTGTTTATATACGGTATACCCATATGCTAGGTAAGTGTTTTGTATATCTTCCAATTCCTTTCTTCACTTTTCAATTAATTTCTGTTTAGATTTTCAGGGTCCGTAGGTTTAATCGAAAGCGTAAACGGTAAGTTCGGCGGTTCTGTTCAGTTGTCGGGCCTGAACTCAGTTTACCAGTTACACGTTTTACTTTTTCACAATACGGAGTATAGAGAAAGTATTATGAACGACTAAAAACCGGCAATGTTTACTCCTGATTTACTGTAGCAGATTTTGTTTCTCTTATCAGCAGTTCAGCTTATCACGTAACACGGCTACAATGACAGTTGCACTATGACTGCCTGGCTCTTGATTATCGAATCGATGTTTTAGAAAAACTTCTATCATTTCGTTTCGGTGTTAAACGCTATCGTTGTTCTTTTTTTTTTTTTTTTTTTTTTTTAACCGACTATTGTGTATTGTGCACACGGGCTAATGCAGACGACGTTGTT
Organism: Callitettix versicolor; assembly: GCA_022606455.1. Taxonomy (NCBI): domain Eukaryota; kingdom Metazoa; phylum Arthropoda; class Insecta; order Hemiptera; family Cercopidae; genus Callitettix; species Callitettix versicolor. The sequence goes on along the minus strand of CM040188.1, from coordinate 76,008,573 downwards.
CTTCAAATGGTATATCGATATATAGAAACATTATTGTTTTAAAAAAATTACCCTGTGTGTGTACGTGCGTATGTGCGCGCGCACTGGAGATTGTACTAATTGACTGATATTTATGAAATTTGTCGTGTATTTCGGTTTTCTCGTAACTCAGGATCATTTACAGAGGAAAGTTTTGAACTCGTTTTTGTTTAAAAAATCGGATCTTTTCAAAAACGACTAACTGTTTCAATAGAGCTCTTTTATCTAATTGTGATCAAATCCAGCCCAAAAATACAAAAAAGCGTGTATACTAGGTATAAAAATGTGTTAAAAAATTTCGGTGAGTAGTATCGAAAATCTGAAAAAATAAACCCTGAACTCCGTCGGTTTTTTTACAAAATACTCGTAAACCGAAATTACTTTTTATTTCAAATTTAGTACACAGTTTTGAAATACGTTTAATCGTATGTGATCAATTTGGGCAAAATATGATGAACAGATTTTAAAGAATTTGTCTAATATTTGGCATTCTTATTCGTAACTGCATTTTTAAGAAAATAATCGAGCAAGGAATTTGGCAATATTAAAATTCAGTTTGTTAAATATTGTTTAAGTTATGAATTTCCAAAAATTCGAAACTTATTTCTATGTTCTTTTGATGAAAAAAAGAATACATAGGCTTTAATAAACATTGACTTTTTTCAAGCAGTAATTTTTATTTCAAGTCTAAAATCATTCATTTAATGGACCTTTAATCGATTCAAAAAAACGTAATGAAATGTATAGTATCCATAAATAATCCTACGGACCTTTAACGTGTACTTTAAGCACATTCAAAGTAAAGTTAATAAAAATCTCTCGTTCACTTTGTATTTTATAATAACATTTTTACACCTTTTTTATATTTTTATAACAATATTTTTAACAATACTCTGAATGTACTATGTTATATTATTGCGTTACTCACTTTATAACTTTAGGCACTCTATCATAATATCTTCGCACTTTGTTCAATAATTGTATAGAACTTTTAAAAAAATACATTTCACATTTTATAACGCAAATTTTACTTTTTCCAAACTAAAATTGTTTCTTCGCGACTGTTATAAAAAATATATTTTCTTAATGATCGCCCTCGATATTTTAAAATATTTTTTTATAATAAAAATTGATTATTTTTCCCAAAATATTAAAATCTATTTTATATATGGCGAAATGTGTGTTTTCGTTGTTAAGTGTTAATAGAAATTATCTGAAAATGTGCTTTAAATTGTTGTTGACCCCAGTCGCAAGTGTTTGTTAAACGGTTAGAGGAAATTATCGCGTATGTTGTTAAGGTTAGTCAAGTTGTGTTGGCATAGTTTCTACTCGCTGTAAAGTAAATACAATGTATTCATTGTTATTGTGTACCTTATGTTATTTTTTTATAAATGCTGTATAGTAAAATGTTTTGTTAGATGTTGTTTATCTTTATATTTGTGAATAAACGGAAGCCATAACACAGGCTGTTTATATCTAATTGTGCATTTATTAATAGATATAATTCATCCTTATTCAATACAACGCCTAATAGGACCGGCGTGTCCGAGGTGTTTAGGCCCGTCGCTGCGGCTTCACACTCACAGTGATGGACTACAGCGATATTTGCACCAACCGATATGAATATTACACCCATATATTTAATAATAAAGTTGTTTTTTTTCACACATAGTCTACAAGTAACTAAATCGTGAAAGTTAAATTAAAAAAAAAAAACAAGTACTGCATTCACGCACACAACAGCGAGAGGTACTTGAAGGGAGGTTTTAATTAATGTTTGCTGGATCTCAGGGAAGATGATACATTTTTTTAATTATTAGTTTTAAATATTATAAATCGATCACAAGCAAAGAGACGCTATCGATCACTATTGATAAAGACGCAGAAAAATTACGAATCCACTGACATACTGTCTTTTGCAATAAACAAGGTATGTAGAACAGCAGTGCAGATAAAATCTGGGGGAAGAAGTAAGTTCGGGTCAATCGATTCTAAAGGAGACCGAAGTGATTAACGTCAGGAAGTGCTCCAAGAGAAGATTCCAGCCAAGGATGCTAGGGAATAATTAATTGGCAGTCTGAGTAGACAGTTTTTGCGTACAAACTCTTTTTGGCTCAAACACATTGGGGCACGTGTTTCCATAGAGGATCTTCGGATGCTTCAGGAGAAGCGTTTTGATCAGATAGGCCTAATACAACAGTGTGCATTCTTGGGTTGTTACCAAGTGTACTTGTAACCGCAACAACATAAGAATATTGTATAATAGTTGTATGTGTTAAACGACTTTGTTGAACCACCGTTAATTAAAAGACCCGGGTTAGGGGAGATCCCGAATGCCTAACAAATGGTGCATCTGCCGAGAAAAAAACCCGCGTGGCACTGAACTGCCGATGCTATTAAGATCCCAAATTGTTAACACAGTCCTAATGATTAAGATCCCAAATTGTTAACACAGTCCTAATGATTAACATCCCAAATTGTTAACACAGTCCTAATGATTAAGATCCCAAATTGTTAACACAGTCCTAATGATTAACATCCCAAATTGTTAACACAGTCCTAATGATTAACATCCCAAATTGTTAACACAGTCCTAATGATTAACATCCCAAATTGTTAACACAGTCCTAATGATTAAGATCCCAAATTGTTAACACAGTCCTAATGATTAACATCCCAAATTGTTAACACAGTCCTAATGATTAACATCCCAAATTGTTAACACAGTCCTAATGATTAACATCCCAAATTGTTAACACAGTCCTAATGATTAACATCCCAAATTGTTAACACAGTCCTAATGATTAACATCCCAAATTGACGGGTCAAGTTTTACATCTTTGATGAAAAACTCGACTTCCAAATTTTCATCATACATCGTGTAAAGAGGCTTCACAAGCTGTAGATAAGATAGAGATATGACGCTGAAGCAAATGTGCACTGCCAGCTATCGGATCATAGAAACGTGACGCGAGTCTCGGGTGCCTGCGGCAACCTCGATAATTATCAGGAGTGATAATCGTCAGATAAGTATCGGCTTCCAGTGTGAATCCCAACAGTTGCTCTGCATTTATTTTTATGCGGCTGAAAATACCCATAAAAATAAAGTTATCTAACGCAGTGTCCCGATAACTTCTGCAGCAAGTACACCGGGCCAAATGTATAATCAGTCAGTTGCGTCTTTCAACTTACACACTTCAAGGTCGTAAATTAGAGACTTCAGTTACTGCAGTAAGTCCTTTCCGTTAACACCGATCCCTCGTCCTCAGTAATCTAACTGACGTAAAAATGGACGTAAACGAAAATCCAATCAGAGTAATGAAAATGGTTTTAGTGTTAAAATGTATCATGTTTTAGGGCTGGTTGTTATGTTGGATTTTGCGTGTCGCGTGATGCGAGTGCACAAATTTACATTGGTAGTTATAGTAAAAAAATTAGTTGTTAATATTGATTCGTAACCATCAGCTGATTTCATTGAACAGCTGATAGGCTAGATCTATAATAAGTTTTAAGTTATGTTGTTACAAACTAGCTATGATAATTTGTCGTGTTTTCGAACAAATTATCGTAAATAAAATAAAAAATAAACAGAATACATGATAAATAATTTTTATTTTTGGTTCAATAACAGAACTTTTTGTCAAAATATAAACATTAAATTTTTTCTTTTACTTTTTTGCTAAGTATTATTATCGTTACGGAATAGAAGTGCATAACAATGATGTTATAGAGGCGAGTTTCTAAAAGTTTTTTTATCTTTACTTTCTTTTAAATTCTAATTCCATCATCATAAACAGCATTAAAATCAAGTTATATTAGCTATTAAAACGTTTAAGCAATTTAAATTACATTGAAAATAATGAGAATGTGACACCTAACTACATAAAATTAATTTTAATTTCAACCGATTTTGAAAATTCAAAACGCTAATTTGTACAGTTTGTATTTGTTACGTACACTGTTTAGCAAATTTTACGCCAACTTAAAATTTCTTTCGCCCGTTTAGAACAAAATGGCGGCCACTCAAAATGCCTGATTTATTGAAAAGACGGTGAGAGCTTTAACAGATTTAGTTATATGGTTACAATCTCTTAATGTTAGGGTGATTGGTGGATATTTAAGGGGTTTGGCCCAACGATTTGGTTTATTTTGCCGAAAACATTACTACATATTTTACCAATAACTTGCTTTTTAATAACAACACATTCTTTCCCAAACTTACGAACTTAACTGCAGTTTACAATAAATCAAAAATTTTAAGTCAACTTTAATTTTTATTCCATTTAAAATATCGTAGCATAATCCGATTGCACAGCAAGTAATATTATACGAAATGTAATATATATATATATATATATATATATATATATATATATATATATATATATATATATTATACTTGTATAATATGGAAACATACTAATGGTTTTAAGTTCAACATTAGTCTTATCGACGTCAATTCAATGATCGATATATACAGTCTAGCTGTTTTTTGTTAGGTTGATTTGAGATTATAGCCTAGTTATTATAATGTTATTGCAAGTATGACTAGCTTGACTGTACCGCTATACGCATCCAGGCAGGGATATCAATAAAGAAAGGAATAAAATTCCATTAATGGATTGTTTAAAACGCCCAAGCGTTGTGCACCTGCCTTCCCCTTCGTAATGTTACGGCTGGAGTCACTCCCCAAAGTGTGATTTCCTTAAAGGACTCCTAACATTCCCCAGGGATGAGTAGTTTCAGTGCTTCTCGCATCAGCCGGGAGCACCTAGGAATGTGCTGCGAATATTCACAAACATATTCTATGTTACTACGTCTTGACTTTATATTCAGTGAAATGCAAACACTTTCCGTTAAAATATTCTTTCTTCGTTAATTTTATTTGGAACATTTTTGTTATCTGAATGAAAAAGAAAATTTCTTTATGAAAACTAAAACTTAGGCCTAAATATTTTTTTAGCGAATGAGCTAAATTACAAAAATAAACTGTGTTAAAATATTGCACACACTTTCTCAAATTGGATTCTTTTCGCGACGTCTTAATTAAAAATGTACGTCTTGATGAAAGCGCTTTGAACTTTATAAACACTCCCATAACCATTCTGTTATTCTTACTTGACGTTTATAAAACTAAGATTAACTAAAAACAAAACTTTCCTTAGTTGACTGGTTCGTGTAAAAGTTTTACAAAATACAATACTTTAAAGTGGATACAAATAACTGTCAAACTTTTGTTTAGATTGCAAAAACTTACAGAGAACAGTTCTTGTAATTTTGATTTGTCTGAGTGAAATAATTTATCATCTAGGCACGTTTTTCTCGATATAAAAACATAAATATTGAACGCATTATTTAATTTCAATGCAAATGAAAGCGAAGTGCGAGTGCGTAAAGGACTGGGCATACATTATTCAAGAAGCTTTTCCTTATTCCGCGAAGTGTTGGAGTTCTTACTGAGGCAAAAATAAAATAAGGCATTACTGAAGAACAGCTGACAAGTGACGAATAGAACATGTAGGCTATACCTCTTATATATATATAATATATAAAAATGTATATATATATATATAAATGAACAAAAATGTTCTGTACTATACACTAATATAACAAAATATTTTTTACTTTAATAGAAACTTGTACGCCTTTTATATTTTGGAAACTATTCCTAAATCTATTTAACCTGAAAACTCTTGACAAACATATCATAAATAGACAAACATACCATAAATAGACAAACATACGATAAATAGACAAACATACGATAAATAGACAAACATACGATAAATAAAACAAACATATCATAAATAGACAAATACATACCATAAATAGACAAACATACCATAAATAGACAAACATACCACATACGATAAATAGACAAACATACCATAAATAGACAAACATACGATAAATACAAAATAAATAAATAGACAAACATACCATAAATAGACAAACATACCATAAATAGACAAACATACCATAAATAGACAAACATACCATAAATAGACAAACATACGATAAATAGACAAACATACCATAAATAGACAAACATACCATAAATAGACAAACATACGATAAATAGACAAACATACGATAAATAGACAAACATACCATAAATAGACAAACATACCATAAATAGACAAACATACCATAAATAGACAAACATACCATAAATAGACAAACATACCATAAATAGACAAAACTTACCATAAATAGACAAACATAAGATAAACATAAATAGAGACAAACATACCATAAATAGACAAACATACGATAAATAGACAAACATACCATAAATAGACAAACATACCATAAATAGACAAACAAACATAAATAGACAAACATACATAAATAGACGATAAATAGACACATACCATAAATAGACAAACATACCATAAATAGACAAACATATACGATAATAAATAGACAAACATACGATAAATAGACAAACATAAGATAAATAGACAAACATACATACGATAAATAGACAAACATACATAAATAGACAAACATAAATAGACAAACATACCATAAATAGACAAACATACCATAAATAGACAAACATACGATAAATAGACAAACATACGATAAATAGACAAACATACGATAAATAGACAAACATACGATAAATAGACAAACATACGATAAATACAAAAACAAAATAGATAAACAAACATACCATAAATAGACAAACATACAAACATACCATAAATAGACAAACATACCATAAATAGACAAACATACGATAAATAGACAAACATACGATAAATAGACAAACATACCATAAATAGACAAACATACCATAAATAGACAAACATACGATAAATAGACAAACATACGATAAATAGACAAACATACCATAAATAGACAAACATACCATAAATAGACAAACATACGATAAATAGACAAACAACCATAACGATAAATAGACAAACATACCATAAATACGATAAAGACAAACATACCAAAAATAGATAAAAACATAATAAATAGACAAACATACGATAAATAGACAAACATACCGATAAATATACATAAATAGACAAACATACCATAAATAGACAAACATACGATAAATAGACAAACATACATAAATAGACAAATGAACAAACATACGATAAATAGACAAACATACCATAAATAGACAAACATACCATAAATAGACAAACAAACCATAAATAGAGACAAACATACCATAAATAGACAAACATACCATAAATAGACAAACATACCATAAATAGACAAACATAAGATAAATAAACAAACATACGATAAATAGACAAACATACGATAAATGAACAAACATATAAAACAAACATACCATAAATAGACAAACATACCATAAATAGACAAAACATACCATAAATAGACAAACATACGATAAATAGACAAACATACCATAAATAGACAAACATAAGATAAAGACAAACATACCATAAATAATACCATAAATAACAAACATACCATAAATAGACAAACATACCATAAATAGACAAACATACCGATAAATAGACAAACATACCATAAGTAGACAAACATATCATAAATAGACAAACATACCATAAATAGACAAACATACCATAAGTAGACAAACATATCATAAATAGACAAACATACCGTAAATAGAAAAACATACCATAAATGGACAAACATACCAAAAATAGACAAACAAACCATACATAGAATAAAACATACCATAAATAGACAAACTGATAAATAGACAAACAAAAATACCATAAATAGACAAACATAGATAAGTAAATAGACAAAAAGATAAATACCATAAATGATAAATAGACAAACATATACATACCATAAATAGACAAACATACCATAAATAGACAAACATACGATAAATAGACAAACATAAGATAAATAGACAAACATACGATAAATAGACAAACATACGATAAATAGACAAACATACCATAAATAGACAAACATACCATAAATAGACAAACATACCATAAATAGACAAACATACCATAAATAGACAAACATAAGATAAATAGACAAACATACCATAAATAGACCATAACATACCGTAAATATACAAACTCGCCATAAATAATAGACAAAAATACCATAAATAGACAAACATATCATAAATAGACAAACATATCATCAATAGACAAACTTACCATAAATAGACAAACATATCATAAATGGACAAACATATCATAAATAGACAGACATACCAAAAATACACAAATATACCATAAATAGACAAACATACTGTAAATATACAAACACGCCATAAATAATAGACAAACATACCATAAGTAGACAAACATATCATAAATAGACAAACATAACACAAATAGACAAACTCACCATAAATAATAGACAAACATAACATAAATAGACAAACATACCGTAAATATACAAAGTCGCCATAAATAATAGAAAACATACCATAAGAAGACAAACATATCATAAATAGACATACATACCATAAATAATAATAAACAACTCAATTTCTTGCTAAGTTTTAAACGCAACATGAATTAGGCCTATTTTTATATCTTGATGAAAAATTCTCAAGTCTTAATGAACAATTCTTACATCTTAGTACAAGTTGCATCTTTTTGCGATCTTGAAAAAACATTCTTCTATCTTAAAAAACACTATGTCATATACATTGTTAAACATTCGAAAATTTAAAGCTCTATAATTTATTCTCAAATCTAAATGAACGATTCTTAATGAAGTTGTAGATCTTGTTAAACAATTCTCACACCTCATCAAAATTTTCTACTATCTTGATAAACATTATGTCAATATACGAGGTGTGTTCAGAAAGTAACGAGAATTTTTTAATTTCGCGGGTTTGGAGAGTCCGATTGTCAAACATTTTTTTTATTTTGTTGATATACATGCCCTTGAAGTATGATAAAACTTTCAGCTGTTTTCATAGTTGACTTTGTCTGTGACAGTCACTAAGGTTTGACGTGTTTTTATGAGCTCAGCGATTTTCGTTTGTTAAAAGAAATGGATCAAAGAATTTGTATCAAATTTTGCGTAAGAAATGTTAACAAAGGCCTATGGTGAGTCTGATATGAGTAAAGCAAGAGTTTACGAGTGGTATAAGCGTTTCCAAGAATACCGTGAAGGCGCTGAATATGACGAACACCCTGTATGCTCCAGCAAATCAACAACCAATTAAAACGTGGAAAAAGTGAAAGAAATGGTTATGAACAATCGCCGAATCACATTTAGAGAGGTCGCTGATGATGTTGGCATATCGATTGGATCATGTCATGACATTGTTTCCAATGCGTGGCAGCAAAATTCGTTCCAAAATTGTTGAATTTTGAACAAAAACAGCGGCGAATGGAAGTTGTACAGGAGTCACTAAATGAAGTCAACGACGATTCAGAATTACTCAAACGTATATATAACAGGTGACGAAACATGGATTTACGGATATGACGTCGAAACTAAGGCTGAATCATCCCAGTGGAGGCATTCTGGCTCGCCAAGACCGAAAAAGGCTCGACAAGTGGGGTCGAAGGTGATGGTTATGCGCACTGTGTTCTTCGATATTAACGGCATAGTGCAATATGAATTCCTGCCAGCAGATGAAACGGTCAATAAGGAGTACTACCTAGAAGTTCAACGCCGTTTGCGTGAAGCAATCCGAAAAAAATGCCCGGATCTGTGGAAAAACCATTCATGGTTTTTGCACCACGATAATGCACCAGCACACACTTCATTCTTGTTCGTCAATTTTTGGCCAAAAACAATACTGTAACGATGCCCCAGCCACCATATTCGCCAGATATGGTTCCGTGTGACTTTTTCCTATTTCGAAAAATAAAGAGAACAATTCTTTATTGTCGGTCGTTTTACAGCCGTAGATGACATTAAAAGCGCATCGCTGAAAGAACTAAAGTCTATCTCAAAGATCGAGTTTGAGAAGTGTTTCGGGGATTGGAAGAAGCGCTGGCAGAAGTGCATAATCTCAAATGGGGACTATTTTGAAGGCGACAACATCAATGTAGAAGAATAAATAAATATTTTGTTCAAAAAATTAAAATTCTCGTTACTTTTTGAACACACCTCGCATCTGATAAAACATTTGAAATTTCATATCTCTTCTAATAATTCTTAAATCTTTATGAACGATTTTTTACATCTTTGTTAAGTTCTACCTTCTGATGAACTATTACAAAGACTTTCCTCTGTCTTGATAAATATTACCATATATCGTGTTAAATATCCGAAATTTTAGATCTTTATAAATAATTCTCAAAACTATATGAACGATTCTTACATCTTGATAAAATTCTACATCTTTAAAACGAATCTTACACATTTTACTAACATTTTTTGCTACGTTGATAAACACTTGAATGATGATACTGTGTAATAACACTTGAATGATGTCATGTGTAATAATCATTCCAACTTTTAGATTTCTATATTGATTCTTGAATAGGCCTATTAACAAATCATTTTTACATATCGATAAAATTCTGATTTATTGATGAAAAATTCTTATATATTTATGCTTTTTTTTGAAAAACAATAAATTTTAATATATTTTTTCAAACAGTTTACTTTTTAGATCTCCCAAACAAGTATTTAAATCTTGAATGATTTTTACGTTTCATAAATAATTTTTATATATTAGTATTGTAAAATAATTTTCACATCATAGCAATCAATTTTAAAGGTTATTTTTTAAATGTTTTCCTTATTTTCTCAAACAACATTTTCAATTTGATAAATCATTTGTACAAGTATAGTAAATAATTATTTAAACGTTAAAATTTAAAAATGTATTTCATTTAAAAAAAAAAAACACATCTCAGTAAGTAAGTCATGTTTTAGTTTAGTTAAGCATTTGTTTAATGCTAACGAAAATTTATTTAGCGTTTATCACAATTTAATAAACCGTTTTTCGTCTCACTCCTTCAGACTTTCTTAAATCCTTACTTTCGATAAACGTTTCTTTAATATGAATAAAATAATGTACGTCTAAACGATCGTTGTATAAATCTTTATTAAAACAAACAAATACACGCTTATGTTGTGCGAAACATTGCTACAAATCAAATCACACGTACTTAAAACATCACTGTGTGACAGCCTGATTCTCGACGTAAATGCTACATGCCGTGAATCAAGTGACGTTCCTCTGGGAATTAATTCAACACTAGACTAATTATTAATCTTAAACAGGAGATATGACACTGCATGTACTCAACACTGACATTAATTTAATCTTTGGATTATAGAACCGGAAGTTAACTAAACGAAATCCAACGATTCTGTTCCTACCGCCCCCCCCCACTTCAACACATCGCTGGAGTAGACTAAGTAGACAAATTATCTGTCAGCTCTTAATTTTAACACTGAAATATGGAAAAACGTTTCGTACAATAAAATGAATAACGCTAAGAACATTGCACAAACTTCCTCGTATGCTGTTGCGACGAGAAGTGCGGTTGCAAATCTATCTAGGCTACAGTGGTCCGGCGTTCATATTAAATTTATCGATTGACTCTAACCCTCCTTTTTCTAATTTCACTTATTTGTATAAAAAATCTTTAAACGTGACCAAAAGTTCTCCAAAAACCTGATTAAAAATTTTTTTTAAATTGAACCTTTTTTAAAAATCGTTTCTGAACAAGGTTTCCATGAGAAAGACATTTTCAAAGCCGTTTGAAGAGACGCACATGCGCGCGCCACACACACACACACACACACACACACACACACACACACACACACACTAACAGATATCCAAGTAAAATTTCTTTTTTGAGTTCATGAAACCTGAAAACATACAAAAACATCACAATCTGAAGATCAATTTGCTTTCAGAATTACCAAACGTTTTTTTGTTCTTCGTATAGTGAGAAAGTAAAAATACGAAAATGAAATGTTATTGTTGTTGTGTACTTGTTCGTGCTATTACCGAAATAAGTTATAAGAGTGCGCTAACAAATATATTTAAAAATTTACTAAATGACATTTAAAAACGTATGTCGTAGGTAAAAAAAATCATCGTTTATGTCACGGTTTAGAACGACGTAAACCTACGTTACATTATTTTCTGAAGGAAATTTTTTAAAAAATCCAAATATCATTTTTAATAATATTTAAAATGTGCATCCACTCAACGCAGAAGCCTATTTGAATTCCACACTCGGAACGCTGATCTGCACGAAGTTACAGCAGCAATACTGTACTGTACCGTATTTCTTCTCCCCCCCCCTCTGTAGCTAACAGAACCCATCCATTCCGTTCCGTCAAGGAACACGTAATCCAATTCTCTGCCGTAACAATTCCAATTATTTCCGACATATTTCTAAATCCAAAACAAGGGCACTTATGCGCGCAGGTCTGCGAAACATTCAGTCAAGTCTGTACCAATAACTGTGGCACGCAGCTGTCTCGCTTACGTGATGTAGTTGAGTTTACAGCATTATATAAATACAAGTAATAGGATTTTAAAATTTCAAATTACACTGGAAATACGAAAATGAACCTTGACCGCCGACAAATTCAATTGCTTAATTTCAACGGATTTTGAAAAGTCAAAATACTAAATTATGCAGTTTCAACGCTGTTACGGTATTTAAATCAACTCTTTGGTTTTTTTTAACGTAAGTGTTTTAATAAGAATCACGTAAATATTTAATGATTTGAAATGCCCACCATTTTGAATCTGTTGAACGAATTTTTTTTGAGTAACTTACTTGCCCCATCTATTGTCAAAATAAATGTTTGTGCTAAGTTTAAATCAAATTGGGACAAAATTGTGAACATGAAAGTTTTATGTACATAAACGAACCTCAGTAAGCAGTGAGTAGAGGTCAGGATCAGCGCTTTTGACTTACCATGATGGCCGTTTCGACAAATTATTTCCTACTGGAAATTTTCTACGAAATTAAGATAAATTGGTTTTTTTTTAAGATATTTTTAACGGCCGCAATTTTCAAACGATAGTAAGAATTTTACTCTTAACGAAGTTGATCAAATTTTCACCAAAAGCAATTTTTAATATGTCATTCAGCTGAGGATATTTTCAAAATATGTCGAGTATTTTCATATGAAATTTCCTTAGGCTTATAATTCTGCAAATATTTTAGGTTTGAACACAAAACAACCAAAATATTTGCGTATTACCGTTTAGACGATAGGGTACGTTACGTACGCTGATATAACATAATCAAGGTACGTAGCTGTGTCGCTGACTTGATAGAAGTAAATTTCCAAAAAAAAAAAATATTTATCATCGTTTTTCAAATTTTTATTTCACCATCAAACCAGTATTAAAGTTTGCATGTATTACGATTTTAAACTTTCGAATTAACTTTAAAATACGAAGATAAATCTTGATTAACGTCAACAAATGTATTGATTTCAACGAGTTTTAAAAATTCAAAATGCTGCTGCATTTCTAAACGCTGATTACGATAGTAAAATCAGACATTAAGAAAAAGTTACGAATTTTTAAATTTTAAATCCGCCATTTTGAAACTGTCAAACGAATTTTGATGGTTAACCAACTTGTCCAAGTTATTATCATAATTGTTATTTGTGCCAAGTTTGAATCAAATCAGACCAAAACGGTGAATTAGCGTACTAAAATACAAACACACAAATATACAATTTTAACGACCCCATAAAAAGTGATCTAGAGGCAGAAATCAGTGCTCATTTCAAGGTCACGGATCTGTACTATGATGACCGCTTTAATAGCTCATTTTTCCAATAATAAATTAGCTAATACAGGTTTCAGTGTACCTCCTGACCTAAGCTACCTAGTTTCAAAATAATAAAAGCGACGACACGTCAGGCATGATGATGAATTAGTGCTAGGGAGAAGCCAGACATGTTCCGTACGGTAACGGATAAGGAAGACATTTTTCATAAACTATTGACGCTATCTTAGTGGATATTTAGTTACCTTTAAGTTACCTTCACTAATGGATTTCTAGTCTAGTTGAATACAAGTGCTTCGCTACGGTATAAAACACAGAAAATGTTCGAATCACTCTTAGCGTTTAACGTTAATGTCAACACCAAAGAAACAATAAATAATCTAATGATCTGTGAGTACCATAGATCGACTGATAAAATAGTAACTCAGGCAAACCATAGAGGGCTAAGCTTCCGCGGAGTGTCTATATAATTTGCAATAATTAATACGATAATTGAGCAACTCTTACTTCCAAATGACGACTGAAATTTTAAAAAAATGACACTATCGAAAGAGTATTATGCAAAAACATCGTTATAACCCACTCAGTAATTTAGATTTATATTCCGGAAAACACTTACTTTTTATTTTATAGTACAGATTATTTTTAAAAGACTAATTTACTCATTATAACCAGCGTTTTGAATTTCTAAACTTCATGGCAAATTTTAAAAATCGCAGCACGCAGCTGTCTCGCTGACGTGGTAGAAACGAATTCCTAAAAATAGTTTTCATCTTACCTTTTTTTGAAAATTCTGATTTCACCATCAATTACACTGACAATACGAAAACGAAATATGGCCGTCGTCAAATTAAATTCTTAATTTCAAAGGATTTCGAAAATTCAAAACACTAATTTATGCAGTTCTCAACGCTGGTTATAGTGATGAAACCATATTTTCAGAAGTATTTAAGACAAAAAGTTATGTACTTTTTAAACGTTTGAAATAACCTCCATTTTCAAACTGTTAATGATTTTTTCTGGTTAACGAACTTTTCTAGGCTATCACAAAAATCGAACTAACATTGTGAACTTGACCGTGTAAGTATTATACGAGTCATATATAAATCAAGCGATTGCTTCAAAAAGTAATCTAGTGGTCAGGATCGGTCTCATTTCAAGGTCAAGGTTCAAGGTCTTACCATAATGGCAGCTCCATTAGGTCATTTTCAAATGTATCTAAAGTACATATATAGAAATTACACTATAACCCACGCATATTGTTCAGATTTCTGATTTAGGTTTTTCTATTCTGTTCTTTTCTATTCCGGCAGATTTCTATTCTATTCCGGCAGATTTCTATTATATTCCGTCAGATTTCTATTCTATTCCGGCAGATTTTTATTCTATTCCGGCAGATTTTTATTCTAGGTTTTTCTATTCTATTCTATTCTATTAGGACAGATTTCTATTCTTTTCTATTCTATTCTAGGTTTTTCTATTCTATTCTATTCTATTCCGGCAGATTTCTATTCTATTCTATTTTATTCCGGCAGATTTCTATTCTATTCCGGCAAATTTCTATTCTATTCTATTCTATTCCTGCAGATTTCTACTCTAGGTTTTTCTATTCTATTCTATTCTATTCTAATCCGGCAGATTTCTATTTTCTATTCTATTCCGGCAAATTTCTGTTCTAGGTTTTTCTATTCTATTTTATTCTATTCCGGCAGATTTCTATTCTAGGTTTTTCTATTCTATTCTATTCCGGAAGATTTCTTTTCTTTTCTCTTCAATTCCGGCAGATTTCTATTCTAGGTTTTTCTATTCTATTCTATTCTATTCCGGCAGATTTCTATTCTATTCTATTCTATTCCTGCAGATTTCTACTCTAGGTTTTTCTATTCTATTCTATTCTATTCTAATCCGGCAGATTTCTATTTTCTATTCTATTCCGGCAAATTTCTGTTCTAGGTTTTTCTATTCTATTTTATTCTATTCCGGCAGATTTCTATTCTAGGTTTTTCTATTCTATTCTATTCCGGAAGATTTCTTTTCTTTTCTCTTCAATTCCGGCAGATTTCTATTCTAGGTTTTTCTATTCTATTCTATTCTATTCCGGCAGATTTCTACTCTAGGTTTTTCTATTCTATTCTATTCCGGCAAATTTCTATTCTAGGTTTTTCTATTCTATTTTATTTTTCTTCCGGCAGATTTCTATTCTAGGTTTTTCTATTCTATTCTATTCCGGAAGATTTCTATTCTTTTCTATTCTATTCCGGCAGATTTCTATTCTATTCTATTCCGGCAAATTTCTATTCTAGGTTTTTTCTATTCTATTTTATTTTTCTTCCGGCAGATTTCTATTCTAGGTTTTCTATTCTATTCTATTCGGAAGATTTCTATTCTTTTCTCTTCAATTCCGGCAGATTTCTATTCTAGGTTTTCTATTCTATTCTATTCTATTCCGGCAGATTTCTACTCTAGGTTTTTCTATTCTATTCTATTCCGGCAAATTTCTATTCTATTCTATTCCGGCAAATTTCTATTCTAGGTTTTTCTATTCTAATTTATTTTTCTTCCGGCAGATTTCTATTCTAGGTTTTTCTATTCTATTCTATTCCGGAAGATTTCTATTCTTTTCTATTCTATTCCGGCAGATTTCTATTCTATTCTATTCCGGCAAATTTCTATTCTAGGTTTTTTCTATTCTATTTTATTTTTCTTCCGGCAGATTTCTATTCTAGGTTTTTCTATTCTATTCTATTCCGGAAGATTTCTATTCTTTTCTCTTCAATTCCGGCAGATTTCTATTCTAGGTTTTTCTATTCTATTCTATTCTATTCCGGCAGATTTCTACTCTAGGTTTTTCTATTCTATTCTATTCCGGCAAATTTCTATTCTATTCTATTCCGGCAAATTTCTATTCTAGGTTTTTCTATTCTAATTTATTTTTCTTCCGGCAGATTTCTATTCTAGGTTTTTCTATTCTATTCTATTCCGGAAGATTTCTATTCTTTTCTATTCTATTCCGGCAGATTTCTATTCTAAGTTTTTCTATTCTATTTTATTCCGGCAGATTTCTATTCTAGGTTTTCTATTCTATTCTATTCTATTCCGGAAGATCTCTATTCTTTTCTATTCTATTCCGGCAGATTTCTATTCTAGGTTTTTCTATTCTATTCTATTCTATTCCGGCAGATTTCTATTCTAGGTTTTTCTTTTCTATTCTTTTCTATTCAGGCAGATTTCTATTCTAGGTTTTTCTATTCTATTCTATTCTATTCCGGCAGATTTCTATTCTAGGTTTTTCTTTTCTATTCTTTTCTATTCAGGCAGATTTCTATTCTAGGTTTTCATATTCTATTCCGGCAGATTTCTATTCTACGTTTTTGCATACACTACTTTTAATTTTATAAATATGGATTATTTTGAAAACATGATTTTGATATAGTTATCAGCGTTAAATACGCATAAACGTTTCAACTTTCCAAATTTAATTCAAATTACAAAAAATATTCGCATGTGTTAATTTATTTGAAGTTATTAAATAAAATTTGGTTGCTTTTTGGTAACGAAAATTCTCTTTCATGACGCCAGGGAAGGGGCTGCGCGCCCCAATTAACTCCGATATAATTACGGACTGTATAAACACTCCAACTCCAGACAAACATTCGGTAGCCCTAAGTGTTAGGATCGCTGTTCTTTCTCTTGACGAAGATTAATTATCGCCCATTTGAATTAATCTCACAGAAAGCCTCCTTGTTCCAAGAGATACAGTCACAATTTGTTGCCACTAAGTCTTGGAGGCCAGATTTAGTGAAGCTTCCTCATTTCCTTACTAAATGGCATACAACTTTGACCATATATTTTGTTAAAATATTTGTCAAAGTTGTAATAAAAAATATGTTTCATTCGTCAATTTTGTTTATCAGCTGGGTTATTAACTACAGTAAACCCCCGGTTATCCGAACTAATTGGGGGAGGGAGAAAGGTTCGGTTACCGAAAAGTTCGGTTATTCGAGGGTAATTTATTTAAACACCCTAAATAAAGCGTGAAGTTCAGAAAACATTAATAAGACATCAAATGTATGACTCATCAAGCAAATGTCCAGTGTTTACACACACTAGAGATGGGTAAGAAAACTCCAAACTGTTAAAACAAACTGTTATTCTATATATGAAAAACAAACTGCTTTGCCAAACGGAAACTAACAGTTTGAATTGGACTGGATCGTTATTTGTTAAACAAGGAACAACAGTTTGGACTTCCCCACCACCTACGTTATATTCGAACGTTGCCGCAAGCGCTAACACTTTTTTCTGCTATTTTCCTGCTAAACTGTTTTCCTTCAAACAGTACAAACGACTACAAACACCTTTTCTTTAACTTGCTATTTGCTATACTTTTCCCTCCATTTCTTGTTGCAACGTAGTGAAGTAAGAACTGTTTGGGCATTGTCAAAGTTTATCTCTATTTTGTTGCGAGTTGTTTGAAAGTTTTAAATGTAAAATTTGTTGTTCAAACATTTTTTAAACTGTAAAAACAGCCATAATTGTGTTATATATTAGTTTTTCTCCGTAGTTTACTTGTGTTTTGTAAATACATAACCTAATTTTATTTAAACATATTTTTTATATCTATTATCAATCATCAATATTTTTTAATCAACTAAAAATATTCTAAATTGTTTGCATTTCAGTAAATATGCAAAGGCTATTTAATTTTTAAGTAAAAAAAGAATGATTCTATTAGAAATTCATTGCATTTTGTACATAAAATGGCATACATATATATTACGTTTTGAGAATGTAATTTAATTATTACTACACTTATAAAAATTATTTTTTTCTAAATGTTTTACACCCAAAAACAGTTAAGGACATGGTGGTAATGGGAATGAAAAGTAGTCTTAGAAAACTGAACGTTTGTGCTTAGTTTTAACTGCTAATACAACTTCGAGTTTCATTTTTCTAAACCTGTTATTTTCAAACTGTTATTCCAAACAGTTATTTTTATCCAACAAACAGTTCGTTGATATTTTTTTAAAATAGCAGAAGTGCCCATCCCTAACACACACGGAGTTTTCGAACTGTTATTTAATCGGCGTGTTTACGACTCTATTTTTCAACATCACTCTTCGAATGAGTAGGCCGTAAACGCCGCAAGCGTAGTGCCGATCAGTTCAACATCCAGTGTAGTCTGATGCAAGTTTAATTGCAATTTCATAAATTTAGGAAAAAACTACTAAACTCTGTTCAATAACATTTTAATAGTAAAAAGCTTTATTTTAAATTTAACACCGCTCAGTGGGTGCAGACTAGCTAGGAGGGAGAGGATTTAGACGTCCCTCGCGGTACTCGATTTTTTTTTTTTTTTTTTTTTGGTGTTTAACGTCCGACTATTGTGCACACTTGGTCTAATGCAGACGGTGGGATGATTTATAGCGTATGAAAATGCCAAGCCCTCGCCGGGAATCGAAACCGGGGATTCCCTCTGACACATTTAGGGTGGTGATAATAGCCTCAATGTACTTTTGCCTTAAAGAAAATTAAATGTAATAAGTATTTACCATTTTAAATTTCCTATTCTAAATGTGTTCTTTAAACGAATATAAAGTAGCCTATATAGTACTAAAAATAAAAATGTCACCGAGGTAACAAAACAAATCTTAGAACTTAACAGTCTAAAACAAAACACTCGTTTCGATTTTTTATTTAAGATAGGCTTATGTATTAAATCTCGTTCTCCAGTCTGTCTACAGTATCTTGAAATCTAAATATGGAATAAAAACATAACCCTAACTGTTTAGGCCTATCTTTAACAAAATATTGAAAGTAGGCATAGACAGTTAGGCTGTGCATGTTTATATTTGTAAGTTAGGCTCTGCTTATCTGCCTTTAACTTCATAACAAAAGCACAGTTACAAACGGTTGACAGCTTGCGCTGACAAAGCAGACCGGATGTTTATCAATAGACGTACAGTATGTCATAAATAACTTCAGTATCATTATAAGCAATGAACAGTAGCTTTGATAAATAAGACAAAACAAGTACTGTACCTTACATAGGCCAAATAAATACAGAACAGTTTATTAAAAAGTTATTTTCCCTTTTGTAATATTTTTGGTTCGGAAAACCGACAATCTACTGTACATATACTTTAGGGTTTTGTTTACCAAGTGCAGAAGCTTTAATTGATCGAATTATGTTGAATTATTATTATTATTATTTTTATTTTAAGGCGAAAAGCACATTGAGCTATTATCGCTTCCGTAAATGTAAGTGTGAATGTAAAGAGTTAAATTCATAAGTGTAGTATTGTAAGTGTAAGTGTGTGTTAGACTCGGGTACCGCGAGGGAAATCCTCTCAATAGGTGCAGTTAGTCTGCATCCCCCGGGGGGTGAATAATTATACTGCTGCATTAGGCGCTTATATCTTGCTATGGGTGCTATTAAAAAAAAAGGCAGGAAAAAGACTATTTTTGTGAATGAGTTTTAAATCTCGGTTTTTGTAAGCATTGGTGGGAGTATTCCAAAAACACTCTTCTTTTTCATATTGTAAAATTAATGTTTTTACTGCGTCAAAAGTTCATGACAATTCCGCCATCATTTTAAATAGTGTGTAACGAAAAGAACGGAAGGAATAATGTGACACAAACAGGAAACGACAAAATGTTGAGGTTATATCTACATATTTTAAAAATCTTTGATAAAAGCGTTAAATTATCAAAGAACCGTTAAATTTATTCAATCATTTATCAAAAAATTCCTATGATAGTGTAATATGCCCAAACACAAACTTTTGATTGATCTTTCAAATTTTCAAAACTTTTTTTTCTTGTTTGGAAATGTAATTTCACCATTATTATAATCAGAACAAAACTGCACAAATTACACTGGAAATAAGCAAATGAACCATTGTATATTAATTTAGTATTTTTAATACAATTGAAAATGTTACTTTATAAAGATCCTAACACTAGTTAGGATGGTCAAATCAAATTTTCAAAAACGTTAGAATAAAATTTGTTGTTTTTTTTTAATATTCGAAAAGCTGCCATTTTGAAATTGTTTATAGGATTTGTCTGTGCAAGAAACTTGTCAAACCTAAATAGGTACATGATAGTCAGTATCGTGCTCATTTCATTTTTTTTTTTATTTCTTTTTTAGGCGAAAAGCACATTGAGGCTATTATCGCCTCCCTAAATGTAAGTGTGAGTGTAAAGTGTTAAGTCGTAAGTGTAATTTTATAAGTGTAAGTGTGTTTTAGACTCGGGTACCGCGAGGGACGTCTAAATCCTCCCAATAGGTTCAGCTAATCTGCACCCCCTACTGGGGTGCTCATTTCAATGTATCAAGTTTGAGTGTTACCATGATGGCAGACTCAGTAGAAATGTATTAATAAAAAGGTGCCAACTGGCTTAAAACAAGACTGGTGTAACAATAAAAACACCGTTTTAAAAGCTTTGTGTTACTTCTCAAAACGGAAACATGGAATCACGTTATAAAATTTAAAACCCTGTTCGAAACGTAGCCTGCTGGGTCTGACTCGCAGCTTCTCACTCAGTGAATATGCAAATGCGGATCGTAAAGGAAGAGCAAGTTTAAACCCCCAAGTTAGGCAAGTCGCGGGGCCTATCTTTATGTAAATTGTACAGAATCGGATTTAAACCTATTAGAAATATGCAGAATTTGTAATATTGTTCAGCATGGAAATTATTTTTAAATCCGTAATTGCTTTCTGAAGTAGAAGCGTCCTTTAACTTTGGTGTGGATGCCTGTATTAATGTTTCGCTTAGGCCTAAATGGTAGGGTAGGTTTCCTTGAACAGTTTTGTAAGTACTTTTTTACAGTATATTAGTATCGTTAAATGTCAAAACCTAAGGCCGAGTGGCCACTAAACGCAAAGCGGACTACGCATTTAAAACCTAACCTATTGTTTTTAATGTAAGTGCGGCTACTGAAAGCACAACTGAGCGGAGCGGAGTGAAGAGACGTCACTTGACTCCGCTCCGCTTAGCTTTGACTCTGGCTAGGTTTGGTTTTCAAACTGACCACGCCTCCAAACTTACCTATGTTACCGTTACCTAGGATACGGTTTTTAAACAGTAATTTCATAGAATCAGTTACAGTAGGCCTAAACATTAGAATGATAAAAACACGTTCTTAGAGCTGACTGAGTTCCGCTTCCGATTGCCATTCGTCTTCTTTCCGCTCCGCTCGGCTCAGTTCAGCGCACCTCTGCTCCGCATTTTGGGCCACCCGATCTAAAACCAAGAACATATCAGTTTTAAACACATTTTAATTTAAAAAATGAAGCATATTTAAAAAAAAAAAATATGTAAATCGTTGGTTACGGACTTGAGGGGAAATAACTCTGATTATGGAGATTATTTTTGTTACATTTTAATGTTATTTGAAGACTCTTTTAAAGTCATAGAAATTACGAAAAACTCTTCGTGTAATTTATTTAAAACCAGCTGATTTCACAGCGTTTCTAAGGTATTTATCCATCCTGATTTTCTACTAACAGTCAAAACAGTTTTATTAGTAACACAAAAAGGACAGCAGACCTCGCATTATATTCTTAATTAACATGCAGAGCGCTCCAGGACAGCTCTCGTGACCTATCCAGCCAATTTAACCGGTAACTGTAATATTTAGTAAAAATATTGAGCCTATAACAAACAGCAATTACACTTGTCATCGTTAAATCAGAGACCGCCATCTTGAAACGGAAGTGAATGGGAAGAAATATTACACACACGTTGTTTAGGCTTTATACAAGGCACATTCGTACCAAATTTCGGAACAATTGATCAGTTCGTTAAACCAAAACTGCGTACACTCGTCATCGTTAAATCATAGTCCGCCATTTTAAAGCGAAATTGAATGAGGAATATCTTACATATAAGATTTATACAAGGTGATTTCGTACCAAATTTCAAAACAACCGGTCAATGCGTTAAACCAAAACTACGTACACTCGTCATCGTCAAATCACAGATCGCCATCTTGAAACGAAAGTGAAGGGAGGTAATCTTAAACATAAGTAGTTTGTGCTTTATACAAGTATCTTCGAACCAAATTTCAAAACAACCGGTCAGTGCGTTAAACCAAAACTACGTACACTCGTCATCGTAAATCACAGATCGCCATCTTGAAACGAAAGTGAAGGGAGGTAATCTTAAACATAAGTAGTTTGTGCTTTATACAAGTATCTTCGAACCAAATTTCAAAACAACCGGTCAGTGCGTTAAACCAAAACTACGTACACTCGTCATCGTCAAATCACAGATCGCCATCTTGAAACGAAAGTGGAGGAGGTAATCTTACACATAAGTAGTTTGTGCTTTATACAAGTATCTTCGAACCAAATTTCAAAACAACCGGTCAGTGCGTTAAACCAAAACTACGTACACTCGTCATCGTCAAATCACAGATCGCCATCTTGAAACGAAAGTGAAGGGAGGTAATCTTACACATAAGTAGTTTGTGCTTTATACAAGTATCTTCGAACCAAATTTCAAAACAACCGGTCAGTGCGTTAAACCAAAACTACGTACACTCGTCATCGTAAATCACAGATCGCCATCTTGAAACGAAAGTGAAGGAGGTAATCTTACACATAAGTAGTTTGTGCTTTATACAAGTATCTTCGAACCAAATTTCAAAACAACCGGTCAGTGCGTTAAACCAAAACTACGTACACTCGTCATCGTAAATCACAGATCGCCATCTTGAAACGAAAGTGAAGGGAGGTAATCTTAAACATAAGTAGTTTGTGCTTTATACAAGTATCTTCGAACCAAATTTCAAAACAACCGGTCAGTGCGTTAAACCAAAACTACGTACACTCGTCATCGTCAAATCACAGATCGCCATCTTGAAACGAAATTGAAGGGAGGTAATCTTACACATAAGTAGTTTGTGCTTTGTACAAGTATCTTCGCACCAAATTTCAAAACAACCGGTCAGTGCGTTAAACCAAAACTACGTACACTCGTCATCGTCAAATCACAGATCGCCATCTTGAAACGAAAGTGAAGGGAGGTAATCTTACACATAAGTAGTTTGTGCTTTGTACAAGTATCTTCGCACCAAATTTCAAAACAACCGGTCAGTGCGTTAAACCAAAACTACGTACACTCGTCATCGTCAAATCACAGATCGCCATCTTGAAACGAAATTGAAGGGAGGTAATCTTACACATAAGTAGTTTGTGCTTTATACAAGTATCTTCGAACCAAATTTCAAAACAACCGGTCAGTGCGTTAAACCAAAACTACGTACACTCGTCATCGTCAAATCACAGATCGCCATCTTGAAACGAAAGTGGAGGGAGGTAATCTTACACATAAGTAGTTTGTGCTTTATACAAGTATCTTCGAACCAAATTTCAAAACAACCGGTCAGTGCGTTAAACCAAAACTACGTACACTCGTCATCGTCAAATCACAGATCGCCATCTTGAAACGAAAGTGAAGGGAGGTAATCTTACACATAAGTAGTTTGTGCTTTATACAAGTATCTTCGAACCAAATTTCAAAACAACCGGTCAGTGCGTTAAACCAAAACTACGTACACTCGTCATCGTAAATCACAGATCGCCATCTTGAAACGAAAGTGAAGGAGGTAATCTTACACATAAGTAGTTTGTGCTTTATACAAGTATCTTCGAACCAAATTTCAAAACAACCGGTCAGTGCGTTAAACCAAAACTACGTACACTCGTCATCGTAAATCACAGATCGCCATCTTGAAACGAAAGTGGAGGGAGGTAATCTTACACATAAGTAGTTTGTGCTTTATACAAGTATCTTCGAACCAAATTTCAAAACAACCGGTCAGTGCGTTAAACCAAAACTACGTACACTCGTCATCGTCAAATCACAGATCGCCATCTTGAAACGAAATTGAAGGGAGGTAATCTTACACATAAGTAGTTTGTGCTTTGTACAAGTATCTTCGCACCAAATTTCAAAACAACCGGTCAGTGCGTTAAACCAAAACTACGTACACTCGTCATCGTCAAATCACAGATCGCCATCTTGAAACGAAATTGAAGGGAGGTAATCTTACACATAAGTAGTTTGTGCTTTGTACAAGTATCTTCGCACCAAATTTCAAAACAACCGGTCAGTGCGTTAAACCAAAACTGTGTAATAAACAAACATAAAAACCAAATGCCCAGTTGAAACAATTCTGTAATCGAGATTCACAAAAATCATACTAATATGAGTGATTTTTGTGGTTTTTGGCTTTAATATTTTGCCCCTTTTCCTTCCTTTATGGCTGAAGTAGGATTAAAAATACATCATTAGTGTCATTATTCATTTCCTATATATATATATTGTTATTTTAAGCGAGAAACACATGGAGGCTATTATCGCCTCCCTAAATGTAATTGTGAGTGTAAAGTGTTAAAATAGTAAGTGTAGTGTTGTAAGTGTAAGTATGTGTTAGACTCGGGTGCCGCGAGGGACGTCTAAATACTCTCAATAGGTGCAGCTAGTCTGCACCCTCTGCGGGGATATGACTATATATAGCTTCACAATAAACTATATATGAATTTGACACTAATATTATTCTGTTTTATATGTAACAGCCAAGCTCTATGCAATATTGCGAAAGTCTCTGTAATATTTCTGTGTATTCAGTAAGTGGTTAAAATTTTGCTAACAAATTAAAAATTTTAAATATCTGCTTAATTAATTTCTGCTTACAAAATTTGGTTGAAATTCCAAACACGTGAGGACCTATTGGTCTTAAAATTGGTACTTAATGGTCTTAAATGTTTTTGAAATATTGATAGCTGTTGTATGTGAGACTAGGCGCTGAAGGAGGGTACAGGGACGGGGTAGCGATTTCTGTCATTCCTAAAAACATCGACTTGAGACGTGATACTGTGCAGAAATGAGTGAGTGACTTTGTGCGTGATGTATTTGAGGAGATTTATCGAAAATCCATTGCAACAGCTGTTGTTAGTAGTTAAAGTGGGTACTTTTTAGGCAAGTATAGCATCACGGAAAATTAGAACACTTATATAGTTTTTAAAAAAATCGTTTTTATTCATTGACATATTTTTCCGTGTGTCATCTTCAGACATAGTGAAGCTAAAAAATATAAACTGTGCTTATATACTAATAAAATTGAAATTAATACTGTAAGGGAGAAGGTGAAGATAGGAAGAATTGACTTTGTAAGATCAGTTAACAGCGGGTTAGGGAAATCCCTAAACAATAGGCTTAAGTAAGGGAGAGGGGTTGAAGTTAGTCTGTTCATTAAAATTAAAGTTATGTTTTTAACAAATAGATCTATATATTTCAAAAAATTCTTAAGTACTTATTTTACACCTTATTGGTTTTTACTGATTACGGTGATTATGTTCAAATTAAATAAATGACCAGATTCTAATAAACAATTTCCAAAATTGGGTCTTTTTTTTTTTTTTCGTACTTCAAACAATTGAAATGTTCTTTAACACGAGTTTTATAGCTCTTTAAGATCGTCCTACGTATTCGCAAGGGCACTCTTCACAGACAACTTTATATATATATATATATATATATATATATATATATATATATATATATATATATATATATTTAATTTAAAGCGAAAAGCACATTGAGGCTATTATCGCCTCCCTAAATGTAAGTGTGAGTGTAATGTGTTAAAGTCGTAAATGTAGTGTTGTAAGTGTAAGTGTGTGTTAGACTCGGGTACCGCGAGGGACATCTAAATCCTCCTAATAGGTGCAGCTAGTCTGCACCCCCTGCGGGGAAGAACTTTATATATACCACTGTTTAGTAAAAGATATAATTTGTCCTTGTTGTTGACAATGGATTTCCTTAAGTTCGATGTACAGTAAAAAGGTGGCTTTTAATTAGTTTTATCTAAGATTAAATTTTTAACTTTATAATCTATATGAGGTAATTTTAATTTGAATGATCAAACTATCTTCAACCTTCTCTGTTACTCTAGCCTATTGTTTATGGGTTTCCCCAACCTGCTGCTCACCGACCTTCTTAAAATGTCCATTCTTCCTTTCTTTACCTTCTCTTTCCAGTTTTAACATTAACTGTATTACTATACAAGTACACCTTATAATTATTAACTTCACTATGCCTGAAGATGTCTCACAGCGAAACATATGTCTCTGAATAAAAAATAATGTTTGTAGAACTATTGTGTTCTAATTTTCCTGGATATCATGGAGTTTCACCAAGTACCGACTGTGTGTTCAATAAATAACAAGTATAGTGCATTAGGTGCACAACTTGGATTCGATACTGTATGATATTTCTTTTTGCAGTATTTTAAAATTTTGTAGTAAATTGACATTGGAAAATAAGTTTATTGAAGCGCATTCATCACCCGGGTACGGGACCAAAACGTATGCACTGATTATTATCTGTATAACAATTTTGGTTTTTGGTAAAAAACTATTCACATTAGTATGTATCAGCACCTTTATGTCCTCAATTTTCATCCAATTTCCTACAAAATTGGAGTGAAAATGGCGGTCCAGTTCAACTGTTTCAAAC
This sequence comes from Callitettix versicolor, assembly GCA_022606455.1. Classification (NCBI taxonomy): domain Eukaryota; kingdom Metazoa; phylum Arthropoda; class Insecta; order Hemiptera; family Cercopidae; genus Callitettix; species Callitettix versicolor. Next base: position 75,981,343 of record CM040188.1, on the reverse strand, counting down.
ACTTGTTTGTAAATTCTGTTTGCAAAATATGGTCGTTCAGAATTTAAAAAATGCGCGAATCCTTTCTTAAGTTAAAGTTTTATTTGAAAATCTAATTTCTTTATATTAATTAGCGTCTGCATAAAATAGCATTTTGAATTACATAATTTAAAATGCAAAATAAAATACGGCTGTGATCGCCTAAACAACATCAAAGCTGAGTTCGCACTAGTTCAGCTTACCAACACCGAAAAGCACCTACGCTAAATTCCCGAATGTAATTCGGCTTTGAAGAAGCCTACGCCTGTGAACCAAGTTCACAATCCTCCCGTAAGAAAATACTCGTTTCTGATCGGTTCGCAGTGCTCGCGTATCTCGTGCCTAACGTACGCTAGACAATCACATTTCTGCCCATGCATTACTGCCGACGCACTGTATCTCTTCTACCGTACACAGTAGATTCATCCTGATTGGTGATTTCTTTCACTGGTTTTTAACAATACATTTCTGAAAACTTATGTTTCCTGCAATAATTTCGAGTTTAAATACAGGTTGAAGACCGTTTATCTTCAGAACGTCGAAGAGGATCACCCCAGAGGATTATACAACAACTACACGATGGCCTGCCAACACCCGAAACAACTCTATAATACACCAACTTGCTCGGTTGGAAATAGGAGGAATGGAGCCAAATTTAAAGAAAATATGAACTAATTTCATTGCAAACAAAACGAGTGTCTCGCCAAGCCGCTGCCTACCAGGAACACGTCCGGACGTTCAATATTTTTCATCCATACTGCCACTGTTATATCTTTGGTTGTCGGAAGGTAACAAACCTCTCTACATTGCGTAACTGATCACTACAAAATTTAGCGAAAACGACCTTCGTAGCGACTCGAACCTTGGAAAAATACATGGTTGAAGACCAAAAAGAAATCGCTTAGCTAATTAGGATTAGTTAATTAATTCTAATTGGGATTGTTAAAATCATTTAGCTACTTAGGATTAGTTAATTAATTGTAACTGAGATTGTTAAAATCCCTTAGCTACTTAGGATTAGTTAATTAATTATAAATTTGGATTATTGAAATTCCTTAGCTACTTAGGATTAGTTATTTCATTGTAACTGAGATTGTAAAATCCCTTAGATAATTAGGATTAGTTAATTAATTCTAATTGGGATTGTTAAAATCATTTAGCTACTTAGGATTAGTTAATTAATTATAAATTGGATTATTGAAATTCCTTAGCTACTTTAGGATTAGTTAATTAATTGTAACTGAGATTGTTAAAATCCCTTAGCTACTTAGGATTAGTTATTTAATTGCAATTATAATTGTTAAATCTTTAGCTACTTAGTTGATTAATTAATTAATTAGTTAGTTAATTAATTGTAATTGGGATTGTTAAAATTCCTTAACTATTTACTAGTAGTTAAGGGGTAAAATCTTAAGCTTAGTTAATGTCAAACAAAAATTTTGATTTGTTTGGAGTATTATTTTAAACTAGAAGTGATACTGATTCCGAATACATACATTTTTTGTAGCCTACGTGAGATTTTAAATACAGCCTCCATACTTTTGAAAAGTTTACGTTTCTTGTCCCCTCTCTAATTTCAACACATTTGGTCAGAAAAATTTACAAAACTAGTTCGTATCAAACCAAAACCAGTTTTTTCATGATTTTTCTGTATTTTTACATATTTTTGTATTCATAGAGCTCAACAAAAAGCTTCTTTTCAAAAACTCCCCGACAACTTTAAAAGGATTTTTATGCAACCTGACCTTTTGCAGTGAGGATAAAATTAATTAGAATACAATTAAAAAGTCATGTTGGGCATCAAATACGTTTCAAAAGAGAGTTAAAATCGTAAACTACAAACGGTAGAGGCCAAGTCGCGCAGTGCAGCAGAATTGAAGTCATCTTATCAATTCTTGTTAATATTATTTTTATTTGAAACATGGCGCCTACGAATTCTGAGTTCGTGCTATAAAACCATGTGCTTGGCCATTTTATAGTTTAATAAAAACGTATTTTGTTAGAGCGAATTAAGGTAGAATTTTGTTCTTAATGTGTTCTAAATAGAACAATTTTTCTGGCTCCTAGACTGTAATTAATCCTATGTAAGTTATACGAGCGCAGTGGTACCAACATACCGGCCTTAATTACGGTAACACCTTTAGAGTAATTTCAGCAAGCTTTCTCTTAATATAAAACTTTACATCCAATGCTCAATTTAATTAAACTTTCAAATTATTCTGTAAAGGCAATGCTTGAAATAAACTCAAATTACTTTTATGTTCTGTAATAGTTTTTATGCGCCGAATATATACGAGTTTAATGTCTCAATAAACGTAATATGTTCAATACGCCTATACGGTACATAAATGGATTTAATTACCCAGGGTGATCAAAAAAGAAAAACCTTACTGTATATGCTCAATACTGTTGGTGCGATTTGGAAGTTGCGATTGCAGCGAACTCTAGTTGCGAATGTTGGTACTGAAAAACGGTGTGTGTTGTCTAGATTAAATTTATAGTCTATTCGATATTAATTGAAAATACAGAAAAACAGAGATAAAGTGTGTGAGGCTGGCACGTTTCGTCTTAGCCTACCTCATCGTTCGTGCTTATATAGTAATATCCTTATCAAAGAACTGAGTTGTTAGTGTTAGTAAATGGTTTTTGAAAGAAATCGTTACACTCTACAGCTGACAGTGTTTAGCTACTTTCTGGAAATTGTTCTGATCAAAGTTGTACTACTCATGCACAAAACATCAGTCTGTGTAATCATAATCATTAGAGCAGCTTTCGATGGCAAAATTGCAGACCGATAAATAAAAAAAAATTCTTATTGATCAAGCGAAACGAATTTTCCGTTTAAACGTATCCGTTCGGCATTTAGTTTGTGTTTGTTTGTCCTTTGTTACGCAGTTTTGACAGAACGTTTTGACCGATTGTTTTGAAATTTGGTACGGATGTACGTTATAAAGCCCGAACGACTTATTGAAATATTTTCCTTTTCAAGATGATGGCCTTACAATAACGATTTTATGCAGTTTTAGCAAAACACACTGACCGATTGTTTTGATTTCGTAAGTACTTTGTGTAAAGATTAAGTGACGTGTAAGATTTTTCCCATTGATTCCAGTTTCAAGATGGTAACCTTGGCGCTTATAATATATTTTTTGTGCTATTGTGAGTTTCTATTTGTGTTCTCATACAACAAAAGTGTTTGACAAGCATAAAAACGTTTTCATTGAAAAATTTGAAAATCGATTACGATACACTTTGTACATGATTTGTTCAATGAAAACGCTAAACGTAACTTTCTAAACACTCGAAAGAGAGTTTTACTATAATTTTTAACGTAGAATCAGTTTTAAGCTATTTTTCAGTTTCGTTTAATATCACTAATATCTCTTAAAAAAAAATAAACCATTAGCAAGTAGATATTACTCTTCCGTTGATAAATAATTTACATATTTACGATCTCGCATTGTGGTCCACTTTGTGTAAAATATGCAAATTGAAATTTCAAGCAAAGAGATTAAGTTGAAATTGTTGAGTGAGGAAAGATTAAACAATTATGTAAAACGCCAAGCTAGGGATATCGGAAGTGAGATTCTAAACGTTAAAATGTCGAGAGATTTATTCAGTTAAGGAAAACGAAACTTTGTTTTTTCGGCAAACACAAATTGCAATCCGTTATTTTTTAATGCAGCTCTTCATTGCAATCGAAATAAAATAAAGGCGTAAAACATTTAAGTCAGAGAAATAAATTATTAATGAAAACAAATAAAAAATACGAATATAAATTGTTATAATTTTGCTAACTTGAGAGAAGAACATATTAAAATTTAAAAAGCTGAAAAAGCCGAACATAAACTATAAATAAGAATTGAAAAGTTTATATAATATACAATTACAAACAAATTTAAATACAAACACAACTGCACAAAACCGAATACTTTTTAGGCATAGACTAAACAAATAACAGAGACAATTGTAGAAACGAATTGTAGACAAACTGCAGATACAAATTGTAGAGACAAGCTGTAGATACAAATTGTAGACACTTGTAGAAACGAATTGCAGAAAAAACCTACATACAAATTGTAGAGACAAACTGTAGATACATATTGTAGAAATGAATTATAGAGACAAACTGTAGATACAAATTGTATTTCTACAATTACAGAAACGAATTGTAGAGATAAACTGTAGATACAAATTTTAGAGACAGTTGTAGAGACAAACTTTAGATACATATTGTAGAAAAGAATTGTAAAGACAAACTGTAGATACATATTTTAGAGACAATTTTAGAGAGAAATTGTAGAGACAAAACAAATTACTTAAAACAGTACAAAGTTAAATAATCGCTGCACGCAGCTGTTTCGCTGACTTTTAATTGAATGAATTTCTAGGATTATTAGTGCTCTGCAATCCGTCAATCTATAGTGTCTCCTTTATATTCCTGAGATGCTCAGTTACATCGCCTTCTCTAATACTAGGTCTCTTCATAAAATCTTGGATTTGGAGGGTATTTAATGGGGGTAAACTCCCTTTCTAACTGGTGACTTCTCCCAGTTCATTATTGAAATGTTTGCTCTGCCAATTCCCTTTCAATTTTCCTTTCTCTTTGACCTTATTACAGAGGTTTTGCTTTTTGCTGTGCGGTGAGATCTTGCACATTTTATTTTCTCACTCATTCACATTCTCACTCAATAGAACACCAATAAGTAGGTAACAAAATTAGGTCCCCCCATAAGGCAAATTAGGTCTTGCATTCATTTATAAGGCAAAGGTAAACTGGAAGGTCGCCAGGCTATTACACCATTAGGCCGTTGTCATTCACTTCGTCTGCACGGGTAGCATGAACACTTTAGAGTTTGTATATATACGTGTGTATATATATATATATATATATATATATATATATATATATATATATATATGTGTGTGTGTGTGTGTGTGTGTGTGTGTGTGTGTTGGATACATGCATGAGAGTAGTATGAGGAGTATGAGGTACGGTGGGTTTGCTAAGTCCATCAGCAGCCCCAGCCGGATTAGCTGGTACTGGAAACAATGAATTCCTAATAATATTAGTTTTACTTTGCACTGTTTTGAAAATCTGGCCATCATTGTAATCAGCGCTAAAAGCGCCTCTTTAATAAATCGTTTAAAATTCTATATTTTCAAATTACGCTGACAATTTAAACTGTTAAGGTAGAGCGGCCATCGAATGCGGAGCGGAGCTATGCTGAGCTGAGTCAAGAAGAACGACAATTAGAAGCGAAGTTCAGTTAGTTTAAAAACGCGTTTGTATCTTTTAAATCTAAACACTTAGGCCTACTGTAATAGATTCTAAGAACTATTATGTTTAAAACCGTAACCTAGGTAACGAGAAATAATAAGTTTGAAGTCGTGGTCAGCTTCAAAACCTAATTAGTGAGAGTCGAAGCTACGCGGATCGGAGCCCAGCGACGCCCCTCAGCTTTCAGTGGCCACACTTACATTAAAGCAATAGGTTAGCTTTTGAATACATAGTCCGCTCCGCTCAGCGCAACTCCGCTCCGCATTTGGTGGTAACTCATAAAGTATGCCTTATGAGTGCATACTTTAATGCTGATTACCATAGTGAAATTCTTCTTTTTTTTCAACATGTTTTAAAACATTTTCAAAAACTTTATAAAGATTTTGAGTATTGACTTTTTAAAAGGTTGATCGAATTTTGATAACTAAAAATATATCAAAACTATAAAAAATCAAATTGAATCAAAATTTCTTTATATATATATAATGTGTGTGCATATTATTTTTTAAGTTTTCTTAAAAATTTGATCTAAATGTCAGGATCAGGCCTAAAGTTTAGGTTTTAAAATGATAACCGCTCTAAAAATCTGTTTTTTTTAATTCTCTAATTATTGATGAGTAATATAGTTTGCAATTTGAAAATTCGCTGTCTTCACATCAAGGAGAAATCCATGTGCCCCAATTATTGCGTCTTGCGGCAGTTAACCTAGAATTATATTTTTTTATATAATGTAAAGAAAATTATATTTCAATACGATCGAAATTCGTCGAAAATATCATAATTGAGCAGCACACGTTTAACCGTAGGCAGAAGCAGAGACGTGAGGGAGAGACATTACAAAAAGCACATTTATGGATTTAAGTGAAAATGGATTGATCGACCAAAAAATTAAAATTAAATTTTTCCTAACGACAAAGCAGTAACAAAAAATTAACCTAATTAAAGTAAATAAAACAAAGTGTACCTACACTTTCCCTTAGTATATTGGAATGGAAGACACTCGTACAGTACAGTGTTGGTGGAAGCTGGAGTGTTCCTGTCTCTAGTGGATCCCGTGGGATAGTTACTGCCCCGTTAAGGATATTACTCTTCAGGGAGGAAGGTAATACCGAGAAGGGGATACTCAGGTGTGCAATGGTTCCAGAGACTTGGATAACGTGCTAATAGATTTTATCCGTTATTTTAACATATAATCTTTTACGTTAAACAGTTGAATGTTTTAAAAGACTTCATTATTGCATTACAGTTTCCAATACGCTTACAGTCTGCTATAATATAGCAAATAGTAGACTAAACGCTGTAGGTCTTACGCGATTTTATAAAGGAAACATAATCGTAACACGCAGTTCTCACTAACGTAATAGAAGCTAATTTCCAAAAAAAAATCTTTTGGAAACTCTGATTTCACCATCATAATCAGCACTAAAATTTGCATATATTAGCGTTTTAAACTTTTAAACTACATTGAATATACGAAAATGAACCATTTCTTCCTTTAATATCAATATATTTAAAAAATTCAAAATGGTAAATTACGCAGTTTTTAACGCTAATTAATGCGAACTTATAAAACCGGTCAACAATTAAAGTTAATTGTTTAGTTGTTGCTAAGCAAATGTTTTAAATAAATATTCAGTCCAGTTCACCTACTGCGAGTGTACTCGTGTGTTTGTGCTGATGATCAAGATATACTCTGATTAATGACAGGTCTTGTAGTTTGCCGTGATCAGCTGGTCTAGAGGCTACACTGTGTTTGTGCGAGTCTAGGAAGGTTTAAACATCTTGGCCGGGACTCGTCCTGGCTGGGACTTTAGCGCCGGGACACTGCACAGCTTGGACTATAGCATGGCCGGGACTTGCATTTTGGCTGGGCGGTCACGGTCTGGACTTGGATGCCTTGGACTTCTCAGGCCGAGGCGGACACGGCTGGTCCATGATTACCGGGCCTGGCACGGCTTGGACAAGCTTGGCCGGGACTTGTACGCGGCTTGACACTAAGGATCGGGCCTGGACGGGCTTGGCCTATATAGTTATGTTTAAGCCTTACTACGGGTTGTGCTTGCATGGTTGGTCTCGCCAGACTTGGCTGTCCATGGCAGTAGTGACTAATGGTATCTTTATATATCAACAATAATAAACAACAAACATAACCCTTCTATGTGCGTTCTTGTCTGAAAGGAAGAGATCTCAGGTTTGACCATGCGCAAGGTAGGAAGGTACTTTTGTGATATTTTCTCTTCCAATGCATCTACTTCTCATTATTTTATAGTCTTACTATACTTTCTTACTATACGAAGTTTAAAAAAGATTTTTGGCAAGGTATTGTTTCACCATTCGCGATCAATGTGACTGAGCATTGTCATACAACAAAAACCAATCGTTCCCTGCTCATTTTTCTGGTCGTTTTTAACGTATTGCATCTCGTAGTCGTTTCATGATCTCCTTGTACAGTTCTTTGTTAACTTTTTTCTTTTCAGGAAGAAATTTGTAGTGAACAAGCCCTGGTAATAAAAAAAAAACACCTCCAACAGACTTTACCCCGACTTCTGTCAAAGATAAAGATTTCTTATCTTAATGATGTTTTTGATTTCCATTCAGCAGACTAACTTTTTGTTTGAGGGTCGTAAAAAAAGCTCCTTGTTTTTTACCACCGGATTTTTACCAGTTTTCACTACTTTTTGACATTGAAGGGACATCGTTTTGCTGATTCGCTGTAGGTGATGGAAAATGCGACGAAGTTTCAAAAAATGGCTTTCATAAGTATTTCCAACAATTGTATATGGACGAGAGAATTTTGAACAAATAAGGTTAAAATATGACGCGTACTTTCAATACATTTTCTTCGACCAATTCCGGGAACTTTCTGACTTTACCTCGAAAATATAGATCCGCTATTGTAAACCCCAATAAAAACATGAAACAACACAAGCATGCACTCTAAAGTTATACATACAAATAGTGCTTAAATACACAGTTGAATTTCAACTGTTTTCCAAAGTTTTGTTTTACAGTCAAACTTATGACATTCGTCTAGCTTGTGACTGGAATTATGAGTGACATTCAATTTAACCTTACTGCAGACATAGCTGAAGCAGGAATGCAAATAGCAGGAATAACAGTTATTTATAAAGTAACTTCAGTCGCACATGTTTAAACAATATACTCACGTTAATGTAGAAGCATCATTGTTCCGCCCAATCGGAAACCGTATTTTTGAAATAAGATAACACTAATTCACGAAAAATTTGCATTCTTGTATGTCAAGATGTGTTTAATAAGTAGTGCAAAAATTTCACAAAAAGGTATTTGTGCCACTAGTGTGCAAAGTGAAAAGTAGCACTTTTGAAACAAGAAACGAGAGAAAAATATCTTGCCACTAAGATTTGCCGAGTATTATATATATATATATATATATATATATATATATATATATATATATATATATATATATATATATATATATATATATATATATATAGGCCTACATATACACGTGCATGTGTGTGTGTGTGTGTGTGTGTGTGTGTGTGTGTGTGTGTGTGTGTGTGTGTGTGTGTGTGTGTGTGTGTGTGTGTGTGTGTGTGTGTGTGTGTGTGTGTGTGTGTGTGTGTACTTGCTTAACGTCCATACTTAATGCCAGTAAGACTAATGAGGACGACTGATCAGTGTTAACGGTAAGGTGAAAAGCAACGAGAGAACTAGATTAACGAAGGCAAAGCCTCAGTCATCATTGTTAACGGTAACTATAAAGCAACGGCCGTAACTGTGGCTAGAATTAACAAACTTAGAATTGTTAGAATTAACAAACTGAAATGCGCAGTTCAGAGACGCAGCAGACTGACCGGTTGCACATCGACCACTGATTCCTTTTCCGCTTTATGTATTAGTATAGATAATGTATTATTATTACTAATTATCTTGTAGTATTACCTACGTTTTATATATATATATATATATATATATATATATATATATATAAAGCAAAAAATCCATATGTTTGGATCACCGAAATGTTTAGCAACCTACAGATACCAAACACTCATAAGCTTTAAATTCAAATTAATCTTTTCTTAGAATTAGTTTTAAAAAATTAACAAAATCGATGTAGCTTTTAATTATATTTATACATTAATTACTTAACAATCAGTAAGTTCTAACGTTGGTTTCCATGGAAACAAAAGTACAATGTTCATAAAGAATGTGAAATAACAATTAAATTTATTACTTCCAACCCATAGTAATAGTTTAAATTATTAAATTTAATACACACACATTTCGTGAAGTTGTTCCACGAAGTAGGCAGGAGAAAAACTATTCATAGTTAAGTAATACATAACAAAGTTTTTAATACATAAACCGATGTATATATATATATATATATAATAAATATAAGCATAAAAAGCCCATGTGTGTGTGTGCCACTAAAAATCCGCAACACACCCCCGTAGCCCCATGAGGGTTACGTGGTTGTATGGTATGGTAGCGCATCATCTCCCATCCATGAAGAAGGTTTCGGTTTAAAACTACAAGGGCTGGTTTCGGATATGTGAGTGTCAAAAGAGCATAACATTTAAGGTAATGAGTTTAGGCTATCGATTAGAATTTAAAGCCGTGTATAAGTAGAACAGCTGATCGGCAACATTTTAATGCATTACCTTTAAAGTAGAATTAACACTGACCAAGGATAACTAAAATGACATTAACCCCGAAATGAAATTAGTTTGTAACGCGAATTACCAAAGTCAATTATAAGACAGTTTAATTAAGCCAAAAGTTAGAAATGTGATATAAAATGTTAAATAATGAAAACTCATAATTTACTGTGTATGTAAAATATCAATTGGGCCAAAGAATTGTAAGTAACTATTAAATTACTATTATCAAACTATACTTATAAAGTCAAAGTTATGACCCCGTAGTAGGCCTAGATCTAAGCCATGCAAAGAAAATGAACTCAAAGTCTAGAAGGAAACATCCTCAAAAACAAATATTGTTGGATAAAGAAGACTTATTTTATAAAGAAACAAACGTTCAAAATCAACTTTTTATACAATCGATTCATTTTATATAACCGACTCGAGATAAAAAAATATAAGTTATAATAAATATACTTAAATATAAATGTTATTTTTTCAAGAATTGTTATAAATTAATTAAACATTTTTTTTTAGTATTTTTCCTGTATAAAGATAATATAAAATATTGTAACAAGACATATTAAGGAAAATATAGAAACGGCTTTGTAATTGCAAAACAATAAAAAAATTTTTGGTTTTATTTCAATTATATTATATTTTCGAGACTGTTTAGAATGTACTTGAATATTGTAGAATTTTCATGACCGGTAAACAAATATGACCGTAAAATATAATTGAAGCAAAATAATGTAGGAAAGAAATAAAGAAAGTAGTATTTATTCTGAGAAATCTGCTCTTATCTACAGAACTACTGCTATTTTCCTTTTAAGATAATGTTACTTTCCTTTTAAGATACTGTAATTTTCCTTTTCAGATACTGCTATTTTCCTTTTCAGATACTGATATTTTCCTTTTAAGATACTGCTATTTTCCTTTTAGGATACTGCTATTTTCCTTTTAGGATACTGATATATTTTTTAAGATACTTCTATTTTCCTTTTAAGATACAATACTTTTAAGATTTTTCTATTTTCCTTTTAAGATACTGCTATTTTCCTGTTAAGATACTTCTATTTTACATTTAAGATTTTTCTATTTTCCTTTTAATATTCTGATATTTTCCTTTTACGATACTGCTATTTTCCTTTTATGATACTGCTATTTTCCTTTTAAGATACTGATATTTTCCTTTTAAGATACTGATATTTCCCTTTTAAGACACTGCTATTTTCAGTAAAAGTAGTATTTATTACCAGTACACTGATAAACGTTAAAATATTGTGGTATGAACTTAAAAGGTCATGCTTTCTTCACGGACAGTTAATTATATGTAATATAAATAAAATCGATTGTGGAATAAGTAAATAGATTTTGTAAACACATATTGTATGTTTTATTTATTTATCCTATTTTAGCGTATTAAAAACGTCGTAAAATGATGAATTTAAATTTAGGTTATTGTACTTTAGGTTTGTTCTAAGACAGTCTGTAAATTTCCACTAATTATAAAGAAGATATATGTTTCTTTTTTTTTAAATTTAGTATTAAGAAGTATGAATACGTTTTTTAAAGGTTACAATTTCGTTACCTGATATATTTTATTTTTTTCTTGTCTGGTTGGTTTCTTAATCTGTTTGATTTATGCTCTTTCTTCTAAAAATGTTCAACTTCTCTCTTCAAATGCTTGGACCAGAATAAATTCACAATGGTTTCCTCATTCTTTCTTTCGTTATTCCTCTACATACTATTGGTTCTTCTTTAATTTTCTTATGGATTGATCATTTCTTAAGTTAATTCTTTTATTTATGATTTATAAAATTATCTTAAGCCTAAATGATAGTTACAGTATTGTTATGAATGTGATATTTAATTTAATATGGACTGGAAATGAAAATGGGCTGTGGGTGTTTTCATTATTTAAGATGAGTTCAGGGTTGGGTGATTTATGGTACGCTACCCTGAGGTGATTAGATATATTTATGTCTAACTGAAATTTCGGTATCATAAGAGTACCGAGGTATAAACTCGAGGAATTATACTGAAATTTATAAGCAAGAATAACTAAATTAAAAATCAAGTGAAATCAAAATTAAAGAAAAGGAAAAATTTGAATCTAAATTAAATAGGCTAAAATTTTATTGAGAATATGAATTAATTTAGTATTATAATTTCTATATTTAAAAAGTATTTTTAAACAAGTTTTATAGCAACAGATTGCTTTTCAAAAAGAAATTAAAAAACTTCTAACTTTCGTTAGAAAAAAAATTATGTATCAAATTGTTAATCAGTTTAACAGCTTTAAATCGTAAATTTTAAACAAATTTTCAACCGACAAAGTATTGAATCGTTCACTTTCACATAAATGCAAAAATAAACATTTGTAAAAATTGAATTATAATTTAGGTAATCATGTTATTGGACACTTTAAAGGGTTAGAAATCAAATAATTAAGAACACTTTCAAATAAGAACCATAAAGAAGCATGGATATTCAGCTAGTAAAATATAATTATACGAATATTTTAATACAATAACAACTGTCTATATGGAGCAGTCCATTAAACAATTAAAATATTAATGTATATGTAATTTTTATTCAGGTCACCGCTGAAATAGTATGTCTGTCAAAACTTCAGTGATGCAACTATTCACTGATTATAAATGGAAAGGTACAAGCAAAACCACTTTACCTACAGATCGACAAATATCACGTTTCCTGAAAATATTTAAAGCTTTCGTAAATCATCTATAACAAATAAAAAAACACACACTTTTTAGTTGTCAATGCTCATTTAAGAAATGAATTTCCTTAAACTTTTATTGAAATATTTAATAACATTTATAGAGATATAATCAAACATAAAATATAAACTTTTACAAATTATATTAAAACTGAAAATATTATGAGAGAAGTTAATACACTAATAATATCAGCGTTTGCAAAAAAACGAGATCAAAATAAGCCTAAGTAGATTGTCCAACGATAGCGGGCAGTAAGAAATGTTAATACCCACTTGTCTTTGAAATGCGAATAAGGAAATGAAAATCCAATCCAATCAAGTTTTAGGTTCACTCAAGCATTGCGAAAAGATAAGTGCTTGCCATTCCAGAAAACCTCGGTTCTTTGTAAAAGAGAATATTTTATCTCTTTCGTAGGTAGAAAGTCGTGTATATATGTATATATATATATATATATATATATATATATATATATATATATATATGAAATGTAACTCTTAAATTCTTACACATAAATAACTCTTTTGCTAAAAATCTGTTTTAAAAATAAAAATAGAATAAAAAACAGTTTCTGGATCTTCAGTTACCTGGATCACCAATTGTCCGTATTACAATGCATTCAAATTTCCACTTATCCGGAACACCAATTATCCGTACCACGAATTTTTATCATTAGAGTTTATTTAAATCTTCATTTTTCCGGATCGTCAATTATCTGGATAACCAATTACCCGTAACGCCAATTGTCAGTAATAAAATTTATTTAAATGTCCACTTATCTGGACCGTCAATTATCTGGGTCACCAATTATCCGTTACGCCAATTGTCAGTAATAAAATTTATTTAAATGTCCACTTATCTGGACCGGCAATTATCTGCGTCACCAATTATCCGTAACATCAATTGTCAGTAATACAATTTACTTAAATATCCACTTACCTGGACCGTAAATTAGGCTTATCTGGGTCACCAATTATCCGTAACGCTAATTGTCAGTAATAAAATTTATTTAAATGTCCACTTATCTGATCGTCAATTATCTAGGTCACCAATTATCCGTAACGCCAATTGTCAGTAATACAATTTATCCAAATGTCCACTTATCTGATCGTCAATTATCTAGGTCACCAATTATCCGTAACGCCAATTGTCAGTAAAACAATTTATTTAAATGTCCACTTATCTGGACCGTCAATTATCTGGGTCACCAATTATCCGTAACATCAATAGTAAGTAATAAAATTTATTTAAATGTCCACTTATCTGGACCGTCAATTATCTGGATCACCAATTATCCGTAACATCAATAGTCAGTAATACAATTTATTTAAATGTCCACTTATCTAAACCGTCAATTATCTGGATCACCAATTATCCGTAACATCAATAGTCAGTAATACAATTTATTTAAATGTCCACTTTTCTGGACCGTCAATTATCTGGGTCACCATAAATCCGTACCATAAATTGTCAGTATTATAATTTATTTAAGTGTTTACTTATCCGAATCGTCAGTTATCTGGATCACCAATTATCCATATTACATTTAATCAAACGTCCGCTTAACCTGATCACCAAATGTTCCAGGTGATTCATGCATATCACCAATTATAGGGATTGTTAATTACCTGGCTTATTTAGGCTTGAAAACTTATACTTCAGAAAGAGACGGCATTAACCACGTACATTTTTTTTAAGGCGAAAAGCACATTGAGTGATCAATGCCTTACAGATATTCAACTTCACGTACAATGCACTAACTTAGTATTTGATTGCAGGGGCGTAGATGAGGAGCGAGTAAATGTCCAACCACTAGTCGAAATGTACAAATATACAACACAAATTACATATTTCAAAAAATGTATTTACTGACAATGGTAGGCTCGTGCAATACAAAAACGTTATGTACTTGCCATCACTATTGCGGGAATAGTCACAAAACACAATAAAACGAGTTGAAAGTTCAGAAACCCATACAAGAATACTTGTAGTCGCATGCACTTTTAACAAAACGGTAACCAAAGGACCATAAATCTGGTTAAAACAGGCCCGATAGCACATTGGCAGAAAGCGTGGATAACGATTATACTAAAGGTTTACTCCTGGGTATTACTCAAAAAAAATAGTTCAGTATCATGTTCTTATCAAATTACTTTTTTTACATTTTATGGCAAAGAGTATTCCTTTTTGTTATTATAAACTACTGTACTATGATGAAGTAGTATCTTTTTTTTTTTGAAGCGAATCTTTTCATGTTAGGTTTGGCGAGAGGAGTGAACAGAAAAAACTCTACATAAAAAGAATGTAACGGAAAAATGGAACGAACTAGCAAACGAATTTCATCTCTCTATTTCTTTTTCTTCGTCCTTTTCGATAACATTACACGCACGTTATATGAAAACGTTGTATTGCTTAGTTGAAGAACACGTGCACGTTGTATTGCTTAGTTGAAGAACACGTGCACGTTGTATTGCTTAGTTGAAGAACACGTGCACGTTGTATTGCTTAGTTGAAGAACACGTGCACGTTGTATTGCTTAGTTGAAGAACACGTGCACGTTGCATTGCTTAGTTGAAGAACACGTGCACGTTGCATTGCTTAGTTGAAGAACACGTGCACGTTGCATTGCTTAGTTGAAGAACACGTGCACGTTGCATTGCTTAGTTGAAGAACACGTGCACGTTGCATTGCTTAGTTGAAGAACACGTGCACGTTGTATTGCTTAGTTGAAGAACACGTGCACGTTGTATTGCTTAGTTGAAGAACACGTGCACGTTGTATTGCTTAGTTGAAGAACACGCACGTTGTATTGCTTAGTTGAAGAACACGTGCACGTTGTATTGCTTAGTTGAAGAACACGTGCACGTTGTATTGCTTAGTTGAAGAACACGTGCACGTTGTATTGCTTAGTTGAAGAACACGTGCACGTTGTATTGCTTAGTTGAAGAACACGTGCACGTTGTATTGCTTAGTTGAAGAACACGTGCACGTTGTATTGCTTAGTTGAAGAACACGTGCACGTTGCATTGCTTAGTTGAAGAACACGTGCACGTTGCATTGCTTAGTTGAAGAACACGTGCACGTTGCATTGCTTAGTTGAAGAACACGTGCACGTTGCATTGCTTAGTTGAAGAACACGTGCACGTTGTATTGCTTAGTTGAAGAACACGTGCACGTTGTATTGCTTAGTTGAAGAACACGTGCATGTTGTATTGCTTAGTTGAAGAACACGTGCACGTTGTATTGCTTAGTTGAAGAACACGTGCACGTTGTATTGCTTAGTTGAAGAACACGTGCACGATGTAACCGTTTACGATATATTCGAATTTAATATAAACTTTTATAATAAACTATTGTTCATATTGCTAGTTTTTAAAAACATTTTTTTTTGTAGTTTAAAGTGAAAAGCACATTGAGGTTATTATTGCTTCGCTAAATGTAAGTGTGAGTGTGAAATGTTAGTAGTAGGCCTAAGTGTAGTGTTGTAAGTGTAAGTTTAGTGTTATAAGTGTAAGTGTGTGTTAGACTCGGGTACCGCGAGGGACGTATAAATTCTCTCAATAGGTGCCGCTAGTCTTCACCCCCTGCGGGGTTTAACAACATAACCTGAAACTTATTATGGTCAATCAGCTGATCGTTACGAACTAATATAAAACAACTGATCTTTTACTAAAACTACAGTAAATAATATTTAAGCTAGTTTTAAGTATTTATTTATTTGAACAAATCAAGGTAATTGTAAACAAATCTTCTAACTAATTAACTACTGACCAAAGATATTATTAACAAAAACTGCACTTCTGTCTGTAACGCCCCGTGTTCCACGAGTATATTTTTTTTTATTTATTTATTTTTGTTATTTTAAGGCGAAAAGCACATTGAGGTTATTATCGCCTCCCTAAATGTAAGTGTGAGTGTAAAGTGTTAAAGTCGTGAGTGTAGTGTTGTAAGTGTAAGTGTGTGTTCGACTAGGGTACCGCGAAGGACATCTAAATCCTCTCAATAGGTGCAGATAGTCTGCATCCCCTACGGTGTTTAACAATATAATCTGAAATTTATTTTAGCATATCCTGAAACCAATTATAGCCTATCAGCTGATCGTTACGAACTAATATAAAACAACTAATCTTTTACTATAACTACAGTAAATAATATGTAAGATAGTTTCAAGTATTTTTTATTTAAACAAATCAAGGTAATTGTAAACACATCTTCTAACTAATTATATACTGAGCAAAGACCTTTAAAAAAAGCTTCGCTTCTGTCGGTAACTCCCCGAGTTCCACGAGTGTATATTTTTATTTATTTATTTTTTTTTTTTTAAGGTGAAAAGCACATTGAGGCTATTATCGCCTCCCTAAATGTAAGTGTGAGTGTAAAGTGTTAAAGTCGTGAGTGTAGTGTTGTAAGTGTAAGTGTGTGTTCGACTCGGGTACCGCGAGGGACGTCTAAATCCTCTCAATAGGTGCAGCTAGTCACCTTAACGTATTTCTAACTAAAGTTTCAGTTGATAACAGTTAAACTCGTCAATTAACAGTACCTATACAGCCAGTGTACGGTACAGCCAAGCTCTCCCATTTAAGATTCAAATTTTAATCTGAGTGATTTTGGTTGATTTTTAAACGTACAAATGTAAAACAGCGCAAACGGCTACAGGGTTGTAGAGAGTTGCATTGCCTTCCAAATTTCAACACTTATAAGGTTCTCCAAATGTTCATTGTTTGTACAATAAACGAAAACGTTCTACCTTCGCTACATGAACCAGTTTAATGTAGATTTGTTTTGTTTTTAAATTACCACTGTAATCGCAGCACGCAGCTGTCTCGCTGACCTGATTAAAGCGAATTTCTTATATTGTTGTAAATATGCACTGTAACTTGTTTTGTTTTTGCAAAAACGTTTTATTACATGCCGAATAGTAATAATGCAAAATATAATTCAGAAACTACGGGAAGTTTGAAAACAAATCGAAGATAAAACACGCATAACCACAAAATTACTACTGCGCGAAAGAAGCTAGCGTGTTTTTTATCGCAAAAAATGATTAATTAAAAGCAATTTACTAATAATAAAAACAAGAACTTTTTAAAAAAGTGCTTCGACAACTTAACTAACACGGTTTTTTATTACAGTATCTCCCAATTGAATAATAAAGTTGGTAGTAAAAACAATATTTAACAATCATTAATTTTATAAAACAATTTAATTAATCGTTCGAAAAGCTCGTTAACTACTTTTGCGTGGTAGTAATTTTGATATTACGAGGGTCACTTTAATTTTTTTCAAACTACGCGTAGCTTCTGCATTTTTATATTTTGTAGTATTACTTTTTGGCATGTATCAAAGCGTTTTGGCGCAAAAATTACGAAAAAATCCTAAACAAGTGCATATTTACATTTTTTTTTTTTTTTTTACCTTACAATAACTGGAACAATGTTATTTCACAATTGTAATCAGCGTTGAAATCTGCATTAAATACAATTTTAAAACTAAAAACTACAATGAAAATTTCAAAAATTAACTCTTACCTCCATTAATTTTTTTTTATGGTTATTTCAATGGATTTGAAAAGGATACATGTATACAGAATTTCACACTTATTATGACGACGATCAAATCTTATTTTCAAAAAAGTTAAAAATCAAAAACTTTTATTCTTCTTCTTCTTCTTCTTTTTCTATGATTCTTCATGGTTTTTGTATGTTTTGAAATTATCTCTAAAAAAAATACTAGCACTATCTGCACAGCGTGAAGAAATAAAAATTTGTGGTCATAAGATTAATACGTTACAATGGTTCTCTTTTTGTTTCTAAATTAAAATAGTTCTAAAAAAGATGCTAGATAACGTCAGGAGTAATTTTCACCAAAATATTTAAATTTAAAAAATTGTATTACAAATTTTAAAATTACATGCGTGCGCGCGCGCGCACACACGCGCGCGCACGCGAGCGATTCCTTTTATTAATGTAGATGTAATATTTTTAACTGTATCTCTATCGTGGCCTACAGGTCAGGTTTGGCTGTCATTCCTAGTTCCCACATCTGGATTAGTACCGTGATGATATACAATAGTTCACCATGTAATGGAAATTTGCTAGTAAAAATTAACGATAATTGCGCGAAAAACGGATTTACGGTTTCACTAGCCCTAGTAATGCATAATGAAACGAAATTATTTTGGACGTATGCCAAGATTGTATCTCCGTTATTAATGTATGCACATTCGGTGTAGTGTTTTACCCCCACCCCACCACCACTGCAGACGCTGTTTGCTTTTGTCCTCCCCATGTTAGGAAGCCGGAGCGATATGTTAATGTCATTAACAGCTGTTTGTCTGTCTAATCTTGCTTCCCGTTATATTGTTACAATGTTTAATTGTTAAACGTTCGTACGGTGCAGCTGCTTCATTTTGAAAATCTGTAACCGAATTAAATTTGTTTTTAAAGGAGAATATTGTAATACGCCCTTAAACTATATTTGACGCGTGCCTTTTCTCACTATACTAAGTATATAGTGTGATGATTGTTGAAAAACTGATTTTAAGATTTTGATTAGTCTATCCGTTTACACGTCCTCTGATTATATAAAAATAAACATACAATTTCCTCTTTTTATGAGGCTCAAAGAGTGCGGTCATCGATGAAAAAATCGATTTTGATATTTTGAAGGTTCTATCTGTAAATAATAGCTGCACGCATCTGTCTCGCTGATATGTTAAAAGCGAATTTCCGAAAATATTTTCCCTTAACTTAACCTTTTAAAATTCTAATTCCACTGTCATAAACAGTCAAAACATTGCTCAAATTAGCATTTTAAACATTCAACTTTTTATTGAAAATAAAAAAATTAACCCTGACCGCCAACAAAAAAATATCTTGAGTTTAACATATACGTGTCACTTATGTAGGCATAACTACAAATAAATATTGTCGGTTTTTAATATAAATGTGTGTGCGGGGAGTGTTCGTATATATATATATATATATATATATATATATATATATATATATATATATATATATATATATATATATATATATATATATATATATATATATATACATATATACATATATATTTTCAGTTTGTTCTTATTAGTGCCAGGAGTGTTTAGAGAGTGATTACACCATATAACTTTCCGTAAAAAATATTTTCCACCGACTACTGAGTTTAGAGAATACGGGTTTGAATTAAATCCGATAGGTAGTGCTGTTGTTCTGACAACAGAACTTAACTAAATTCTGACTTTCACAAAGTGAAGGCACGGGAAATAATTTCTTCACAATTCGCGCTTTAAGTTTTATTCCATACACAGCTAGTATGCCTTAAATTTTCCGTCCTTGCAGGAATGCATATATATATATATATATATATATATATATATATATATATATATATATATATGCTATATATTAGATTAGTCGGACGTTAAACTCAAAAAAAAAAAAAAAAAAAAAAAGGAAAAGATTATATTCTAGAGGAAGGGATTTGTTCAACCCCAGACACTGCGATCAATTGACCTATTGTGCAACTTACCTCTTAAAATACCTAGTTCAGTAGATTGGTGCCCTTAATAAGTTCCAACAACCCACTGACTAGCTCATTCTGCTGAAGATCCCTAGGGTCTTGGAAACCAAAAACCACTAGCCTCCTACTAGCAAGAGCCTCACAATCATAAATTATGTGACCTGCAGTTTCCTCCTCCTTCCTGCACAATCTACACACGGTTTCTCCGTGGTACACCCATCCTGTTCATGTGCACCCTGAGACCACAGTGCCCTGTCATGATCCTCCTGAGTTGTGCTTTGCCCAAGACATCTGCTGCCCCTTTAATTCCTTCAGAAGGAACTTTGCTTAAGAGACGTTTACTATGGGAATGACCCATGAAGGTTGTCCCATCTTACCTGGTGTTGGCATGTAATCCACCCATTAATAGCGGACCTGGCCAACGATAGAGAAATCCCTAAAGCCGGCTCAGGTCCGATAAACTCAGATGCAGATCCAAGACCAGCCAGTCGGTCTGCCTCCTCATTACCCTCAACTCCCATATGCCCTGAACCCAGTGAAGAGTTACCTCGTTATCCCGGGACAGAACGTCAAGGTTCTTCCAACACTCCCAGACCAGTTTGGACTGTATTATAGGACCCGCGAGTGCTTTTAATGCCGCCTGACTATCAGTATGAATATGAATACGTGCCTTTTTGAAGCCCCGATCCAAGTTCTCCCGAACACAGTCATTAATGGCCATCACTTCAGCCTGAAATACTGTTGTATGCTGTCCCAGTGTAATTACTTTCTTTAACCCTGCTCTCAGACCGTACACCCCAGCAGCAGTGCTTGACTTTGTCTTGGAGCCATCTGTATACCATACTATGTCTCTAGGTTTTTCCAACACACGATCTCTCCCCTCAAAGGCCAAGTTGACATCAAAGGGTCTAGATACCACGTGCCGTTTAACCATCTGATCAGTCCCCATCATCAAGATTGGGTCAAAGATGTTGTCTGTGATTCTAGCATGCTCATAGATAAAGGACAGCCAGCCACCACAACCCTGCGTAAAGTGTTAAAGTCGTAAGTGTAGTTTTGTGAGTGTAAGTGTGTGTTTAAGACTCGGGTACCGCGAGGGACGTCTTAATCCTCTCAATAGGTGCTGCTAGTTTGCACCCCCTGCGGAGCAAAGTATGTTAAGGAGTTGGTTCACTTGCAATCCCTAATATTTGTGTCACATTGGAGAACTACACTATAAAAAAACTGTGCTACAGAAGTTTCATTAAATTTGGGAAAATGTTATCTGAACTTTTTTGTTTAAGATTTGAAAAGGAAGAAATACAACATTTTGATTTTTTTTAATGATTCCCCCCCGCTGAAGTATCTGGTCACAATTTTGCGTCAAATGCCATGTTCGAAAGACTTTGATTTGAGGTTGCGTATTTTATATGCGTGATGGACTTCGTAAATCTAAATAAGTATAGGTAAAGATCGTCAATCACGATGTTCATTAAAATAAACAACATGCAAATGTCACAATGTTTAAAGATTCTTAAACGACCTAATTTTTCTAGACCTTCTTTTTTGGGTATTTCCGAAATGTTGTTGCTTAACAAACATTTTATCTTTAGTCAGCATATAAATTGTTAAGGGACGAAATTTAATGTACTAGAGTAAATACATCATGGTAGGACTCAGACAGTCCAGGGATCTTGAAATGAGAACCGATCCAACTCCAAGAGACTGTTTCCTTGGTTATAGTCGAAATACGGTTTAAAAGTGGATGTCCAGCTATATATATATATATATATATATATATATATATATATATATATATATATATGACTCACATTGAAAATCTGTGTACATTTTTCAGCTTTCAGTCTTGCTGGAAGTCTGAACAATGTGTTTTACGTCCTTGAAGGAATTGTATAAATTGTTCGCAATTATTGTCATACAATGATTCCCATGACACTAAAGATTTGTATGATTAAGTTGCAGAGGTTGGCCTGCCTGTGTATCACTGGCTGTATGGACACTGTGCCAACGGCAGCTGTGGAGATCATTCTTGGATTTCCCCAACTCATTGACTGCAGGGTGCTGGTGGCTGGCTGCCCTCTATCTATGGGCATGCTAGAATCACAGACAACATCTTTGACCCAATCTTGATGATGGGGACTGATCAGATGGTTAAACGGCACGTGGTATCTAGACCCTTTGATGTCAACTTGGCCTTTGAGGGGAGAGATCGTGTGTTGGAAAAACCTAGAGACATAGTATGGTATACAGATGGCTCCAAGACAAAGTCAAGCACTGCTGCTGGGGTGTACGGTCTGAGAGCAGGGTTAAAGAAAGTAATTACACTGGGACAGCATACAACAGTATTTCAGGCTGAAGTGATGGCCATTAATGACTGTGTTCGGGAGAACTTGGATCGGGGCTTCAAAAAGGCACGTATTCATATTCATACTGATAGTCAGGCGGCATTAAAAGCACTCGCGGGTCCTATAATACAGTCCAAGCTGGTCTGGGAGTGTTGGAAGAACCTTGACGTTCTGTCCAGGGATAACGATGTAACTCTTCACTGGGTTCCGGGGCATAGGGGAGTTGAGGGTAATGAGGAGGCAGACCGACTGGCTGGTCTTGGATCTGCATCTGAGTTTATCGGACCTGAGCCGGCTTTAGGGATTTCTCTATCGTTGGCCAGGTCCGCTATTAATGGGTGGATTACATGCCAACACCAGGTAAAATGGGACAACCTTCATGGGTCATTCCCATAGTAAACGTCTCTTAAGCAAAGTTCCTTCTGAAGGAATTAAAGAGGCAGCAGATGTCCTGGGCAGAGCACAACTCAGGAGGATCACGGGGCTCATAACAGGGCACTGTGTTCTGAGGATGCACATGAACAAGATAGGTATATACCACGGAGAAGGTGTGTAGATTGTGTAGGAAGGAGGAGGAAACTGGAGGTCACATAATTTATGATTGTGAGGCTCTTGCTAATAGGAGGCTAGGGGTTTTTGGTTTCCAAGACCCTAGGGATCTTCAGCAGAGTGAGCTAGTCAGTGGGTTGCTGGAACTTATTAGGGACACCAGTCTGCTGAACTAGGTATTTTTAGAGGTTAAGTTGCACAATAGGTCAATCGATCGCACTGCCTGGGGTTGAACTATCCCTTCCTCTAGAATATAATCTTACCTTAACACTTACACTGACACTTACATTTAGGGAGGCGATAGGTTAGGTTATGGCGATAGAAACCTTTTTTAGGGTTCAATTTTAAAAAAGTATTTTTATTTCTCCAAATTTAATGAAACCTGGTAAACAGTAATACAATAGTGTTGGTCGCAAAAAGAAAATATTACGGGATTTGGCTCACAAATTTGGAAAAAGTGGCGCAGCATATTGTATAAGGTTAATAGCGTTGAGTTGTTTAAGGCTACTTCAAGTGTAACTGAAATAATTGCAGAAGTGAATTATTGAACCATAGCTTTTAATGTAAGCTTTGGCGAGAGTAGTAAGTAGAAAAAATGTTCCGAACCTTTTTAATGAAACTGAAATGACAAAACGAATTTCGTCTCATTTTCGGTAATAGTACAAGCGTATTGTATGAAAACGTTGTGTTGCTTTGGTTTCAGTATTTTTCCTTAGTTGAAGAACAAGTGCACGTTTTAACCGTTTATAATACATTCGAAATTAAGGCAAACGTTTATGTAATTGTTGCTAATATTGCTAGGTTTTAATAACAACGAATCTTATTTACAGTATATCAGCTGTTCAATGAAATCACCTGATGGTTACGAATTAATATAAAACAGCTGATCTTTTACTATAACTACAGTAAATAATATCTAAGGTAGGTTCACGTATTAATTTTTTAAACAAAATATATTTCCAAACGTATCTTCATACTAATTAGGCTATATAATCAGCAAAGATATAATTAACAAAAGCTTCGCTTCTGTCGGTAACTCACCGAGTTCCACACGTGTACGTTTTTCAGTCTGTTTCATCCGTATCTAATTAGTACAAAGTAATGAGGCAAACCTCCAAATAATAATAATAATAACAGTCGTGTCACGCTGACACGTTGTCAATAAACGTTTTGTTGCTTTGGTTTCCTTATTTCTCCTTAGTTAAAGAACACGTGCACGATGTAACCTTTTGTAATACATTCGAAATTAATACAAACGTTTATATAATTGTTGCTAATATTGCTAGTTTTTAACAAGATAACTTGATTTTTATTTACAGCATATCAACTGTTCAATGAAATCAGCTGTTCGTTACGAATTAATATAAAACAGCCGGTCTTTTACTATAAATACAGTAAATAATATCTAAGGTAAGTTCACGTATATATTTATTTAAACTAAACAAGATATTTGTAAACATATCTTCAAACTATCTTCATATATTCAGCAAAAATATTATTAACATAAACTTCACTTCTGTCAGTAACTCTCCGAGTTCCATACGTGTGTTCCCCGCAGGAGGGTGCAGACTAGCTGCACCTATTGAGAAGGTTTAGACGTCCCTCGCGATACCCTAGTCTAACACACACTTACACTTACAACACTACACTTATGACTTTAACACTTTACACTTACACTTACATATAGGGAGGCGGTAATAGCCTCAATGTGCTTTTCGCCTTAAAATACAAACAAAATAATTCCATACGTGTACTTTAGGTAAAAGCTCCTACTTAACACTTAAATATTTGTGATATTTTATTTACATTATTAAGTCAATAAGATGCCCAACGTAACTTCAGCAGCGTGCGCGATGTGATTTTCTTTCAACTTGCCCAGTTTTGACAGACCCTTCCCGCGGTTATAAATTTAACGCTACAAGTAAAGGCACTCACAGTTCAGCGTCATTACTGACTTCAGCAATATTTATTGCCAGGTTTATTATTTTTATTAAAGTTCAGCCTTTAAACACGAAGCAACACTTTATCTATACTCTCCAATTACTTTTACGTTTTCGCGCGAGAGTTTGTTGGTAACACGCCTAAACGGTGCTTCAGAATATTATGGTACTAGCAGCACGCAGCTGTCTCGCTTGAAGTAACGGTAGAACCGATTTTTCTGGGTAATGAACATATCCAAGCTATTATAAATATCGATATTTTAGTGCCATGTTTGAGTCAAATAGGAATAAAATTGCAAATTTAAAAAGGTAGGACATAAAATATATAACGATCCCTATATGTATAGTAACGTGCTTCAGAATATTATGGTACTAGCAGCACGAAGCTGTCTCGCTTGAAGTGACGGTAGAACCGATTTTTCTGGGTAACGAACATGTCCAAGCTGTTATAAATATCGATATTTTAGTACCATGTTTGAGTCAAATAGGAATAAAATTGCAAACTTAAAAAGGTAGGACATAAAATATATAACGATCCCTCAAAAATAATGTTAGAACTTAGGATCGGCGTTCATTTTAAGTTCACAATGATTTACCACTATGTCGATAAAGGAGTTCATTTTATAAATTCACTAAAAACAATGTTGTTTGTTATTGATTAACTATGTGTTCCCTATTTAACAGCTATAATACATTATACTTCGAAATGCTTTGAATCAGGGTTGTAACGCGTCTCTATTGGCAGGGAAACGAAATATTGTTGTTGGCGTGGGGGGGAGTTAATCAGGAGATAAAAGTAGAATCTCATGCAACATAGGACAACAATATGAATACGACCATAGCAGTGGTATTTTTACACGACTTGTGTTATTTCCAATGTTTGTAAATTGTCACAAATAGGTACAGAATATTTTCGGTTATAGTAATCAATCATTAAAAACTTTGCTCAAACCTTTTCGTATTTAATTTATTTTATTGTGGGTCAGAAATAAAATTCTCAAGTATGTGTCGTTTGTTTTATGGTGGCGCTCGTACTCGATAGGTCTGGCAGGTTACCTACTTACTGTTAGTGTAGGAGGAAAGAATCAGCTAAGCCGTATTGTTACTACCGAGTCATCGACATAATGTATTAGGCGAGCGATTTATTCGTTGACATTGCCCCACCACAAGGCTACATGCTTCTCCTTCAAGCGTCACGATAACATATGCCACCTTATTTTAAGCATTAAGTTTATAAACAGTTTCAATTTACACAATTCCGTTACGGGTTATATGACTCTAGAATATGTTTGAAGGAGAAGGTTATTTAAAAATTATTTAGTTTATGTGCTATAAAATACGTATTATATATATATATATATATATATATATATATATATATATATATATATATATATATATATATATATATATATATATTATATATAAAACCTTTCTCATACAATTATCAAAACGTTTACCAAAAAAACCCTAATTTGTCAAAATCGTTTCATTAGATTACGCTCAAAATTTACTCACATTGAACAGTATCATAACAGAAAAAAATTTTTAAATTCAAAATATTAAAGATATATTTTTTTCTTATATTTTCTACTTACTCCATACAACGTAGGTAAATTTTTTTCCAACAAATTATGCTACACTAATCCGAGACATGATCTTTATAAATTACCAAAATTTAAACCAAATCTGTTATACCAATTTAGAAAAAATATGATTTTTTAAAAATAGTTTTGATATATATATATATATATATATATATATATATATATATATATATATATATATATATATATATATATATATATATATATATATATATATATATATATATATATATATATATATATATATATAGAGAGAGAGAGAGAGAGAGAGAGAGAGTTTCATTTAACGTCCGACTATTGTGCACACTTAGGCTAATGCAGACGATGGGATGATTTATAGCATATAAAAATTCCAAGCCCTGGCCGGGAATCGAACCCGGATCCTCGGTGTGAAAGCCCAGTACGCTATCAACTAGGCCACTGAGGCGGCAAGGAGAGAGAGAGAGAGAGAGAGAGAGAGAGAGAGAGAGAGAGAGAGAGAGAGAGAGAGAGAGAGAGAGAGAGAGAGAGAGAGAGAGAGAGAGATTTTGTTTTGCTACTTATGGGTAAATTTAAACAAAAGGAATTTTAATGTTAAGATATAATTAGACATCAAAAAAAATATTTGTGTAAACGATGTTTGGGACATAAAACAAATAATAGATCTTTTTAAAATACCAAGATAAATTTACTCGAGTTTCACCACATATATTTAGAAAGTAAAATGCATACTATACTGTAAGAACCTAAGATTTCAAGTGCATTAGTTTTGATACATGTGAAACACCCTGTTGACCCGACTTGAACTTGTATTAAAATGAGATTTGAGGTAATAGAATGAGCAGAACAAGGAAACCCTTTTAGACTAAGGTCATCCTTGCAGTGGTAGTTTGGAATATCTCTTAATTGTCGTTGTTCTTAATAGATATTATTCTTTTTACGACCATATTGTGTGTGTGCGCGCGTGTGTGTGTTCATATTAAATAATTTATATATATATATATATATATATATATATATATATATATTTATTTATTTATTTTTTATTTTATGGCGAAAAGAACATTGAGGCTAATATCGCCTCCCTAAATGTAAGTGTGACTGTAAACTGTTAAAGTCGTAAGTGTGGTGTTGTAAGTGGAAGTGTGTGTTAGACTTGGGTACCGCGAGGGACGTCTAAACCCTCTCAATAGGTGCAGCTAGTCTGCATCCCCTGCGGGGTATGTATATATATATATATATATATATATATATATATATATATATATATATATATATATATATATATATAATAACGTATATATCGACTTACATATGTAAAGGATCATTTTTAATAATAAAAATATCTTAGATATACGAATATTTTAGTCTTGAATCACTAGTTTTTAAACTGAAATAATAAATGTAGTGATAAAAAAATAACTATATTAATGTGAAAACCATTTGAAGAACGAAATTTTGGACCGAAACTGGGTAGTAATCTTGTTTTAACCGTGCATATCACACACACACACACACACACACACACACACACACACACACACACACACACACACACACACACAACACACACAATAAATATAAAACAATATTTATTTTGCTCAAAATTAATTTTTCTGTAAAGCTATAATACATTTGTTTTCCACAAAAATCAAAATTAAAGCTTCAGTTAGGCTGCCATCTCCTCTTTGGGTCAAAGTTCTTATAGAAACATAACGAGGTTGTGAACGTTAAAAGGGTAGCTTATGGCAGGATTCAAAAGAAAAAGTACCTGAGGTAGAAACGACGAACTGTATTTTTTGTGAAGAAAAAAGATTAAACCTCTTTTGAGTTTAAGCAACCAAGGCAACAAAAAAGTAAAATATTATCACTTGCTTGGTGGGGCGTACTACACTTTGAACTTCCAGAATTTCACTCTTCATTGGACGCACTGTCCTGACAAGCGAAAAAATGGGAATTAATTCTGAAAACGTATTTTAATCATATAAATGTGTTTCATTTTCTCATTTTCAATTTAAGTAGTGAATTCAAAATTCCAATCAACTCACATTATAACAGTAAAATCGGATTTAAAAAAAAGTAAAAAAATATTTTTTAAGATTTCAAATGGCCGCCATTTTAATACTATTAAACGAAGTTGTTGCTTATAGTTCTATTTTAAAAGCTATCAAAATCGATATGGTTTATATTTTACTAATTAAGCATAAGAAACATAATTATGTCTAACCGTCGGTTAAGAGTTAAACGGAGGTAATACAATACTGCAATAATAAATATTGATTATATTTTAGTGATTAAAAGTTTCAGTAACTCAATAATGCCTAACCGTAGGTTAAGAGTTAAACGGAGGTAATGCAGTATTGCAATGATAAATCCTCGGTTTAACAGCGACAATAAATTCCCGTTAAATACGTGACCCAAGTTTAAATTAGGGATGGTCTCATTTCCATCGCCAATGAAATGTGGGTTTTCATCAGCGCTATAAAGTATCGAAGTGGGCTGCAACACATTTTTCTCTGCTGCTATCGATGCGGCCCGGCCCCTCACACGTGCGCGTGCCTTATAAAAGTTTTGTGATCAGTCAAAAACGGGGAAGCGTCTACGTTCAGCTCACTTTGTTGAAAGTTAGTGTCATTTTTTTAAAGATCCACTATACGTGGTATAAATAATCCCTGTACACAGCTATCCCGTTGGCGTGATTAAAGCCAATTTACAAAAGTACTTTATGCTAACCTAATCTTTTTGAAACTCAAATTTCACACTCACAAACACTGTAAATGTTATTGTTTTATTAAAATGTGCGTATTTTAAAAGCTTTTCAAACTTTAAATATACGAAAATGAACCCTGAACTTTGTCAACTTAATTTTTTTGAAAATACAAAATAATTTATGCAATTTTTAACGCTAATCACAAATTTACAAATGCGATTTTCAAAAATATTACGACAAAAAAGTTATGAATTTTCAAAGATTTAAAATGGCCGATATTTTAAAACTATTAAACACTAATACTAAAATGACATTTTTTTTGTATTTAACGTCCGACTATTGTGCACACTTGAGCTAATTCAGACGAAGGGATGATTTATAGCGTATGAAAATGTCAAGCACTGGCCGGGAATCGAACCCGGGTCCTCGGAGTGAAAGCCCAATATGCTATCCACTAGGCCACTGAGGCGGCTCAAAATGACATTTTGTGCTAAGCGTGACTAGAACTGAGAACAAGGGCTTGCTGAAACAATACACACACACACACACACACACACACACACACACACACACACACACACACACACACACACACACACACACACACACACACACACACACACACACACACACACACACATATATATATATATATATATATATATATATATATATATATATATATATATTGCAAGGCGGTATGGACTAGCTGCACCTTTTTAGAGGATTTAGACGTCTCTCGCTTTACCCGAGTCTAACACATACTTACACTTACAACACTACACTTACGACTTTAACACTTTACACTCACACTTACATTTAGGGAGGCGATAATAATATTCTCAATGTGCGTTTCGCCTTGATAATATATTTTATATATTTATAAATATTTATATATTGTAGACATTAAAATGTATATTAAATCATATACAAATATAAAACATTGATATTTTACCATACATCCAAAACGTTTCAACAGTCTAAACGTTTTTGCGGTAAATGGGTCGAGCATGTAGTATAATGGCTTACAACTTGTTTACAAAATTTTAATAAAAATAAATATTACAATTAAGAAATTCAAGGTCAGTAGCTGGATTTGAAGTCACGTCTCTAAGCAGAGTCATGGCACTGAATGCACTACAAACAACTCACTGGTAGACTTAAATTAATTTCAAGAATACTAATTGTGTCTAAACAATAAACGTGGTGCTTTTTTACATGACGTCGTTTCTATTAATAAAAAAAAGTGCTTGGCCAGTTTTAAACGCATGTGGGAAAATATTTCGGTGAGGCATTTAAACTAATTTACGAAATATAAGAAAGACAAGGGAGCCCGTGCGAAATTTCGTACTATGAAAATTTTAAGTAAACACAGCCTTTTGAATAAGTTTAGTCGTTGGGGTAAGGCCGGTAGTTGGAAGGGAGGGAAAACATGTTTAAAAATAAATCAAAAAGCGATCGGTTTCAAATAATAATCACAAATTTATTAGTCATTGTAGTATATACATTTCAATACATATAACTATTTTTTTAATAGACTTTTTACAGGGAATTACAATACCTCGTTGTAAACGAAATTTGATGTGAGAATGTGATCTTGTTGTACTTTTAGTGCGAAATCGTTTTGCAATGTCAGAAACCAGTTAAAAAAATCTTTTTTATATCTGTACGAAGAGTACTGAGAATAGTCGACTTGTGAAATAATATATATGATTAAGTGTAAATTAAAAAAGTAAAGTATAAAAGATGTGCAATCTTTTACAGCAATGTTTTTTCGCCAGTTGTTATATTTAGAATTGTTGGAAATCTATAAATATAATTTTATTAAAATTCTCGGAAAAGCAGATGGTGGTACTAGCAACTACGTTTTGTATTAGAACAAACAAAATCAATAACAGCTCGGCTCTACAATGGGGAAAGCAAAATTAATTTTATCACATCAAAACTCAACAATTCTTGGAAAGTAACATAAAAACACGATACATGGTTTATATTCAACTGCGTTTTAGTGTTTTTTATTACGTATATCGAACATCGTTCGATGATTCGAACCAACTTCGCTTAGTTTATATTCCATCTCCCTCCTGAAACCATACTGCAAACTGTTAATTGAAAATATAGTCAAAAGCTGTTTTACATGTGAAATTCACACCACGAAGGTCTAAAATATTTTTCTGATAATACATTTTGGGCTAAAAGTTTGTTAAAATGCACCTGTTGTAATTTGCATTAATTAAACATCATAACTTTATTTCAAAATATTATTTATAGAACACAAAGATGTCTCGCTAAGTACTGGAAGAAAATTTCCTAAATTAATGCAATTTAATAACAAACAATTAATGAATATTTGAATATAGAAATGTTAAATATGATATCTTTGTATACTTTACAATAAAAATAAAAGGTGGATTATTATCTTATAAATTTAATAGTCCTCTATCTCTCTCTCTCTCTCTCTCTCTCTCTTCTCTCTCTCTCGCTCCCTCACTCCCTCTTTCCCTTGCCTCTCCTATTCCCCTCTCCTCATATCCGCCTCTCCCTATCTCTTTTCTTCTCTCCCTATCTCTCCCTCTTTTTCTCTCTTCCTCTCTCCTTCTCTCACCTCTCTCCCCTTCTCTCCTTCTATTCTCTCTTCCTCTATCCCCTTGTCTTTTGTCCGTGTCTTCCTCTCTTTCTCCTTCCCACTATCTTTTTCTCTCCTTTCCCCTCTCTCTTCCTCTCTCTCCCTCCCCCCCTCTCTCTCTCTCTCTCTCTCTCTCTCTCTCTCTCTCTCTCTCTCTCTCTCTTTCACACACTTAAAAATATCTTGTACACTGTCTTTACAATTATTACTTATTTATTTTAAATTATGTATATAAATATTTGGAGTAGTAAATATTTCAATTACAATTAAAGCCATTATACTACATACCCGACCCATCTAACATAAAACTGTTAAGAACGTTTACAGCTGTATATCTAGCATATTTTATTATAATAAATTCATTAATAAAAATTGTAATTATTAATGAACTCCACTGTAGTGCATGTCCAGTACAGCAGTCGCAATTATTGGAGCACAAACAGTTGAATACATTGTACAAGAATGACGTTATCACTTCATTTAAATGATTTTTTTAATTAGACTACATAATCGAAATCAGCATTAAGATATTGATAAATCAGCATTTAAAATTTGATTAAAATACAAGAGTGAATCAGCAATTTATAAAAAACAAAAGTGTTTATCGTGAAAATTAGAAATTTTGACTACATCCTTGATTTTCCAGAAGTACTGTAGCTTATGTTAATTAATCCGATATTCATAAAGAAGTCCATATTAAAGTAGTTACCTCGAAGCAATCTATATGTTTTGTTTAGAACTTCGATATTTTAGTTATATTTAATCAAAATTGTTTGAGCGTTTTAGAAACAATATTTAGTTACCTGAATGCAAAACATTTTGTGCGAATTTCCGGAACCATTTAATTAAAAACATAATCCGTAAAACGTAATTTAAAAAAATACAAAAGCAAATCTTTTCAGCAACTGAGACTAAATTGAGACAAACAACATTGTATTGTTTTTTTTACGTTTTAATTAAACAGTAGTACCACGACAAAAACTTGAATACAAAATGTCTCATTTCATTATTCCACGTCAAGGTAATTATTTTTATACATTAACAATTAACTTGATTAAACACGAAACAGACTTACAATTTTTTTTTCTTAGTTTTATTTAACTTTTAAAAATATATCACTCAAATTGTTTAGAATCTTTATTAATTTATTTTTATTGATTAAAATATCTTTTGAAGATTAAAAAATCTTCAAATAACAATAATTGATAACCTAACTTCCGTGTCGTACTGAGTATGCCAACATTCCTCGGCACGTACTGAGTATGGCTTTAGGTTAAACGTTTTTTGCGAGTTTAACATTTGAATATTCAAAGAACAATACGCCTCTCAAATGTGAATAAACAAAAAACGAAAAAATTTTATGAATTTACAGTTTAACACTATCAAATTAATATTTCGACCAAAAGGTTATCCTCTTAAAAATAGTTTCAGCAAGCTAACTAGTATAACTTTCTGGTCTACTTCCCCTCACCAGGCATACCGACCAATTATGTACCGGCACGTCAAATATATGATTCATGAAATTGAAAAGAGAACCCGTATGTCTTTCAAGAAGATAATTTATTGAATAAATAAATCATATTTTTTATAAATTGAACTACAAATTTTAAAACTTCAAAAATATTACGCAGATATGTTTATATTTGCACTTAATTATTTTTCCAAAAAATCCGTTTCGGAAGCTGCCATCTTTTTTTAAAAAAAGGAAAGTCATCCGAATTTGTTCAAATTGGCCCGTCAGATTTTTCTCAAACTTAGTAAAAATGTAAATGTCCGTAACGTATCTCAATAAACCACATTTAAAATAAATTAACAGTTCGCGAAGGAAACTGAAAAACAAAACAAATCAGACAGCGGTTAGAATTTCCGATTTTATTCCCAAAAATATTTTCCATTACAACTGATTAAAAAAACATATCACACAACTAAAAATTTACAAATAATTTAAAACACTTTGGGAGATAAAACCCATTGGTTATGTTCCCTTATTAACTAATGTCCAATAAACACAGTGATTTTGTTTGTCGTAGCATTCTAACTACGACCCTGCGTATCACAGAAAGCTCGTGTTGCAAGACGCTTTGTCCATAATTCTTTTTTTTTTTTATTTCCTCACTAACCATATTTATTTTTAAATCCTTATGTAGATTGTCGTTTCTTATACATCGTGGCGCATCAAGAATACATCGAAGCACATTATTTTGAAAGGTTTGAACTTTATTTATGTTTTTCTTTTTTGTACAGCTCCAGAGCTCTACCCCGTAAATCCAAATAGACTAATTCTAAAGCTTAATCTTCTATTTGAAATTTGAAACACTGATTTGAATAACGTGGCTTGAAATGTGAACAAAATCTTGATATATTTATCAGATTTTCATGTTATTCTCAATAGATCCCGAAACGAATTTTTTCGTTTATATACAGACGAAATTTAATCAAAATCTTCAGGACTGTTTCTGAGAGAACTTGTTCTAAGAGTTTTTTTCTAAAAAATCGCGTCACGCTAATGCGATAGAAAATCCGATTTCACCGTCACAATCAGCATTAAAATCTGCATATATTAGCATTTTAAGCTTTCAAATTACACTAAAAATACGAAAATTAATTCTGACCGCTGTCACGAAATTTCATAACTTCAACGGATTTTGAAAATTCAAAACGCTAATTTATGCAGTTTTTAACGCTGATTGTGATGGTGAGATTAGTTTTTCAAAAATACTCATTTTTGATATAAGTAATTTCAGAACTGATTGTTCTGGTTAACGTACTTAGGCAAACTATGTATGAGCTGCTCTAACAGCTCATATTTCTAATTGAAATTTGCGCATCTGAAACGATGTGTAGACAAAAAAACAAAAATAATTCCAATTTTTTTTTACTAAAGAACTTAAGAACGATAAACTTATGTATCAAAATTTTAAGTTTGTTTTCCTCATGACCACAATAATCTTTAATACTCATAGTGTTAAGGTAATGAATCATTAGAAACTGTCATTATGTAGTTACGAAATTACAATTGATACTTTCTTTTGGCTAAAGCACCGGTCAGTCTGCTGCATTTCTAAACTGATCACATCAAATTTCTTAGTTTGAGCCATAGTTCTCCCGTTGATTTACCTTTTTTTAGCAATCTAATGCAACACCAATAAGCTATTTGTTTTGGACCTAAATTATTACATAAAAGTTATACTAAGTTCCATCCACTGACAGTAACCTATTACAGACTATTTAAAACTAATAATCTCTTAAATAGTGAGACTTAAAAACTACACAGTTCAAATGGTTTTACACTTTTCAATCTTCTAACCATGCCATCGTTGTTGAGTAGCTGAAGGGCCTCAACATTAATGTGCTGATGTAGTCTTTGTTTGTAACTTTGAGCAAATTTTCTAACTTCACTGTCGATAGTTGGAACTGCTAGGTCTTTATGCAAGTTGTCATTTCGGATGTACCAAGGAGCATCAACGATACCCCGAAGCACACTTTTTTGAAATCTTTGAATAAAATTTCTGTTACTTTGACTGGCACAACCCAAAAGTTGAATACCATAAGGCCATACTGGTTTAAGGACTTGTTGATACAGCAACAGCTTGTTGTACACTGATAGGGAAGAACAACGACACAATAAACAATACATTTTTCTGAATTTTAGTTTTAACTCCTCTAGCTTTTTCTTAACATGTGGCTTCCACCTAAGTTTCGCATCTAATGTCATGCCAAAACATTTAGCTGTATTACCGTATGGGACCACTTGATGATTAATAAAGACAGATCTGCGTTCGACATGTCTATTGGTAACATAAAGTATGGAAGAAATAAATCATGTAGTCAGCTACAAGTCATTGGCTCAATCGTCTCCCTTAAAGTCAGTGTTAAATTACGTATTATGTACGATTTGATGCGAATCGCTGAAAAGCTAATTGTTAGCTTCCTGTCCATTAAAATATTCAGAATAAACGCCAGTCAAAGTCAAACACAAAGTGGGTTACCGTGTTCTTAATTGATCATTTATAACGAAGGCTAATTTAACCGGTGAAATGTTGACAGGTTACACTTCGAACGAGTTTAGACATACCGTACATTACACTTTATTACATGTTTTGATGAGCAGTAGACCAGTGAATAACTAATAATTTATCAAATATATATATATATATATATATATTTATCTTTATATATATATATATATATATATATATATATATATATATATATATATATATATATATATTCATTTATTAGTATATATCACTGACGAATTAATGAAATGTTGTGGGTGGGGCTGTTGGTTGGAAGAGTCAACTTACCTGTCTAGGGCATGCAAATTTTTGAAATAATACATTCAAAAACTAACAGACTCTAAACAGAAATCTAACACTAATAGAAATCAAACAGAAATCTAAACTGCTATAAAATAAGTGTAAAAATTTACTCTATTTTTAGATAACAAAAGAAATTTGTTAATTTTTAAAGGTGCACAGTTTTTAAATAATTTTGCAAGACTGGCTTCAAACTTATAAATGACAAAATTCTCTAAGTCTTTATCGACATAGAAGCAAATTAAAACATAACATATTGAATTAGACATTAATTAACTTTTATAGCCTAATAGTATTACGTAAGTTGTTGCAAGTTGCGTTCTTATTAACACTACATTCATAATTATACATACTTTTATTTTAAAAACAACATTAGCTTCAATAGCTTGATTTCAAAGGGCCATTCGTTAAAACGCCATATTATGAAAGAAGGAATGAATGGCTTTATTTGAGGCAAACTTATGACCATTAGGGCTTCTCTTCCACTTGACCTGAAGAATGTTTCCTATGTTAATTATGTCAGGAAAGTTTCTAATTAGAGTTAAAGTTAACATTATACATTAATAAGGTGTTGCTAAAAAAATAATAAATTTGTAACTACTATAAAAATTAATTAATTGTACACATCACCAGTTATTAACTTCACCAAATATGATTAACAATTAACCGAACCGACGATAATCAAATTAATAAATAAACTTAAAAATCCATAACTTTGCTTAGGACCTACAACCACATTTGTACAATGACATTAGCAATGCTTCAAACATCCTTCATTCTGTCCAATAAATAACCAACTCCACTTAAAGAGTGTTTGTTATTAGTAGAGTATTTTGTGTAATTTGAATTGCTCAGAAATATTTAATGGTAGTGGAAATTTTTTTATTGTTAGATACTTTTTGACTAAGTGTCTATAGTGGTTTTTTTTTTTTTTTTGTATTTTAAGGCGAAAAGCACATTGAGGCTATTATCGCCTCCCTAAATGCACATATGAGTGTAAAGTGTTAATGTAGTAAGTGTAGTGTTGTAAGTGTAACTGTGTGTTAGACTCAGGTACCGCGAAGGACGTCTAAACCCTCCCAATATGTGCAGCTAGTCTGCACCCCCTGTGCGGACAGTGTCTATAGAGTATTTGATAAAAGGATCATTCAAAAAATTAATTAGTTAATTAAGGGAATTCTCTTAATTAATTATTGTGT
Organism: Callitettix versicolor; assembly: GCA_022606455.1. Classification (NCBI taxonomy): domain Eukaryota; kingdom Metazoa; phylum Arthropoda; class Insecta; order Hemiptera; family Cercopidae; genus Callitettix; species Callitettix versicolor. Next base: position 75,943,868 of record CM040188.1, on the reverse strand, counting down.
TTATTTTAAGTGTTTCGTCCAACAGTTCTGCTGATTTCTTCTCGCTCCATGTGACACAAGGTAAACAGTAGGGTCACCTGACTTATTTTCGTATTTTTTTAAATTAAACAGAAGTTGAAATCTAAATAAAATATAAAATACTTGTTATTGTGCTTTAATGAACAAATTACATTATGTGAATACTTAGTACAGACGTTCTTGCGAGATTCTATTTCTCCCAGTATCTTAAATTCGTGTGACACAGGGTATACAAAATTCAAACAATCTATCACAATAGTTTTTCATTACGCCTTCCAAATGCTTGCCATAACACGATGCTTTTCCTACATTACACAGACTCACAATATCAGGCCTGCAAGTGTAAATACTTGAGTCCTGTCTTTTTCCAATAATCTTAAATGTGTTGTCCAACACTTCTGCTGATCTCTTCGATATCGGCGCCCTCACTCCAAGTGACACACATCAGCGCACACAAGATGGACAGGACAATTGCTGAAGTTAGTTTCATGTTGTACGTAGTAATTGTAAAAGTTAAACTATTTTTGATATCTGGAAAAAATATATAAAATTTATACTTTTGTAAGAAACAATATAATGAATTCTGCAAAAACATAGTACAAACTTTCTCGTATCTGCGACTATAATTAATAACAAAAAGTACAATATTAATACGTGTTTTTAAAGAAAGCAGTGCAATGTCGGTGTGAGCAACGCATTTAATCCTGCATTTTTTCTATAACATTAAATGTTTGCTGCAACACTTCTGCTGGTGACTTCTCCATTCATGTGTCACACATTACTATACATCCAGTGAATAAGACATGAACATAATGTTAGTTTTATTCTTTAACATTTTAAAAATTGTATGAGAGCAAAATCTTAATAAAACATGAAACATTTATATATATATATATATATATATATATATATATATATATATATATATATATATATATATATATATATATATATATATATATATATTCATGTATATATTAAATATGAATGTAAATGTAATATATTCATATATATATTTGTTATAAAGAAATAGTGTGCGACACCCATTTTCTAATATTCGGTTTTTGTCAATTAATCTGGGCAATGAGCATATTTTCCAAAATCAGTTACAATTGTAATTGGTCAAATTTTGATCAAATATAAATACGTTCGAGAGCCTGTATATTAAATTTAAAATTGAAAAGAAATAACAGTTACACAATGAATAAAACGAAGTGTGTCCAGGAAAATTGTTACAGTAGATTTAGAGCCAATAAATTTATTTGTTTGTTACTTTTTAATTGGTTCTTTCAGAAAAAGGTTTTTAAAGAAAAATGTTTTAAAAATTTCAAAATGATGAAACAACGATATGATCAATTTTTTATCACTAACAATATGCATTATTATTCTACGAAGATGTGTTAAAGTAGAAAGACATTTATTTTTACGTCTTAAAAATATTGCTAATTTTCACAAAATATTTCTTTGTGGAAACACTTATTTTTTTTTAAATTCAATTTTACATACCGTAATTATAATTTAAGATTAATTTTGTTCGATTTTATTACACTAATTAGTTTTTGAGTGTTTTGATTGGGTTGTTCTTCACGTGTATTAACACCCCAAAGATCGCTGGTTTTTTATGCCAGAAAATAAAATTAATAAACATCGGTTCTTATTAGTGTAAATGTGGAATTATAACAAGATTTATAACTAAACACAACTAAAACGTATAACCTCCAATAACCTCCAACTTTATGGCGTTGGTAAAGTTTTAATTGAGTAAGTGATATTTATATAAGGTTTACTATCTAATTAAAAAAAAAATAGTCCTACCTTTGAAATCCTTTTCTAATGAGATTGTAAAATCATTGAACATAATATTGCCTATATTGAAAGTAATAATTTTATATCTCGTAATGTGGAAAATATAAATTATATTTAAATATTACTTCTCTAAGTAACGTCACTACGTAGCAATAATTTAGTTCTTAAATATCAATTGATTGTTGGAAGCTTTGTTGCGTTTGCCACTGCGAGCAAAGTATCTAATGGGCAACTAAATCTTTTGCATTCTAATTCAATAGCTCTTGGTTCTCGTAATAAGATCAAAAATATGTACAGTGATTAGATCATTCAGCTGGAGGACTCAAAGTCCTGGAAGCCAAACACTCTTGATGTCCTGCTGGCAAGAGACAATCACAGATAATGTTGCCTCTTCCATCCTGCATAATTTGTACACTGAATTTCCTCATAGTACATTCCGCTCACAGACCACAGAGGCCCGTAATGAGTTACATGGTTTTTCTCAGTTATCCACTACCCAGGATTGCAGTGTCCATATCCGGTTTGCACAGCCTATACACTGCTTCTCCGTGGTATAATTTTCCTGGGTAACAACAGTCCAGTCTTAGAGAACGGATTCCGTCACCTCTGTCATCGCAGTCCTGTAAGGTTTCATTGCTAAGAGGACTTTTAAACTTAAATATAAGCTACTGTGTCTTATCAATTTGCTCTGCTGAGCTTCTAATAGAAGTTATATAAAGCACAAAAGCAGGTAGATAAAGAGTGGTTATGTCCAGTTAAGGCTCTTCGAGTATGAGAAACCAGTACTAACAATGTGATATCACTATGCTGATAACTTATTTAATATTATTTACCTGAAACTTATTGGGAAGTTATTTATTTTTAGCTATTCTCTTTCGCTCTCTCTTTCTCATTCTTTACCTCTCTTTCTCTCTAACTTTCTATTCTTACTTTATTTATTGTTACTAGTACAATCAAGAAATATAACACTATCTTTCTTGCATTTTTGTCATCTGTTCAGCGTAAAATAAAGTTCAAAATTATATATCATGTAAACAAATTTGCGTTTACAATAATTTAACGGTGTAAGCTGATATATTTTCAAATAATTTTCAACTCAATAATAATCGACGACGATATGAAAGCAACATCTGAAGTAGGGCTTTATGGAATAATTTATAATGTTTACGTGTTCAATCATGAAATGATAAAACTTTTCTACACCACATAACTTGAAATCCAATTCCAATTAAAGTAACAACTTTTGTTGATGAAAGTTACCTACACGTAGCTAAGAAACCTCACACAAAAACTTTCTGCAGTTATTTTATTCTTTCTTTATTAAACATTAATTTCCGTTTGTACATTTGAAAAGATTGTTTTGTATATAATTCATTAAAATTCAAGACGATTTAGGAATTCTTAGTTCAAAAAGTTAGTACAAAAAGTTACAGCTGACTCCGATATGGTTACAAAATATTTTGTCAAATCAACTTTTACAGAAACGTTTTGTTCTGAAATAACTGCGGCAACTGTAGGGTGCAGATTTGACAAGAATGAGGTCAGACAAAATTAAAAATATTCTAGTTGTCAAACAGCTCTGTAAATATTTGTCTGGCTGACGTGAAGGAAGCAAATTTAAAAAAAACATTATATAAATGAACGTTTCGATACGATAAAACTAAAATTTATAAAAAAATAAACATAAAATATTAAAAACATATAAAAAACAAAAAAACATAAAAAATGTTTTCGTTAATAAATTATTGTTATAAATTTATTGGTTTTGGTAAAATGTACAGTTGACATATTGTGGTTACTCACCAAAGCTTTGTCATCCGTTCAATAATGGCAATCAATCAAAATATTACAAACACTTTTATCACAGAAGTATTTTGGGCCACACTCTAACCAGGGATACTCCTGTTTCCTACAAAATTTGGTAACTTTAAATTTCAAAACTTTCAATTATAATCAACAACTGCTATCAAACAGGTACACCGGAGTAAGGCTCAAAGAAGGTCAAACCAAATTAAAGCACATCATGTTGTAGTGTAAACTTATTGTTAATGACATTTACTTAGCAATTTAGTCAATTTTAAATAAGGTTTAAATATATCTTATGTCTTATCATAACTTGCTTTAAGTAGTCATACGTTAAAAAAGTAAACATTTATTATGTAAAATTATACTTTCAATTTTATTGGCATTCTAATGGAAACTTGTAATTTCTTCAATTGGAAAATCAGCATAATTTATGTTTTTAAACAACTTACTTTTAAGAGTCCATAAATAAAAATAAATAATATTTTGTGACGTAACTCAACTTTTATTACATTTGTTACAAAAAAGGCGATAGAAGCCTTTTTTTAGGGTTCAATTTTAAAAAAGTATTTTTATTTCTCCAAATTTAATGAAACCTGGTAAACAGTAATACAATAGTGTTGGTCGCAAAAAGGAAATATTAAGAAAATTGGCTCACAAATTTGGAAAAGGTGGCGCAGCATATTGTATAAGGTTAACAGCGTTGAGTTGTTTAAGGCTACTTCAAGTGTAACTGAAATAATTGCAGAAGTGAATTATTGAAGCATAGCTTTTAATGTAAGCTTTGGCGAGAGTAGTGAATAGAAAAAAGTGTCCCGAACCTTTTAATGAAACTGAAAAATGAAACGGAAACGGGCAAACGAATTTCGTCTCATTTTCGGTAATAGTACAAGCGTTTTATATGAAAACGTTGTGTTGCTTTAGTTTCGATAATTTTCCTTAGTTGAAAAACAGGTGCACGTTTTAACCGTTTATAATACATTCGAAATTAATGCAAACGTTTAAATAATTGTTGATAATATTGCTAGGTTTTAATAACAACGAATTTTATTTACAGTATATCAGCTGTTCAATGAAATCACCTGATGGTTACGAATTAATATAAAACAGCTGATCTTTTACTATAACTACAGTAAATAATATCTAAGGTAGGTTCACGTATTAATTTTTTAAACAAAATATTTTTCCAAACGTAACTTCATACTAATTAGGCTATATAATCAGCAAAGATATAATTAACAAAAGCTTCGCTTCTGTCGGTAACTCACCGAGTTCCACACGTGTACGTTTTTCAGTCTGTTTCATCCGTATCTAATTAGTACAAAGTAATGAAGCAAACCTCCAAATAATAATAATAATAACAGTCGTGTCACGCTGACACGTTGTCAATAAACGTTTTGTTGCTTTGGTTTCCTTATTTCTCCTTAATTAAAGAACACGTGCACGTTGTAACCGTTTGTAATACATAAGAAATTAATATAAACGTTTATATAATTGTTGCTAATATTGCTGAATTTTATTTAAAGCATATCAGCTGTTCAATGAAATCAGCTAATCTTTTACTATAACTACAGTAAATAATATCTAAGGTAGGTACACGTATATATTTATTTAAACTAAACAAGATATTTATAAACATATCTTCAAACTATCTTCATGTATTCAGCAAAAATATTATTAACATAAACTTCACTTCTGTCAGTAACTGTCCGAGTTCCATACTTGTGTTCCCCGCAGGAGGGTGCAGACTAGCTGCACCTATTGAGAGGGTTTAGACGTCCCTCGCGATACCCTAGTCTAACACACACTTACACTTATAACACTACACTTATGACTTTAACACTTTACACTTACACTTACATTTAGGGAGGCGGTAATAGTCTCAATGTGCTTTTCGCCTTAAAATACAAACAAAATAATTCCATACGTGTACTTTAGGTAAAAGCTCCTACTTAACACTTAAATATTTGTGATATTTTATTTACATTATTAAGTCAATAAGATGCCCAACGTAACTTCAGCAGCGTGCGCGATGTGATTTTCTTTCCAAGTTGCCCAGTTTTGACAGACCCTTCCCGCGGTTATAAATTTAACGCTACAAGTAAAGGCACTCACAGTTCAGCGTCATTACTGACTTCAGCAATATTTATTGCCAGGTTTATTATTTTTATTAAAGTTCAGCCTTTAAACACGAAGCAACCATTATCTATACTCTCCAATTACTTTTACGTTTTCGCGCGAGAGTTTGTTGGTAACACGCCTAAACGGTGCTTCAGAATATTATGGTACTAGCAGCACGCAGCTGTCTCGCTTGAAGTAACGGTAGAACCGTTTTTCTGGGTAACGGCCATATACAAGCTATTAAAAATATCGATATTTTAGTGCCTTGTTTGCGTCAAATAGGAATAAAATTACAAAAATAAAAAAGGTAGGACATAAAATATATAACGATCCCTCAATATATAATAACGTGCTTCAGAATATTATGGTACTAGCAGCACGCAACTGTCTCGCTTGAAGTGACGGTAGAACCGATTTTTCTGGGTAACGAACATATTCAAGCTATTATAAATATCGATATTTTAGTGCCATGTTTGAGTCAAATAGGAATAAAATTGCAAACTTAAAAAAGGTAAGATAAAATATATAACGATCCCTCAATATATAGTAACGTGCTTCAGAATATTATGGTACTAGCAGCACGCAGCTGTCTCGCTTGAAGTGACGGTAGAACCGATTTTTCTGAGTAACGAACATATCCAAGCTATTATAAATATCGATATTTTAGTGCCATGTTTGAGTCAAATAGGAATAAAATTGCAAACTTAAAAAAGGTAGGACATAAAATATATAACGATCCCTCAAAAAGTAATGTTAGAACTTAGGATCGGCGTTCATTTTAAGTTCACAATGATTTACCATTATGTCGATAAAGGAGCTCATTTTATAAATTCACTAAAAACAATATTGTTGGTTATTGATTAACTATGTGTTCCCTATTTAACAGCTATAGTACATTATACTTCGAAATGCGTTGAATCAGGGTTGAAACGCGTCTCTATTGGCAGTGAAACGAAATATATTTGTTGGCGGGGGGGAGTTAATCAGGAGATAAAATTGGAATCTCACACAACACAGGACAAAAATATGAATACGACCATTGCAGTGGTATTTTTACACGTCTTGTGTTATTTCCAACATTTGTAAATTGTCATAAATAGGTACAGAATATTTTCGGTTATAGTAATCAATCATTAATAACTTTGCTCAAACCTTTTCATATTTAATTTATTTTATTGCGGGTCAGAAATAAAATTCTCAAGTATGTCGTTTTGTTTTGTAGTGGCGCTCGTACTTGGTAGGTCTGGCAGGTTACCTACTTACTGTTAGTGTTGGAGGAAAGAATCAGCTCAGTCGTATTGGGGTCCTTGATATAATGTATTAGGCGAGCGATTTATTCATTGACATTGGCTACCACATACTTCTCCTTCAAGCGTCACGATATTTTAAGCTTCAAGATGCCATCTTATTTTAATCATTAAGTTTATAAACAGTTTCAATTCACATAATTCCGTTACGGGTTATATGACTCTAGAATATGTTTTAAAGGGAGAAGGTTATTTAAACATTATTTAGTTTATTTGCTATAAAATACGTATTATATATAGCCTATATACGAGATGTTTTCAGAAAGTAACGAGAATTTTAATTTTTTGAACAAAATATTCTTCTACATGGATGTTGTCGCCTTCAAAATAGTCCCCAATGGAGATCATGCACTTATGTCAGCGCTTCTTCCAATCCTCGAAACACTTCTCAAACTAGATCTTTGAGATAGCCTTTAGTTCTTTCAGCGATGTGCTTTTAATGTCATCTACGGCTGTAAAACGACGGTCATTTAAGGTTCTCTTTATTTTTGGAAAAAGGAAAAAGTCACGGAGTCATGTCTGGCAAATATTGAGGCTGGTACATCGTTACTGTGCTGTTTTTAGCCAAAAATTCACGAACAAGCAATGAAGTGTGAGCTGGTGCATTATCGTGGTGCAAAAGCCATGAATTGTTTTTCCACATATTCGGGTTTTTTTTCAGATTGCTTCATACAAACGGCGTTGAACTTGTAGGTAGTACTCCTTATTGACCGTTTCACCTGGTGGCAGGAATTCATGATGCCCTATGCCATTAATATCGAAGAACACAGTGAGCATAACCTTCACGTTCGGCCGCACTTGTCGAGCCTTTTTCGGTCTTGGAGAGCCAGAATGCCTCCACTGGGATGATTGAGCCTTAGTTTCGACGTCATATCCGTAAACCCATGTTTCGTCACCTGTTATAATATGTTTCAGTAATTCTGCATCGTCGTTGACTTCATTTAGTGACTCCTGAGCAACTTCCATTCGCCGCTGTTTTTGTTCAAAATTCAACAATTTTGGAACGAATTTTGCTGCCACGCATTGGAAACAATGTCATGACATGATCCAATTGATATGGTAACATCATATCGACCTCTCTAATTGTGATTCGGCTATTGTTCATAACCATTTTTTTCACTTTTCCATATTTTCATAGGTTGTTGATGTGCTGGGGTGTCCAGGGCGTTCGTCATCTTCAGCGTCTTCACGGCCTTCTTGGAAACGCTTATACCACTCGTAAACTCTTGCTTTACTCATATCAAACTCACCATAGGCTTTTGTTAACATTTCACACACTTTGTTATACTTTATTCCATTTTTACGCAATAATTTGATAGAAATTCTTTGATCCATTTCTTTTAACAAACGAAAATCGCCGAGCTCATAAAAAGACGTCTAACCTTAGTGGCTATCACAGACAAAGTCAACAATGAAAACAGCTGAAAGTTTTATCATACTTCAAGGGCATGTATACCAACATAATAAAAAAAATGTTTGACAATCGGACTCTCCAAGCCCGCGATATTTAAAAATTCTCGTTACTTTCTGGAACACACCTCGTATAAAACCTTTCTCTCATACAATTATCAAAACGTCCACCAAAAAAAATCAAATTTGTCAAAATCATTTCATCAGATTTCGCTTAAAATTTAGTCACATTGTACAGTATCATAACTGAAAATTATACAAAATTTAAAATTCAAAATATTTAAGATTTATATTTTTTCGTATATTTTCTACTTACTCCATAGCGGTAATTCTTTTTCCAACAAATTATGCTACACTAACCCGAGTTAGTAAATCATTATTAATGAAAAAAATTTGAACCAAATCTGATACAACTATTTTGAAAAAATATGATTTCCTTTAATAATTATTTTATATAAACATATATACATACATATATATATATATATATATATATATATATATATATATATAATATATATATATATATATATATATATATATATATATATATATATAGAGAGAGAGAGAGAGAGAGAGAGCGAGAGGGGCTACTAAATTTTGTTGGCTACTTATAGGTTTTAATTTGTTAATTTGTGTTGAATTTTCAATATTAAATGTAAAAAAATCCCTACGCAGATAGCCAATTTTAATTTGTAATATTACAATTACAGTTAATTTGTAATTAATTACAAACATTACTGTGCCAATATTTGTGTAATTACATTACATGAAAAATAGTAAATATGCTGTGTAGCATATCCTGGATTTTTCGATATTTTTGTTACTAAAATGCTTTGTTATGTGCCCAAAAGCAAGAATCCAAAATATGAAAGCACGAGAAGTACGATAAAAATCGAAAATAAAAGTGAAAAAAACATAACCTCAAAATTGCTACAGGCGAAAATCGGTAACGTGTTGTAGATCGGTAAAACAGTAAAAATACGTCTAACACGGGTTTTTGGTAATAGGAAACCCATTTTTTAAAAGAATACTGCATAACCTAACTGACACGGATGTTGGGCCTATCACGGTGATGTGTGAAAAAAATTTTATATTTTTTTTTAAAGAATACTTCATAAGCTAAAATGGTTGTTAGGCCTAACACAGTGATACATTAAAAAAACCTTCATTTATTTTTTAAAAAGAGTACTCATAAACTAACTGACACGGTTGTTGGGCCTAATACGGTGATGCATGAAAAAAACCTTTATATTTTTTTTAAAGAGTACTTCATAACTTAACTAACACGGTTCTTAGGCCTAACACGGTGATACGTGAAAAAGCCTTTATATTTTTTTTAAAGAATAGTCTACTACATATCCTGTCACGGTTGTTGGGCCTATCACTGTGATGTGTGAAAAAACCTTTATATTTTTTTAAAGAACACTGCATATCCTAACTGTCACGGTTGTTAGGCCTAACACGATGATACGTGAAAAACATTTATATTTTTTTAAACAGTACTACATATACTAACTGACACGGTTGTTGGGCCTATCACGGTGATGTGTGAAAAAAAAATATTTTTTTTAAAGAGTACTCAAAACCTTAACTGACACGGTTGTTAGGCCTAACATGGTGATGCGTGAAAAAAACTTCATATTTTTTTTAAAGAATACTCCACAAGCTAACTAACATGGTTGTTAGGAATAACACAGTGATCCATTAAACAAAAATTTATTTTTTAAAAGAGTACTCACTACCTAACTGACACAGTGGTTGGGCCTAATACGGTGATGCAGGAAAAAAACTTTTTTTTTTGAAAGAGTACTCCATAACTTAACTAACACGGTGATGCGTTAAAAAAGTCTTTATTTTAAAAAAGAAATTCACCATAATCTAACTGACACGGTAGTTGGTCCTAACACGGTAATGCGTGATCTTTAATGTATATTATGATTACGGCCAAAGCAGTGACGGGTAGTAGCTAATCATATTATATTTCTGAAAGTTTGTTTTCGTGTATTTGTTTCTTATTCAATCACACTTTAACTACTGGACCAAATGAGATTAAATTTGGTGTGAAAACACCTTAGGTATCTGAGATAAACACAATACTATTCCAGTTTAATTGTATAATAGTGACTATTTAATAATACTGTATTTCATTAAAATATGACAGGACCCTGTTTTAGCGTATCGAGTAGCAAAAATTTATGTCTTGGCCGAAAACCATAAATCGTATAATATTGTGAATAGAAACATAGTAAAATGAAATGAACCTATTCTCATTTTGAAAATCGACTATAAATTTTATTGCCTACGTTATATTTGCAGGAAAAGCCGCAACGGGTAACAACTAGTTATATATATATATATATTATTTTATGGCGAAAAGAACATTGAGGCTATTATCGCGTCCCTAAATGTAAGTGTAAAACTGTAAACTGTTAAAGTCGTAAGAGTACTACTGTAAGTGTAAGTGTCTGTTAGACTCGGGTACCGCGAGAGACGTCTAAACCCTCTCAATAGGTGCAGCTAGTCTGCATCCCCTGCGGGGTATATATAATAACGTATATATCGACGATTTACATATGTAAAGGATCATTTTTAATAATAAAAATATCTTACATATACGAATATTTTAGTCTTGAATCAGTAGTTTTTAAACTGAAATAATGAATGTAGCAGTGATAAAAAAGTAACTATATTAATGTAAAAACCATTTGAAGAACGAAATTTTGGGCCGAAACTGGGTAGTAATCTTGTTTTAACCGTGCATATCACACACATACACACACACGTACACACAATATTTATTTTACTCAAAATTAATTTTTCTGTAAAGCTATCATACATTTGTTTTCCACAAAAATCAAAATTAAAGCTTCAGTTAGGCTGCCATCTCCTCTTTGAGTCAAAGATCTTATAGAAACATAACGAGGTTGTGAACGTTAAAGGGTAGCTTATGGCAGGATTCAAAAGAAAAAATACCTGAGGTAGAAAAGACGAACTGTATTTTTTGTGGAGAAAAAAGATTAAACCTCTTTTGAGTTTAAGCAACCAAGGCAACAAAAAAGTAAATTATGATCACTTGCTTGGTGGGGCGTACTTCACTTTGAACTTCCAGAATTTCACTCTTCATTGGACGCACTGTCCTGACAAGCGAAAAAATTGGAATTAATTCTGAAAACGTATTTTAATCATATAAATGTGTTTCATTTTCTCATTTTCAATTTAATTAGTGAATTCAAAATTCCAATCAACGTAAATTTTAACTTGCACTATAACATTAAAATCGGATTTTAAAAAAATTAAACAAAATATTTTTTAAGATTATAAATGGCCGCTATTTT